>JAKTWP010000018.1:0-222857 GCA_030582095.1 Trigonopsis vinaria | reverse complement strand
AGGTTCTTGATTTTTCGGAGGGTAAATTGCCAGCTTCAACATCTTGATGCTTGACGGTTGCCACACACAAATTTTGTTAGGAAAAATAAGTTTTAGTACCCTCGCCCGCGATAAATACCTAGGATTTCGGTCTAGGTCGCTACGCACTAAAAAAATACGAATCGTATATGTAAGAAAAAAAATCAAGTAAGTCGTTAACACAATAAGTGAAGACAATAAAAAATAACAGAAAAGCATTTTCACACGAACCTAAATTAAAGACTCTTTTCGACTGCGAGTAAATCACTATAAGTTGCTTGCCAATTGGCCGCCCACTCAGCGTCTTCATTGTCGATTGATTCTAGTAAAGGAAATCGTGGAGATGAACCTTTTCCAAATCCGTGGAGACGTCGAAGGGAGGTCTTTATTCCAGTGGGGCCGTATGAGGCTGTGATAGAAATTGCTCGAGTAAATTTATATTGAAGCTCGGAAGCTCGAGAAATGTTTCCTTTATTAAATTCATTGACGATAGAAAGAGCTGTTTTAGGAAAGACACCAGCAAGAGCATCAATCGTTGAGGGAACCCCGACTGCAAGTGAAGCTAAAAGCTGTTGACCAAAACCTGTCATGGTCAGAAAGCCTCCAGGTGCTGAAGCTAATTTAGGGTTGTTGGTGGAAAGCAAAATATGTTCGGGAACGTTTCCGTGAGACAACTTGCAGCCTGCAATTCTGGGATGCTGAGCTAGGTCTTCAAAAGATTTCACAGTAATGTTAAGACCGTTTGAAACACCTGGATAATAATAGATGAATAGTGGTAAAACACTGGCGTCGGCAACTTTTTCAAACCAGGAAACGACACCCTGCTGTGTAGATGATCCGGCAAAGTAGTGAGGTGCGAGAGCCAAAGCCGCATCAGCGCCTGCATTCTTTAGTGCCTGAATCTCCAAAATTGTTTCTTTGTCAGATTCATTAGCAACACCGGCCAACAAGGGAGCTTCAGGAAAGCCTGCTGAAATAGAAGCCTTTTTCACCGCCTCGATGGTAACAATACGCTCTTCCAGTGACGTATAGACTGCCTGTCCTGTCGAACCAAAAATAACAATACCAGTCACGCCCTGTTGTAGTAACCAGACGCAGTAGCGAGTCTGCTCAGCGACATCGATATTACCTTCTCCATCGAAAAGGGTGACAACAGGAACATAAACACCAGCGGGAACAGCGTATGATGACATCGAAATAATATTTAGTAGTGTCTTCTGTAATATTTAGGCTGTTTAATAGTTTCTTGAGACTTGCTATCCTTCCCCACGTGGACCCCCACATAGACCCCCACATAGACCCCTCTTGTTTTAATTACCCCACGTTTATATACAAATCGGTGAGGAAACCCCGCAGTTGTGAAAATATTAGTGTTGGAATTAGAGATTGGGGCTAAGAAATACTAGTGATAAGGAGTAGGAGGAACTAGTGAAGGACTATCTTAGATGGCTCGAGCACCCTCAGGTCTCCGCTCTAAGTACAGCTCGTTTCCAATGTTGAGAAGAAGCTATTAATAAAATACTACTAATAGGCATTATATACATCATTTGAGTCACTTAATTTCTTCTACACCTCGCTAGCCTACACCTTCTTCTTCTTCACATTGTCTTACAGTAGCAACAGTAGAACTCGTCTTGAAGATGATATGTCATGTAATATTCTTTGTACTATTTCAAATAGGATTATCTACTATAGTCATGTCATTAGTTCACACTTGTTGTGTCCATCCCATTCTGACTTTATGTTAGGTTTTACTTCTAGAGCTCGTACTGGATGTTTTATCTATGAGGGGTTACGATTTTTGTATAATCAGTCATTTTGCGTATAGTAAAGAGTGCGAATTAATACAAATTATATTTAGCCTTATTGTCGTTTGCTGCTCTCGTTCTGTTTAAGCTTAACTGACAGTTCTGCCAGTTCATGCTTTGACGCCTACATGTTGAAAGTCTTTTTCTTTAGTTACCGTGACGGTATATACGATTACACTCTACAGCTTAAAGTATGCTACCGTAACAAAGCCTTCATAACTACCCTGGGGAAAACAAATCAAAGTATAAAGCAAAAAATCGTAGTAATCATTATTTTAGCCGGTTTTAGAATACGTATCTAAAGTTCGGATTTTCGAAATCAGTGGCATCATTGATGGTGAGTTCAGTTATATCTGGCCGGCCGCCCTGGAGACGGTCACGCTTGTCATTTTCACGCTTCAAATGGAATCCCAAAACAATAGCAATAATTATTTCTAGGCAATTCGAAAAGATCATTGAGCCCATTCCCAGTTTGTAGTTAGGGGCTTGATTCGTTTTGTAAAAAAAAGGCCCAGCGATATTGCCAACGCAATAACCCAAAAACATAATTGCGTTTGTGATACTCTTTTTCGTATGCCCTGCAATGTTTCCGGTGATAAGTGAGAGAATGAGAACAAAAGAGGCGTTGTAGGGGCCACAGAGGTAGTAAGAAATCAAGCGACCGACATGATGTTGTTGGGGAACGAACTCGAGACAAAAAGATCCAACAACGTTAGGTATCATGTACAACACCAAAAAAACACATCGAAGATTCTTTTTGTACTTGATGGTGTAAATATCATTCAAGAAAACGCAGCTCATAATAGATAAAAAGATAATCGCACCATTGGGGATCTGAAGCAAAGTAGTACCTAATGTTGAATAGCCAAAGCCTTGAATAATTAGAGTTCCAAAATTAGATATTCCACCATTAGGAATATTTCCAAAGAAGGAAATCAAAAAGAAACAGTACACCTTGATGTCGGTGAGTGCTTCTCTAACTTGATGCCACTTCCATGTTTTTTCTTCGATACCGGTTTGATTTTCACGTACTCTATCAACTAGTAAGGTCTTTTCACGCGAGTTAAAAGCATGATTCTTAGTAGGGCTGTCGGGCAGAAAGAGCATAATCACAATACCCCATACACTGCAAAGGGCACCGATAATAAGAAATTCATACTTCCAAGATGGCAAAGATCCCTTGATATTACCAATTCCATAACCTAAAAGACCACCAAAAGCAGTTCCAAGGCCATTCGCAGAGTACCACAATCCTATTCTGATGGGCTGTTCGCGACGAGTATAGAACATCGAGGTAACAAGCAAAAACGCAGGATCAGCACAAGCTTCAGCGGCACCACCAAGTGCACGAACAGCAGCAAGAGCACCGAAATTGTTACAGGCTGCTTGAATCATCAAAAAAACACCCCACATGAATATGTTGAAGCCCAAATACTTTGCCACTGGAAAGCGAAGCAAAAAGTAATTCGTTGGAAATGACCAAGCAAAATAGCCAAAGTAAAAGATAGAAGATAGCCAACTATATTGGGTTCCTTTAAGTTCCAAATCATCTTTGATTCCAAAGATTGCGGCATATGACAAGGTCGTTTTATCAATATAAAAGAACATGTAACAAACGGCCAAGTAGGGAAGAACTTTTAAATCTACCTTCCACAATAATTTTCGCAGCTCTTCTGGCTCGCCTGAATCAATAGGGTCAGAAGCTGGATCAAGCTGTGGAGCATCTTTAGCTTCGATAAAAATATCCCCAGGCTTGGAGTCCAATTGTGAGAGTGTTTCCAAATTATCAGAGGAATTTCTCATAGCAGATAGTGATGGATGTCAAGAATTTCAACGTATCTTGGCCGAACTTAAATAGAAGTAGCTGTGTGGTGGGGGAGGGGCAAGCATCACTCCGAATCCGTGGCAGGCCCCGACTGCGGCATAGTTGTGCCACTAGTCGCCACCTGAAAAGTAGCATTCAATTTCAAAAAAAAATTAAAAGCACACGTTATTCCCCGCAATCAGCCAGTCAGTCTTCAACAATTCCAGCAAATCGCTGTGTGAATTGTGAACATAGTCATACTGTGTGGCTATTCCTGCCGTGAGTCCCCCCGCGTGGTGACAAGACGCAACACCAAAAACTGAGATTTTTCCACAGACTATTGACATTTGTGTCATCTCCCCCGCCTTAAACTCATTAGAAACATGACCCCCACACTGTATACAGGCTCTCTGAGTGCCTGTGTCTGCAAATCCGCCCCCCTTGCTACCAATTATATACACCTATGTCCTTCACGATTCCCTTCTCCCGGCGAAATTCAGTTCTTGAGCTGTGTCTCCACACCCCCACGCTATGATTTAACCTTTTGCTCAATAAGAGTTGGAATAGATGTCATTTATATCATAAAACCGTCGTACACTCACTGTGTCAACCCAACTTTGAGGTTTCTTCCCTTCCCAGACAGAGAGAATGGGCTTTAATTCAAATAAACTGTCAATTCTTTGAAATTTTTCACAATTAATGCTGTAACTCGACTTGTAAGACAGATGATTAAACTGTTGCTACTCTAACCCCATGCTTTTCTGTCGGCGATCATTAAACGAGGAAACGTTTTTTGTGGGGAGCGGCGTGTGGGGGACATTCAAAAAGCGCGGGGAAGTTGGACATGGGGGTATCGAGTGTTGCTATGCCAACGTAGAGCAAACAAAATCAGGGTTAATTTCCGCTTCTTTGTCTTTTCAAAAGCCTGAAGAGGTTAAGAAACAAAAATGGTTGCCACTGCTACTACGATCTTAGGTTATGCCACGAAGGATATTCGCTTTCCGGTATGTATATTAACTTTAGTATTAAGGGTATGTACTTACTGTTCAGACTTCTCTCAGTGGGGATGGATCTGATGCAATGAATGAGTCGGGTGATTACTCGGCTGCTTATATTGTCTTCAAGACTGACTCAGGCCTAGAGGGCCATGGTATGACCTTTACGGAAGGCCGTGGCACCGAGGTGGTTTGCTCTGCAATCCGTTATCTTGCTGAGCGTGTTCGAGGCAAAACTATAGAGGATTTGACTGAAAATTTTGGAGAGACTTGGCGCTACCTAGTCAATGACTGTCAGATCCGCTGGTTAGGTCCCGAGAAAGGCATTGTCCATCTTGCTCTTGGTGCTGTTGTTAACGCTCTCTGGGATTTGTGGGGAAAGGTATTGGGCAAACCTGTTTGGAGAATTGTGGCAGATTTCACACCTGAGGAGTATGTCCGCTGTATTGATTTTCGATATCTTACCGATGCACTCACCCCTGAAGAGGCGATCACCCTTTTGAAGGAAACCGCAAATGGAAAAGAGACGCGAATTCAAGAAGCTCTAGCAAACCAAGCCGTACCAATATATACTACTTCTGCTGGATGGCTTGGCTATGATGATGACAAGATGAAGAGTTTACTTGTCGAAGGTCTCGAGCAAGGTTTTACCAAGTTTAAAATCAAAGTTGGAGGAAATCTTGAAGAAGACATTCGACGCTTAAGAGTTGTCCGTGAAGTCTTGGGATACGGTGATGATGTCACTGTGATGATTGATGCTAATCAGGTTTGGTCAGTTCCTGAAGCAGTCGAATATGTTAAAAAGCTGGCTAAGTTTAAACCATGGTAAGAAAAAAAAATTATTGGGGCGGCACAGTTTTATTGATACATACATGTTATTAGGTTTATTGAAGAGCCTACCTCTCCCGATGATATCTTGGGGCACCTTAAAATTCGTCAGGCTCTTGAATCTTATGGAATTAAAGTTGCGACCGGTGAAATGTGCCAAAATCGTGTTATGTTCAAGCAGTTTCTAGAGTTAAAGGCCATTGATATCTGCCAAGTCGATGCCTGTCGGCTAGGCGGAGTCAATGAAGTATTGGCCGTTTTGCTGCTTGCCAAAAAGTAGGTTTCCTTTTTCTTTGTCTCTTCAAACTAACATTCTAGATTTGGAATTCCTGTCGTACCCCATTCTGGCGGTGTTGGGTTACCCGAGTACACTCAGCACATATCCACAATTGACTATGTGGTTGTCAGTGGAAAAAAGTCTCTCCTCGAGTATGTAGACCATTTACATGAATACTTCGTTCACCCCTCATTACATTCTAAGGGTCATGTTGTGACTCCCCTTGAACCGGGTTATTCTGTTCAAGTACGACCCCGTGCATGGGAAGAATATGGCTATCCCTCAGGCTCATTCTGGAGGTCTGACAAAGCGTCTGGAATTTTATCCAATGTGAGCAACCTAAAAGGGGAATTTGAATTAATTTAAATTTTCTCGCAAATACCTGATTCGTATTCTTTGCCTTTTAGTTTAGATTAAGTGTGCGAAAAGTATTCTTTGAACTAAAAACAAAACCTTTGCGAAGATGGTTCCAAGGAGAACATATTTATCGCTTTTTTTAGTGTGCTAGCTGGTTACGTAGCGTCAGACTCGACGGGAATAACGGTGTATGAACATTTTGACCTTGTAGTTGGTAGCTCGGTTACTGATCTTTTATTATTCTTCTAAAAATCCCTATATATATATTCCTCGGCACTATGCGTGGTTCCCTCGTACACATAATCTTACACACTTGAACATGGATCATTCCTGGGTTACCTTACTTGCATAAGAAACTTCTCCGTTTCATTCTATTCTTCAATTCTCAAATTAAATTTCTTCATTTCTACTCAAGTTTTCTGTTGAAGAATGTCTAGACCCCTAAGTTGTCTCACTTAACGTGTAATGATAACTTAATTTTCATTCACAACTTCTCGGTCTATGATACATCTATGTGCAGATTCTATGGAGGAAAAACTCACTTGACCCTGACCGTCGACTAATAATATAGTAACATATCACACAAAAGCCGAAAATACGAGAATAGACTCTCGGTGGCTGACGAGCACACGAACCATTTTAGGCTAGGGTAATTGTGGTTGATTGGCTTGACTTCGTAAGTAGCTAAGCAGAGATGCAAGCTAGGGCTCTAAAACTAGTACTGACTGGGAATAGTGAGATATCGCGCAGTTAGAACCAATGACATGTTGCCGAAGCGTGTTACAGTATGCTCGAAGTGATAATGCTTTGTGATACAGAATCCTCAAACAGGAAATGGAACACTTTAGCTGCCGGAATACATCACAGAATGAATCTGGGTTGAGCTATTATGAAGTGGTAATCCGATGTCGGTGATGGAGAAAAGATTCTATAAGTACGAGTAGATTTTTTACCTAAAAAAGATGCGAACTTTTGGAATAGTTATTTTACTTGATTGATCTTGCTTTTTTTATCATTATGGTGAATACTAGAACTCAATCCTACTCGTCTCATCCCTTGAATGAAAGCGGTAGGTTGTTGCTGATCGACTCTACCCCTGCGCCCGCACAACTATCGCCACAGTAGCTCGCAACTGTGAATATAAAACAAGATTCAAACTTCATAAAGTATAGCTATTATTATTCGGTATACCAGCCGGTTTTCCCTCTTCAGAATGTTGAACTTTATTCAGGCTTCATGTCTACAGCAGAGAGCAGCGGTAAAGTTTAAAGGATAGTTCTCTGACTGGATTTCTCTGCAATCTGATTTAAGACAGGAAGACTCTATATCTTCTCTTTTTCTTTTGTTTATTCTTTTTTTAGAGCCTTTTTTGTGCTTTTTGTGATTGCATCTATGAAGAATCGAGATTCCGGGGACGAAGCGAAGTTTTGAGTGTGGTAACAAATAGTCCTTCGGAGACCAAAATGATGCATTCTCTGCTGAAACCATTCTCAACTGTGTTGTAATTTACACTAATATCTTGATATTTGGGCTCCATTTCTTCTTTCTATCCAGTCACGTATACTTGGCCCTTGCCGGGCAAGGTTTATTTTGCTACAGGCTGAAAACCCCGCTTTTGGAGGAAAGCCCGTCTCTGCTATTTAATTGGGTTATCCGGATATGTATTCTGATTACGTGGTGACAATTCTAATGTACCAGCTGATGAATAGGTACCATTCCTTGTTTATCTCTTTGTAAATAGTGTGATCCTTATGCAGGCGCCATGATAGTCTTGTCTGTATCGTTTCAAATTGACAATGTGTCAATAATAGGCTTTTTTTTCTTTAATCAGTGTATTTTATTTCAAAAATATTTTCCAGGTACAATACATCTCACTAGTGTCCCGTCACTGAATGTTGCTCTGTCCGCTAGTCATAGGAAAACTTGTAACCCTGGTGTGCAATTAAATTGCTATGTACATAAATAAAGAACATTACTATTCTTCAACCGTCTTTGTTCGACTAACAGCAGCCCATCTCTGCTCCTTGGTTGCAGCATCCACATATGTATTGCGATAGCGTAAGTGCCGATGAAACTTGTAACCTTGGTGAAAACATGTTTCCTGATTTTTAGTAACACTTCTGACATATAGTTGTGTCCTCTAATATTATGTAAGATAGTGACACGTGTGAAGTCAAAAATAATTATTAAGATAACTTGGTTTTGTAGTGTAGTCGGCCTAGCACCTTGGATTCTGATCATCGAATGAGTTTTCCAATAACCCCGGTTCGAATCCGGGCAAGACCTATGTTTTTTTTTTTTATTGATTTGTTTCAGATACTTCAGATACTTCAAATTTAATAGTTCAAGGGTCCAGCCTGTGAACAAGAAAAGCCTTGTAAGAATGGGCTTTAAAAGTACAACAAAGTACTGTTTAAGTGAGTCATTGTAGAAGGTCTTAGTCTATACTATAATACAATTGAAAGGTAAAAAACAAAGCTAGAATGTTTTTTTTAACGATTTTAACAGAGTCACCTTCTAAAAAATTGGGTGAACTAGAAGACAGGCTCACTTTTAGAAAAACCCAAAAAAAAAAAAAAAAAAGTGAGCCGGTCTTATGGTTTGTGCTGCTTCCAAACGTTTTATTTTTCAAGAATAATCAACTAATAAATTGAATCTTTTTTCAAAACTACTTTAAAAACAAAAAAACAAAAGTAGTAACTTTCCAATCATTCAAATCCTGACAACAGCACACGCTAAACGCACCTACACCCCAAACAAGGTGCAAAACAACAATACCAACATATTGCTCGTAAATTCTTGCAAGGCGATCAGAAGAGTAACCTTAATTTAAAAAACTTTTCCAGAAGCGCAGAACCAGCTACTGAACTGTCGGTTTCGTATGACCCAGATACAGGTCTATGGGTGATCAGAAGGAGTCAGAATAGGGGAAAGTCAAAGGAACGGAGTGTAGATCTAATGTGAGAACCGTTGCTGATCCCGCCTCTGACAGTAGATGGCCTCGATGGCCACGAGTGAGAGCGCCACCATTACACTCAGTTTGAGGGCAAGAGTAAGAAATACGAAAGATGCCTGCGAGCCACACTCCGAATGCGGGGCCAGCATTCACTTCATTAGGTTGGCTTTTCTATTCGATTCGAGTACGAAGGGCTTTTGGAACAAAAAGTTTGACTCAGTTCTTGTAGATGCTCTTGGTTTAAAATAAAAAATAGAATTTAACGACCCGTTAATCATCTGGAAAGGAAAATGCATTTCCTTCCTTTAGAAGCCGGAGTCCAATCAACATTAACACTCTAACAACTAAGAAATTCATAAAAGCTAAACACAAACTCAATGTAAAGATAGTGGTCATCCCTGGTTTAGGTATCACCGTAGTAGTACTTAATTGGAACCTTTATGAGTTGCAAGGTACTGTAGAAAATGAGCAAAAGACACAGCAAAAAAAACACAAACAAACCATAATAGTACACCGCCGAACCAAATTATTAGTATGGTAAAGGTGAACGAACTTGTTCGGTAATAATAATGACTTCAGAGGAGGGTTGGGCTGCATTCACCTCATTCGGTTGGCTTTTTCGTTCGATTGGAGTACGAAGGGCTTTTGGATACACAAACTCAGCAAGAGGTGTGGTTATAAATGTTGAAACGACTGCCATAATGAGAAACATAGAGTAAAGCTTTTCTGAAATAATGCCAGCATTTAATCCAGTAGTCAGTACAACGATTTCCACAACACCTTTGCATGACATCAAAATACCAATGGTAAGATTCTCGCGCCACGTGAAGCCCGATCGGCTGAGAAAGGCGCCAAGATAGCCACCCATTATTTTCGTCAAAACAGCAATGCAGATGACACCGATAGTATAACCTGCATCTACACTACCGTGCAAGAGTGAAAGGTCAGCATTCAATCCTGCAAGTGTAAAGTAAATCGGCAAAAAGACAGAATTAGTGAGGTATGAAACATGGTGGATAATGTGTAGATTGTAATGATTTTCTCGTGGTATAGCGATCCCCATCATAAAAGCTCCAAAAATTATATGTACCCCAATACTATCAGTATAAAACCCCGAAATATAAACAAGGCAAATAATAACGTCCATTGCAAGTTGTGAAGGTCCATCTTTGCGATCCAAATCACCCGTCTGTTTCAAGGCCCAGTGAAGAACAGGTTTGACAGCAAAGAGAATTAATAGGAACCAACCAGCAGTGCATAAAAGAATGTAAACCACCATGACACCGTTATCTGAATTAGCAAGCACGACAGATAAAGCTAAAAGCATCCATCCGATCAAATCATTAATAATTCCGGCGGCTAATACATTGATTCCAACTTTGTCACCAATTATATCCATAGCATCAAGAATTCTTGCTAAAACAGGAAGGGCGGTTGTTGCAATTGCGACCGAAATAAATACCATAAAGGTCGTAAATTTTGTACCTTGTCCATATTCTTTGTGGAGACCTATCGAAAGAAGGCAACCAATTCCAAAAGGTAGAGCAAGGTTAACCAAGCCTATCATAAACGCTGTTCGGTAATGCTTTTTGACAAAATCAGTATCTACCTCCAGACCGATAGTGAACATAAAGAGAAGTAAACCAACATTGGCAAACAAAGTCATACCAGGAATTGAGGCGGTAGGAAATACAGTGGTAGTAAACCCACTAATTTTTCCAAACGCTGTTTTTCCCAGTAAGATCCCCGTAATGACCTCTGCAATTACTCGAGGCTGTCGAATCATGGAGAACGGGATATGAAGAAGGCGGCATAGCGCAATGATAAAAATAGACTGAAAGAGGAACAATGTAACTGGATTGGAGGCATTATATTGAAGAGGATTACGCCCTGCAATAATACCAGCGACATTCGAAGTCTCCATTGCTTGTGTTTTGTGACCTGGGTAAGTCTGCGGGGCAGTGCCACAATGCCCGAAAGCAAATTCGAAAGGTTGCAACGACAAACGCGACGAAATTTCTATCTTTTTAACAAAACTCAACAATGCCTCACTAATCGATACTTCAAACTAAGAAGAGCCTATTTAAGAAGAAAAAATTCTTCTCCATTTAATAATGTGAATAATACTCGGGGAGCTGCCAGTGGACGTACTCACCACAAGGTCCTCAACCGCGACAGGCCGATTCCAACAAGCTCTACGATAGCTAGTCGAAGTAATAAAAATTGGAGACAGAGTTGAAAAAAATCAAAAAAAAATTTCAATTATTAATTATTATTAAGATATAGACCCCGGGATCTGCCGACGAGCAAACTATCTCTCCAACCGAACCAGCCTCTTTGATAGAGAATGATGAAACCCAAGAAAAATATCAACTATATTATTTATAATATATCTAGACCTATTTTATTCTGGTTTACCGCTCCAGAATGAACTGTTAAAATCGGTTATCATGACTGAAACCTACAGAAACCATTGTCGAATAGTTTTGATCTACAGAGAACTTCAGTCCAGCTGTATTATCGTTTTAACAAGCTTAAATCCCTTTTTTTTAGGCAGTTTTCTAAGGGGGCCGTCTAAATAGAGAGGTTCTGCCAAGAACTCTAACTTATAGAGGAACAGCAGATTTGCGGAACACTATAATAGAGTTTCTAACCATTTGAAGGTCGGAAGCGATTTAGATATCTTTGACCTTCAAGAAATCTCAAGATACTGTTCTTAGAGGAACAACAGTCTATGAAACAGTCTATGAGAATGCGGGAAAAGCAGGTAGTAATACGACAGTGTGTTATGAAGAAACGCCTGTACCTTGACGCTTATCGCTACAGTCCGGAAAACAGGGTTGATTGAAGAAACTCGAATCAGGTTGTCTGTTAAGGCTTCTGGTCTGCAAGTGTTCCTGATGAACTCCTCTGTACCGATAACACTCCATACAAACCGTACGTCTCGGGAAGACCTTTACCTACGTCAAAGATCATCTACTGGCTCAATGACTAATTCTGTTTACGCGGCTGAGAGATTACAACGCGTAAGTGAGGTGATCTTCAAGATTCTTTTTCTCTGCAATGAAATGGTATAGGAGTTGGGTACATACAGACTATGTATCTTCTCTAGTAGAACTAGGGAACACTACCTGATTGTTATCCACTAAATCATCAAAAAGGACAGCTGAGCTTATCCGAATAATCAATCCTAAAAGTACACATTCTAAGATTTCTAAATCATACAAGACCTTCCCACCCATCACCTATAAGCCGTTAAACTCCAAAAATCATAATCGTAAATAAACCTCAAAACTTTTATTAGCCAGCAGATATTCTTATTATCTTCAGTTTGTATTTATATTGTACTGACTACCAGATTTATTATATTTGGCATTTGGAGTAGTACAAAGCAGAGAACCGAGACAGTAAAAGAGGAATATTCTTTATATTACCGATATGCGGGTGCATTTTCAAAAGGTGCTTCAGATGCGTCAGATGTTTGAGAGGTGGAAGCATTTTCGTCTACCCCCTTATATGTCAAACGATCTGCCCCTGTACCCCTTGAGGAGTGAATTGTAAAACCTGATTGGTCAGTACCTGAATTCATCGAATTCGAGTGAATGGCGATTCTATTGGAATCATCTAGAGAAAGTTCACGAAACAAAGCTATCGGAGGAACTAGCGAACTTTGAGGGCTCGACCATTCAACATCAGGCTCTGTTGGCAACGCTTGCTGTTCAAAGGCTTTAGCTAAAGCTGCCTTTTCGGATAGTGGAATTTCTGGAGGGTAGTGTGTGATACTGCTTTGAGCAGGTGCCGGTGCATGCTCAAGTGGAGTCAGATTTCCATCAAATTGAGATGATGGAGGATGCTGTAATTGCCTACTAGACGTACTAGAGCTTGATCTTTCTATGTTGGTATTGCTATAATCGTGCCTGGATGGATTCAAGTTCCGTGATGGATCTGGCTGAGAGAGTAGGTCCGTAAGCTGACGATTATCAATCTCCTCAAGAGGAGCAGATAAAGGAGATCTTGCTCCCTGGTTTCTGGTTTTTATAAGCTGAATAATTTCAGGGGTCGGAGAAAAGACGTCTTGCAGTCTTTGCGGTAGAGCGACCGAGCGTTCTGTCCCCACAGTGACATCAATCATCAGTGTCATTACTCCTTTTTTGCGCCGTATTGCCTCAGTGTTCAAGAACCCAACAGGTGTAGGGCTTGATTCATCGATGGCATCGACCTCGAGACCCCCAGCTAGATCAATCAAGATCTCTAAACAGTAGCTAAAGTTAACAATTGAGCTATTTTCTATTGAAGGAAATACATCGGGTGGTATGCTAATATTTGCAGAAGTCGAAGAAAGAAGGGAAGTGGGGTCCACGTAGAGCGGATATGTACTTTGAGAGATGTCTTTGCGGAAAGTTTGCGGTGATGATCTGTATGGGTTAGCCAATAACAAGGAGAAAATATTTGAATCGCATACTCTGTGGTCAAGAACCGGCTGATACGGGAAAAAGTAATAATTATACCTTTGACGCTCTTGATCGGATTGACATGGTTAACAGTAATGCGGAATGGGAGGAGTTCCCCCTTTATTACACCAGCATTACCGAGTTCGGCAATAACAGTAATAGTACCTAAAATACCACGTCTTCGAACGTCTATTGTTATTATTGAGGGTTTGGGTGGCTTAAGCCAAGAGACATCAAAAGGAACCTCTAGTGACAGATTCTTTTTGCATCTCAAAGAAGTCAATCCATATGATCCCGATTTTTTCAAATGAGCAGTAAGACGGTATACAATGGATCCACGTTCAAACTAAACGCAAGAGAGATGTTAGAGGGCTCAACAAATGTACAAGGTACCCCTAAAGCAAGCACTTACCATAACTGAGCTAAGTAGTTTGTCTTTTGGAAAACGAGCTGCAAACATGAAGTTATGTTCGCCCTTGGGAAGTGAGTTATCGCTTTGTTGGGAGTCGTCTTTCCTATCGATCTGCGGTTCGGTCCAAAGTACGGTCGAGCCTTCGAAGAGAACATGTCGAAAGGAGTGAACATGAGCAAGAATATTGTTAAAAACTATGTAACCTTCAAGGGTAAGCACTAAGGTGCATGCCTTGATATTTCGCGAAAGGTTCAAGACGACGTTTCCTATTAGTGCCGTTAGACCAAAATGCTAGATCTACCAGATCACCAACCTTTTATGACATCTCCCGGCGCCCAAAGACGATGAGGTTCATCTAGAAGAATATAAAAGTCGTCGATTCCATTCTTGGATGCTAGGGCAAGAGTCTTGAGTTTCGAGCCTAGACCCTTGCCAAGCCGGCTTTTAGAGTCACGTTCAGAGGTGCCAACGCTGCCACTATTCGACGACGTAGATAGCGAGAGCACATCTGAGGAAACCATAGTGTCGTTCCTTTATATTGTTGATTGCGGTGATGTGTGACGTTGGGCGATAACGGTTGAAGGATGAGCGGGGCGAATGCTTAGTTTGAACTGCTGGCGAAACTGACAACCACCACAAATGCAGTCGTAGTAGTTTAAAATATTCTAGCTGAAATATCAATATTCCATTTAATAATTAACTAGCAAAAATTCATTGAGATAGAAGAAATGTAAACTGATTGAACTTTCTATCTATTACACTCCTAATCCTACTCACGATAGATAAACTTCAACATCATTCCACCCAAGGTTGACTTTTCCAGAGTCAAACCGTCTTTTCCACATGCGACCATCTCCTCGTCCAACCATAACTGTACCAACACCTACCAAGCCAGGGTATTTGACAAGTGCAGAACTGTCGACAGCAGTAAACGTATATCTTCCAAAAGCCCAATTGAGAATAAAAACATTTACTAGGCTATCACCTGTGTTTCTGATCTCCTCGTTGATATTACTGGTGCGTACAATCATTTTTATTCTATAAACTTCGTCTTTGGGAACGCTGTCCAAGAATGCTCTCAACTTTTCCGTATCTATAAAAGCAGTGTCGCTGCCATTCAATCTTAAAGTGAGAGTCTCGATGTCTGCATGATGATGATGATCGTCGTTGTTATGTTTGTGACTGTGTTCTTCACCGAATGAGAGCTCGTGGTCAAGGCCGAGTTTGGAATCTAGACCAAATATTGCAGACCATGGAATAGCACCACAGTCTGACTTGATGCGGGGGGTATCCGTATTCAAATCGTTCACCCGATCAATCACCCGATCGAGATGCCGCTCGCTGACTGACTCCCATTTATTCAAAACAATCATGTCTGTATACTGAGCTTGTAGCGAAGCAGAAGGACTTCGATCATCGTATCCTGAATCTGGATTAGTACAATGGTATAGTTTCAAGAAGTTTTAGTTACCCTCAAAGTTCTCGACGTCAATGACATTGACGATGCCATCCAGACGGACGGCCATGGTAGGAGGTAGCTCACCAGTTTCGATCTGTTTAGAAATATCGGTGCTGAGTTGACGGATCTGAATGCTTATTCCAGCAGGAAAAGCAGTGCCCGAAGTTTCAATAAAGATTCGGTCTGGCTTCATATCGCGTAGAATATCAATGATGGCATCGGTAACTTGCCCCGTTAAAATGCAGCAAATACAACCATTGATTATTTCTTTAATTCCCGAGATGTTTGATCCCTGCCGTTCAGCTAGTTTGCTATCAATCTCCACGTCGCCATATTCATTCTTTAAAACAGCAACTTTATAGCCTTCCGGGAGAGTTTCAAGCAATGCTGCCACAAATTAGTCTTATTTTTATCAAATTATTCTTCCAAAAGAGGCCTACAAAGTATGGTGCTAGTTTTTCCGGCTCCTAAACCCCGTTGTTAGATCTCTTGATCTTTTGATGATTGATGGCAAAGCAAAAAGCGAACCTAAAAATCCAGTAAAGACGGTGACAGGAACCGGTTCTATACTTTTAGTCATTCCAGCAGTCGGATCCTCTAGACCGGAGCGTTGTTGAGGTGGCGGTAATTAAAGTGAAGATTCAAAAAATTCACCTCCCAACTGGCACCGCGAATGGCATGCAAGACCCAAAGCTATTACGCTCTTCTTGGTCTCCAGGACCCCCCACATGAGCAGGATCTCACTTTGGCGGAAATAAAACAGGCCTACCATGCTACCTTGCTCAAGACTCACCCCGATAAGCTCACCGGCCGAGACGATATGGACGGTGAGCGGGCAGGACCTGACATGAGTGCCATCAAGGAGGCCTATGGCATACTTTCTGACACTAAGAAACGCAAAATTTACGATCATGATATGCTCAAAAATTCACATATTCGATTATTCACTGGGGAGGTTGTCGACCTGGACGACTTGGAATACAGTGAGACTAATGGGGATGGTTTATGGACTCGAATGTGCCGCTGTGGGGCTGAAGGAGGTTTCTTCATTACTGAATATATGCTTGAACGAGCTTCAGAATCGGCTGAGCCGCCGGAAATGGCAGAGGCGCTTGTGCAATGCCGTGGCTGCAGTGCCTGGATCAAGGTTCAGTTTCACGAAGCCTGACACAGTCGTTCTACATTGTATAATAGTGTAAATTAATATTTATTTTTTCGTCATTTGAATTTACCATTTGATATAGTACAAGAGTTTCAATTTCTTATTTAATATGTCCGTGAGCTCAAATTGCCAAACGCATCTGGGCTCTGACGACCAGAGTTCATTGTTGGATAATATCCAGCAGTAGCAGCCTGCTGATATTGAATCTGAGCTGAATACTGCTGTTGTGGTTGGCCCATAGCAGCGGTATATTGGTAAAGTTGTGGCTGAGCTTGTTGTTGAGCTTGTTGTGGTTGGGTTTGTTGTAAAGGCTGCTGGTAAAGAGACATTATTGCCGATTTGTCGATTTGAGGTTGCTGTTGCTGTGGGATGTATTGATACTGTTGATTATAGTAGCCTCCGGCCATTGCCGCTTGCGATTGAGAATAGCCTGTCTGCTGTGCCAGCAACGGTTGAGTGGGCTGTGGCTGTAGACTTTGAGCTTCCATCGAATACGCAGACGGCTGCTGTGCTGTTTGAGTATACCCAGTCTGTTGAGGTGCAAGATATTGAGTCTGTTGAGGTTGTTGATTATGTGCAACAGTAGGATACCCCGTTGAAGCGGTCTGTAAAGATGATTGGTTAGGCATGTATCCAGTTTGGTTGCTACTCAGATATTGAGGCTGTTGAAGTTGTAGCTGTTGTAGACTTTGCTGGGGCTGCTGGTTCACATATTGATCTTGAGAATATGCACCATAGTAACCAGTTTGCTGTGGTTGAAGGGTAGCTTGGCTTTGGGATGCATTGGAATCTCCCATATATCCAGTTTCGTTCTGATAGAGAGGTGCTTGAGTCGAGCCGAGCTGTTGACCAAAGAAAACCGATGGTGCAGGCTCGGGATATTTTGAAGACGCAGCTTGAGGATTAATCAATCCGCCAAAGGGATTTGATTTATTTAGAGCACCCGTCTGTGTCGGCGCTAGCGTTGTAGGCGCAGAGCCATTCTCCGGTCGACGTGGAAGAGGAGGAGGAGGACCGGAGTCAGCGTCAGAGTCGTGACCGCCATGCTGTTCGCGCTCGCGGTGTTTTATAAGGATCTGAGCTGCTGCTTTTACATGACCTCCTGAAAGATCGAGAGCTTCGATATTTTCGTCAATGTTGCGAAAGCCGCGATGTTCAAGGTCTCGGTTCTCAGTCGCAAAGAGCCGGATCTGCGACATGGTGGCAGCCTTTCCAGATAGCCGAGGCACGGGTCCTCTACTCTTTCCCCGAGCCTGAGAGCGGTTCCGGTTACTTCTGCGCGAGTAATCACTTCCCGAGTCGTAATCGAGCTCACTACCACCGCCGCCGCGGAGAGAGCCGCTACGGCCTCTGCCACGACTCCAGGCGCTTTCATCGTTAAAGTCGCTATGATAATTGTTTCCGCGCGGCGCCATCTGCGGTAAAGAGATGCAAAAGCAGTGGTTTCCCGGTAGTTGAAAGTCGGCTTGTTGGGTAACCAGCCCAGCCACCTTTCCACTACCGCACATTCAAAAGAAAGTGACCTCTGTCTAAAGAGGAAATTATAGCTTTTACTTGTTACAATTAAAAGAGAAACAAAAAAAAATACCATTTGGACTGATTGTAATCTTTGTGTCGCCCGAACAGTGACTCGAGAACGATAGTAATCGCCTTCAATGATGCCAGGAAGGATTTACAAATATCGAATCTGAGAAATTCATTTTCAAATAGACTCTCATCGTTTACAAGTGATCGAATTAGAAAGTTTTGTGCCTTTTTTGCGCCCGATCCTTTGTCGCCACCACCAATGACTCGTTGGCGTGGCGATGCCGTTTAAAACCAGAGAGCCCTGGAGTGCTTCTTTTCTGAAAACTACAAGTCCCAAATATAATAAAATACAAGTAAAAAATATCATATATTACAACAGGCTCTATAAACCCAATCATGCAGCTATATCCACAAGCTAACACCTGCCCCCGCACTCTCCATCTGCCCGCGTGCGTGTATATTAAAACAGTACTTATACCACAGTTCAAACAGTCAAAAAAAAAAAAAAACAAAAAAAGAACCAAAAAGAAAAAAACAAAAAGATAGAAGCCTCAAAGTGTTTTTTTTTTACTCAGTCTTGGGGTTGGACTCCTCATCATCCTCCTTAACAGCGGCAGTCAAAGCAGCTCCGTCAGAGTCAGACATGTGATTGTTTCCAGACAATCCAGCAAGAGCAGAAGTAGCAACATCACCACGGGACTCGAGATAACGATCTCCAATGGCCTCGTCGTCGAGGACGTGCTTGTCGAGACCATCAATCTCCTGCTCTTCAGTGATTCGGAAGTGTAATCCAGGGATATAGTTAATGAGTAGAAGGAGCAAAACAGACACCACAGTAGCCCATAAGCAAGTGGCAGTAATGGCAGCGAGCTGGTAACCAAGCTGGATGTAGTGCTCATTGACCCAACCACTGTAGTCGGTATCGACACCATCAAGAGCAGCAACCCACTGAGCGGCAAAGAGACCGGTCAAGAAAGATCCGATAGCACCACCGATGGTATGAAGCTTGAAAGCCTCAAGACCTTCATCAATGCGCATCCAGTTGTTGACGTTGTTGCAGAGGTAGCAACCAACGGCAGTGAGGAAGCCAATAAGAGCAGCGAAATAAACGGGAACGAAACCAGCAGCAGGAGTGATACCAACCAAGCCTGCAACAACACCTTCGCAAGCACCAATCAAAGAGACCTTACCCTTGCGGAAGATGAGATCCATCATGGTCCAACCAAGCATACCGGTAGAGGCGGCCAAGTTGGTGTTAATCAAGACGTAGGCAGAACGAACAGAAGCATTACCGGTAGAGCCACCGTTGAAGCCAAACCATCCGAGCCAGATCAAAGCAGTTCCAATAGCGCACAAAGTGGTGTTGTGGGCAGGGTACTTGTAGGCAAAACGCTGACCAGGAACAGCCTCCTTTCGGCGTCCGACAACCAAGGCAAAGGCGAGGGCACCGCAACCAGAAGTCATGTGGACGGGACCACCACCAGCAAAGTCAAGAGCGCCCAAGGTAGCGAGCCAGCCGTTAGCGTTCCAGGTCCAGTAGGCGATGGGGCAGTAGACAACGGTAGCCCAGCAGAAGCAGAAGATCAAGGTGGGGAGGATACGAGTGCGTTCATAACCACCGGCAATCATGATGGTAACCGTGCACTCAGCAAACATACACTGATAGATACAGTAAAGAGCGTCAGGGATCATTCCGGTGGGCTCAGCAAGAACATTTCGTAGACCGGCATTAGTCAAGGTACCCAAGAAAGAAGAACCGTTGTCAGCAAAAGCAAGAGAGTAACCCCAGACGAACCACTGCAGAGCAGTGACGGAACCAGCGGCAAAACCAAAGTAGAGCAAGGTAGCAGCGGCCTTTCGACGAGCCATACCGGCGTAAAAGATACCCAAGCCGGGGATAATAGTGTAAACAAAGGCTGTAGCAGCAAGCATCCAAGCGACATGTCCCCAAGAGTTTGCAATGTAGTAAGGGGTGTTTACATCGTAAATCATCGAGTTTCCTCCAGCGGCGTTGTCGTATGCAGGGTCGACCACGGGTGTGGACGACATGTTAACCGGTAATGGGTAAGACATGGTTGTACCGAAGTTGTTCCAATACAAGGGGGAGACGGAAGAAGGAAATTTTCTGTGGGAATTTATATTCTTCTGACTCGGCTGAGCCAAGAGGTCTTATCTGTCTCACTAATGTCTGCCCGCGATCTTCATTATATAATCTTAAGATAACGAGGGAGTCGCGTTGTTGAAACACCTTGTGGTTTTAAAAGTCACAACATCCATGATATTTATGCTGAAACATCCCTAAACAGGTAGCAGAGCCGCCATAATTGGAAAGGCGAAAAAAAGAAGAAGAAGAAGCACGGTAAGCTAGGTTGGCCGTTTATGCCAGGCGAGTCATCCCATGGACCTGCGTGTGGTAACCGGAGATTAGAGGAGAAAAAAAGCGGGACGACATCATCACGGCCTTATGGTGTGACCGGCTGGGAAGTGAGAAAAGTAGTGTGGGTGTTTGAAGCTGTGGCGGCAGTCAGTCGAAAGGAAGAAAAAAAGAAAAGAAAAAAAAAAGCCTTCTACTGTATACGAATTATAAGCACCACCGCTTGAAGGCACTCAGCATCCAGCGGAGATTATTCGCTTTATACGGTGGTTAGAGCACGCGAGTCCATTCTATCTCTAATCATTTCCCCTCTCCTCCCCTCCCCAAGTCACCTTGTCTCGCCTCTCTACAAAGTAGCTGAACAATGCCCTCTCCCACCACTTTTGGCCCTAGTCAAGTGGTCAGAGCGCAGACACTCTTAAAGACACAATTCAACAACATCGCTCAGCACAGCCAAAACAAAAAGGAAAAAACTTTTTCCCCTGGGCGAAGAGCGAAGAGAGATTTATAAAGCAGAAAAAGATAAGGCAAAAGTTTATAAAAGTGGCAAAATCGAAACAAAAAAGGAGACAAGAAATCAAAATCACCCCGACTTGGAGCACCATTCCATTTAGTCAACTCACCTCGGAACCTTCTCCCCCGGTAAATCGCACCCGCGCGCTGACTCGGCCGACTGCGGGCAAAAAAAGCAGGCAAAAAAAAACTCACCTCACTGTCTGACTCACGAGACACAAGTGTATGCCGCTATCTTCTAAATCGGGACACTTCTCTTCGTACTGGTAGATTAGAGGTCTGTTTGGGCTTTTTGGCTTCTGGCGTCTGGCTTTTTTACGAGGTTGGATGACTGGAAGGAGGTTTTAGTTTTGGGAAGAGGGTCTGTGTTTTATTCGGTGTTTGCTGTGGGGAGTGGAGGTGTAGTGCTGACTGACCGTGAGGTGAGGTGTGTTCGAGCCGGTCTGGTTGTTGGGGTGGTTAAGAAAGAACACAACCAGTGTTTTGATAGTAGAGAAGAAAAGTGATTGGCGGGTCTCTTTTTTTTTTCTTTCTTTGTGGCCTATGTCTTCTCCTTCTCTTTTCGATTCTCTTTGCGACCAAGAGAGGAAAGAAAGATAAAAAGTTTGTAATTGATTGTGAAGATAGCAGAGAGTTTGCGGAAAATTGCGACAACAAATCTTAGCGGTTGCCAGAAAGGTCCATGGATGTTGTGGTGTAACAAGTTTAATTTTCCTTCTGGATGTCCCGGGTTGCTTGCTTCCCAAGTCGAGACGAGACGACAGTCCCCTCTCAACCGCCGATAATGTGGTGGGCTCAACGACCGTCAAGACGTGTTGCAGCCACCCACAATAATGATAGATTGGTAGATCGTGATATAAACCTACCTCTCCCTGCCAACTCTCGATCGACAGTCACATGGACGCTGAGATCGATGCTGGTGCTGGCCTTGGCTGGCTTGGTGTGGATCATCTGGTTTATTGGAACGGTTTCCCGACACTACAACGAAACACCGTGCATCAACAACTTTCAAGCTGAACCATTGGACTGCAATTCTGCACTCCTTCGGCTTGATGGGCCCTTTCCTCCCAGAGGTTATAAACAGTCCACACCCTTTGCCTTTAGCTGCCCTGCAAACTGCCGCTACCAATCGTCAATTTACGATGATTTGCACTACGCTGGCAATGTGTCGGGTCTTTACCATCCTTGGGTAATTGGTTCGGCTCAAACTGAAGAAAGTGGTCCCTCCTTTTATCGAGGAGATTCATTCATTTGTGCTGCCGCTCTCCACGCTGGTCTCATTTCAAACACAAATGGAGGTTGTGGTCTTCTGTCCTGGAGTTCAACCCCAGCTACTTATAAGTCTGTTCAAAGCAATGGCATCCGATCGCTAGCTTTCGATTCGCTGTACCCTTGGTCATTCGCCTTCGTCAAACCTACTGCACCTGTAACTTCAAACTGCCACGACCCGCGTCTTCGTGTCGTCTTTATCAATATTGTCACGTCTTTTTCCATCTTCAAAACCTGCGGTCGCTACCCCGCTTTGATCTTTTGGCTTCCACTCATCATTGGCTTTTGGACCGTCGCACTCGTTTCAGACCCGCCTTATGTCGAAGCCGGCATTGAAAGTCATCTTGCCGCGCTTGTCTCTGTCTCGACACAACGCTTTCTACCTACACTTTTCATTGCCTTTGTGGTTTACAACAGCTGGTCAAAGCCGGTACTGAGTACGATTCGCATGGGGCCTCGGGCAAATTTAAAACCGGTACTACTAGCTTTGGGCTTTTGGCTCAGTTTACTGATGAATTACACATTCGAATTGCTTCCCATTGACCGTCTCACTCCCTCAGACCTATCATCCCTGCCCGGGGCACTTCTCACTGCTCTCATCCTCTTGTCTCTTATCATTTTTTGCGGCTTCTACCAGGCTAAGGATATTTCTCAGGCCGGTCTAACGAATGAGTATGTACGACTTTATAGCTTTATTTTGGCTGGCCTTGTTTTGCTATCGCTCGTTCCGGGAATGACCCTCCGCCTCCATCACTACATTATCGCTCTCATTCTTCTTCCTGGCGGCTCGGTAAAGAATATCCAGTCCTTTTTCTTCCAAGGTCTACTCCTTGGTCTATTTCTGAACGGTGTCGCCAAATGGGGCTACTCGTCAATTCTCGAACCGTCGGTAACAGTGGCTCGTGACCAGTCCGACTCTCCGTTGCACCCTCCTCATTTCATTCCATACAACAGTCGGCCTACCAGTGTTGAAACACCTCGTGGTTCCCCTGCCCGGTTTGACTGGTCTATAGGCCAGCTCTCTGTGTCATGGACAACTGAAGTGGACGAGGGTTCACTTGGTGGCACAGACTGCAACGAAGTCAGCATTCTCATTAATGATGTCGAACGCTACCGTGGGTTGGGCAAGACCCAGAGTTGGAATCTTTCCGATCTCTTTGACGAAGCCCTCCAACACGACCGAGACCATAGAAATTCAGCCGGTTGGGAATGGCGATCGCTGCGCTCACACTGCCCCAACAATTGGTATTTCCGAATCGCTCGTGTCTGTGCAGATGGGGTCGTTGGACCCTACTCTGCTCCCTCGGTTTTCAACATCAGCGATCAAACCTGGAACGGTCCCAAATAGTAGGGATATATTGTATATAAAAATTTGTGTATAGTTTTGAGACGGAAGGGGGAAAAGAATGAATAATGATTTACACCAGTACGACGTGAACGCATTATAAAATACAAACCACCTCCCATAAACCTCGCTTTTAGATTGTTTCAACTTGTAGCCAACAAAATCTTTTTATTTTCTTGTTTGAGATGCTTTCAAAAGGATCTAAAAGCTCCGCACCGTGTTTCAGCCAACGTAGGCATGCTTTTCTTGGGTCGCGGCAACCAAACTTTTCATCAAGCAATCTCAGCTTTTGGAGGCAAGCGATGCGGGCATTTGGAAACCCAGGCTTCAACTCGTCTGGCTCGCTTCCAGTATTCAACAACTCCCTGCCGTCATTCGGAGGGTCCAACATGGCTGGCGTTGCGGGCAACGGTGACCTTGAGATGGCTGGTACCGACAAGATGCCGGCAAACGCTGTCGAAATCGAGATCCAAGGGTATCGTCAGAGCTTCCAGGCTATTGATGTGATTGAATTTGTCAAAAGGAGATCAGGAATCACTATTTTCAATGTGTGTTAATTGAATCTTGTTTCAGGCTGCGTTTTAAGAGGAAAAAAAAAACTAACTAGTATGGTAGATCCAAACCAAGGGAAAAACAACAACTGGATTCGTTACACAAGAGAACTCGCATGCTATTGTTGAATGGTCTGGTGTGCGTTATAACGGAGAAATATTACGCTTTGCACCCTACAGTTCCTCTGTCTCGTCTGGACGCTCGTCAACAACAAATACCATTGCCATTCTCAAAGACTTTTTAAGCCGGCGGTACAATGAACAAGTTAAAATGTTGGATCTCAGCAATATCAAAACCGACTCGGTTCTGCACAATGCAGGCATGTTTGCATCGCTCTCGACCTCATCCAAGATGTTTTTGGCTCTAATGAAGTTGGCGGGGGACAGCATCAAGCATCTAGACTCTGTAGATCTGTCTAACAATGGTCTTGTCGACATCACCCCTGTGAGTACACTAGCTTTGACCTACCCTCACTTGAAAAACCTGTCTCTCGCCGATAATAAAATTTCAAAACTTAAGGTTCTCGAACCTTGGAAGAACAAATTCCGCTCATTACATGAGCTTGTACTTCAAGGAAATCCGGTTTCAAAGACTTCATCGTACAAAGAAGATGTCATGAAGATGTTTAGTACCATCCAAGTTCTTGACGGCGTTCAAATCCGCGAGAAGACTATCATCACCCTACCCGTGGTCATGCAACCGAACTTTTTTGAACAAGATACCATCAAACAGGTTGTTTATGACTTTGTCGGAAACTACCTTGGTCTTTTTGACTCGGACCGCCAGCAGCTCCTCGGCCTCTACGACGATCAGTCCACCTTTTCGGTCTCAGTTGTTTCCTATAGTCCTCGCATGGGGCCAGACTTTAACTCCACGCACACTCAGTGGAGCAACTATATTCCACTGTCGCGGAATCTGCTCAAGACGACTAACGCCAATGCAAAGTTCAAGCGCCTAGCTGTCGGCCCCACAGACATTGGCAAAGTCTTTACCAAGCTTCCCAAGACCAAACACAATCTAAATGATATCACCAAGTTTTCGATCGACAGCTGGCAAGTCTACGATGTGCGTACCATTGGTGACAACGCTATATGTATTGTGCTACATGGAGAGTATGACGAGGTGGTCACCAATCGCCGCGACAAACCTACCACCCGCAGCTTTGACCGCCACTTTATTCTACAACTGGGCGGAGCGAATCCTCTCGTGATCTCTGACCAGTTTACTATCCGTGCATTCACTGGAAACACAGCTTGGACAGCGACTCGCTCCTCGCACGGTGCAAACATAACAGCCGGTGGTGCACCGCCTGCACCTGGACTCGCCGCCCAAACCCCTGGCGCGCCTTCACAAACTGCACTACCTCCAAGCATGGCAGGTGATATGACTCCTCAGCAACTTGCGCAAATCTCAGATTTGATGCAGCAAACCGGTCTTAATGCAGACTTTGCTAAGCTATGTCTCGCAGAGACTGGCTACGACTCGGTGCGCGCTCTTGAAGTGTTCAAAATGTCCCAGAGCCAGGGTCGGATTCCTCCCGAGGCGTTTGTTAGATAAAGAGATACATCCCAAGTGACCATGGACTGAAGTCAACTATCAACATATTGTATTTGTATATATTTTCATGATTAACGCGTTTCCTATGCGTACCACTCTCCGTACTCTACTAATTGCACTTGTTTAAGCAGCTACCTCCGCACTCCATAAGCCAATTGGGGTATGGATCAAACACCTCGCTAACAACAAATTGCTACGAGAAACTCTTAAACCTAGTTCAACTAAACAAAAACTGTAACGTGTGTTTGCATCGAGTCACTTCCAAATATTTAAGAGCGAATATTTCTGCCAAACTGCCGAGACAACTCGATCGAACTTATCAAATGGCTGGCTCTTTATCATCTAATCTTTATTTCTTGCTTTCGATTATAAAACTATTTCTTTAGATTATACCCAATTTACTTTCAAATTCAAATCCAGATCTTCACAATCAACCACCAGGCAATAAAAACCTCGTGTTGCCAAGTCCAGAACAGGACTAATGCACAAACAATCACCATTACAACTACGACATAATTCAACAGTTATCCAATCAAATCACCGCCCGATATTATTTTCACACCAAAAAAGTATTAATACAAATTATAAAGATAAAACACACAAAAGCATCAAATGTTTACTTTTCCTGACCATCGTGAGCCTCGGGGAGCTTCTCAAAGACACCTTCGTTGCCAGTCTTCTTAGGCTTGACAACGGGGGAGTGCTGCTCAAAGTATCCGTGGACCTCATCAGAGAAGTAGTCATCGTTGCCATCCTCGTTGAGAGAGTCCTTCTCGTCAGACTCGGCAAACTTGGAAGCACGCTGGGCTTCCCAGTCCTTGTGAAGTTCCTGAACACGCTGCTGGAAGTCAAGCTCAGCATTGTAGTTCTTGGCCTTTCCGCGCCAGACCTCCCACAAAGACAAGTGCTGGGGGTGGATGGCAATTCCGTGGTACTCATCCTCACGACCCTGTCGGATGAACTCCCATCGTCGATCCTGCTCGTGCAAGTCCAAACCGGTGGTATCAGGCAACCACAAGAAAGTAAGAACCATACCACCAAGACCGAACCAAGGAACGACGTAGAACTTGGTCTGAGTATCAATGTAGTTGTAAAGAATGGAAGCAAACAAAGCACCGAGCTTACCCCAAGCGGCAGAGAAACCGTGGGCAGAAGCACGAACCTGAGTAGGGAAAATCTCAGCAGCAACCAAGAAAGTGACGGAGTTGGGACCAAACTGGTTGAAGAAAGAAGAAAGGAAGTACATGGCCTGGAAGGCGTGGGTGTGAGCAAGCTCAGAGTAGTAGTGGTAGTGGAAAGCAGGGACAACAAAGAGAATGAAACACATGATGAAACCAAGCTGCTGCATGTTCTTTCGGCCAACAAACTTGTGATCGATAAGGAAAGCAGCCAAGTAGTAACCGCAGAGAGAGACACCAATGTTGATCAAGTTGTACAACCAACCGACCATGACGGACTTGGAGTTAGGAGCAATAGCCTTGATGAACTGGCCCTGGAAAAGCTTGTTACCGTAGAAGAAGACATCGTTACAGAACCATCCACCGGCAGAAGCAAACAAACGGAAACCAAAGTGCTTGCAAACGAGCTTGAAGGACTGAACATCGTAACCGGTGACATTGTTTCGCTTCTTGGCGGCCTGAAGCTGTCGGGAGGCAGCAGTTCGGGGAATCTTGCAAGAACGGTAGTAGACGAGCCACAAGGTACCGACGGCAGGGATAGCAAAAGAAACACGGTAAGTCCACTGGGTAGCAACGGCAGAGTAAGGGGGGTTACCGGAACCGTGGTGGAAGATCAAAAGAGAAAGGATAAGGATGACCTGGTTGAAGAACTGACCCCAACCCTGCATCAAGAAAGCGTTCAAGACGCGTCGACCACGGTGAAGACGATCATCAGCGCTGGAAACTCGACCAGAGCTGGTACCGGCCTCCATGGTGGAGGTAGCAGTCATGGGGTATTCACCACCGACACCAATGGAGTAGAAGAACAAGGACCAGGCATAGCAAATAACCCAGCCGTTGAGAGTAGTACCCCAAGAGGCAGTCAACATGAGTAAACCAACAAACATAATAGCAGCATCCTGAATAAGACCCCATCGTCGTCCGATAGAGTCACCAATGTAACCAACGAGAATCTGACCAACAATGATACCGCAAACTTCGAGATAGGTGACGGCAGCGACCCAGGTCTTGTTGCAAGTCTTGTACTTGGACCAGCACTCGGGCCAGACAGCAGAGAAGAGAGAAGAAACGTTACCGATGGAGAAAAGAACATAACTAGAAAATAAGGTTAGTTGAAAGGGGCTCAAAGTTTTACAAAAGAGAAACATACCCTTCCAAACCCAAACCGGCACCAGGAAGAACGGCGTTGCGGAAGTAGTATCCAATAGGGGCAAGGGGGTCCTTCTTGAACATGTCCCAGATGAACTGGCAGTCAGCCTTGACATCAGCGTCATTGACCTCGTTGACAAAAGCCATTCGCTTTCCGATAGGAAGGTCGGCCCAGTAGACACCCTCGGGGGTGTAGGCATCAGCAGGTCGCAAAAGCTGGTTGAAGATGGCCTTCTCGTCTCCCTGAGGAGGCTTGACACCTTCGTTGTCGTCGACGATGAAACCATCGACGGTGGTGTAGTGTTGAACACCGTGGGGGATAGGGATTTCACCCACAATAGGAGGGTTGTCGACTCGGTAACTCATCACTGGGGCGATAGCGTCTGAATCCATGGCTGCTCCTTACCCTTTATATAGTCTTTTCAGCCTGCCAGAAAAGCGTTAACCTTTGCAGCCAATCGAAGGAAAAAAAAAAATTTCCTTGCCCAAGAGCGCCCGGGTCCATGCGGCTTGGAATTATGTGTAGGAACCAGGGCAGCCACGTTGTGGCGTACGGTACTCTCATTGGCTATAAAGTGCGGCTCCGATGAGCAACACACTCGACCACGTTTCACTCAGAACTGTCACGTGCATTCTTGTTCTCTGTGTTTTTGTGAAGCCAGGCATGGAATTTGTTGTTTGTTTGGCTCGGTGAAGGTAGCAGTGGGTTTTGTTTAATACTGTATTGTATTTGTTTTGTTGTTATTTGGTTTGGCTTTAGTGTTTGATTGTCCTTTTGTGAATGTCAAAGTGTAATTTTGGTTTTGGAGGGTGACGATCTGGCTTGATAGTTTGAAAAACATCTCTAGTGTTATTCGCGTAGAGCAGTTTTTGATGGTATGGCCTGCTTCTGTGGATCTGCTTTCTTATTTGTCGCCTTCTGAGGCTACCCACCCCGTTGACTTGGGCCCTGTTGCTCGGCTCAATCGCCAATCAGAATTGCGAGCGGGTGTGCCCGTGTCGCGTGTCGCGTGTGCACGTTGTTGTTCAACTGGGGCTTAACGTAAACCTCAGACACACCGCACACCCGCACACGGGTTGGGTAGAGTCGGGAATAACTGCAAACTGAAACAAAACCAGCTGCTTTAAAGTTCAAGTGCATACAACACATGTCTTTTGAGATTGCAGATTGTGTGGAAAGTGTTCTACGGTTCTTGGGATTTTCAACGTCCCTTGGCTTTACTTGGCTTTTGCCTCTGATCAGAGTGTCATGCTTGGCTTTACAGACTTGAACAGGTGTAGAAAGTGGATTATATTCTTAGTAGTTTGCTCTTCTATTTGGTGTATTCTTTAAAATGAACATTTACCATGTCCCTTGTGTAAACATTATCTCGCTAACACCTCGCTAACAGAAAGTGAACAGAGACTTTCGGGCAATATTACTTGTACTGTAGACTTGGAAAAAGTAGCAAACCTTTCTTTTCATTTCCACTCCACCTGGAAGTGGGTTATCGATGTAAACAAATATCCCGTCTTTCAATTGAATTTGAAGTAAGATGGTCAAACCATTATATATTCACCAAATAAGACCTTTTCCAATTGTTTGAAACTCAAATGTGTGGAGTACGCCACTCCGGGTTTGGAAAGTTTACCCACGCTTCTGGAGTGATTTTTTTGTTCCCGGGTGAAAAATGGACGGCGTTAACTAGATTGTTCTCACGCCACACTGTCTGACTCAACTGAAGCTGGCCCATATTAAAGCTGCTACCTGGAATTTTCCATCCTGTGCCCTACTCGTGCCTGCTCATCAAGCGGGTTAAGCACGGGCACAAGATACAACCATCATCTCATTATAGCCTTTTAATCGCACGCCTATCACTCATGGCCAGTCGCTACTATAAAGTTTCAAACTTTTAATGGTGCAAAGGGTCTTCGCAAACGTGGTGGCATCGACAACGAAGCCCCCGGTCTTGGCAAATGCTGTGATCGGATTGGCCAATTAAAGGTCAAAGGGAGTTCTGGATTGATAATTATTTGAGCTCAACTTCATCTCTATTGTCATCATTGCAGTGCAGTGTATGACAACCTCAAGCCTGATGGGGAACTACAGAAGTTGAAAAAATGTCTCTCTTTGAGTGCCAACAACAAAAGACAGCTGATCATCAAGATTTAGCCTGCTTTTAAAACAGGGGTACAAGAATATTAGTCTTTGTCGTCTCGCGATAGGGTATAGGCAAGGTCTCAAAAGCCAAAAAGCAGCCCTAGTGAGAAACTCCATTCAGAAATCTAGGCTAGTATCTTCTCTGATATATCATTGTTTAAGGCGGCGTTTTTTGTGGCCATTTCACTTCACTGTGAGAAAATCAGAATGGCTCACCAGTCAGATGATTCTTCTCAATAACTAGTGTCCCGCCTTCACAGATTCCGACAAACGTCCCGTACATGATTCATACATCATTCCTACATGTCTGCGTAGAATTCTAATAGTGACCTGATATTCGGCTTGCCTTCTCCAAGGGAACCTTCTATCTTCTGAAACCCTCACTCCATCTCTGACTACCCCCGAAAAAAAGACAATATTAAATTCCCGAATACCTGGCTTCCTCTGAATGTTGAAATGAAACAAACAGTCTGACATACAGGGGTTATCAGAGGGTATCAGAGCCGCTGTATATCATACACACACTCCCATACTGGCTCTCCCATACTGGGTCACCCATTGACCGCCCCGCATTCTTCAGGCCAACTTCAAAGTAGAAAAAAAAAAACAGTCACCATGTTATTTAAACAAAAGCGTAGTCGCTAAACACTTTGAAAGGTGGTGTGTTTGCGGCACCATAGGGAAAAAAAAAAAAAAGCACCGAAAAAAAAATCTGGAAATTGCCTTCTTCAATGAGTCTTCCCTTAATTTCACGGGCAGAATTAGCGCGTCACAGAACTGCAGACTCTGTCTACGTTACTTTAAACAGTCGCCTTGTTTACGACGTCACAAGTTTTGTTGATGAACATCCCGGTGGTGGCCAACTGGTGCTAGACTGGGCTGGACGCGATATCACTGAGATCCTCAAGGATCCAGTCAGCCATGCTCACACTGAAGCCGCATATGAAATGCTTGAAGATATGCTCGTTGGATATCTTGCTACCGAGGCCGAAGAAATTAATTTACTTGCTTCACAGCCTACGGATAGTGCAAAGGGCCCCGAAGTACTCTACACCGGAGAACACTGCGCAAATGAGCTATCTATTAAAACCGACTATAACACTGACTACAAGAAGCATCAGTTTCTGGATCTGAATAAGGCTTTACTGCCTCAGATGCTTTTCAGTAGTTTTACAAAGGACTTCTACATTGACCAGATCCATCGACCGCGCCACTACGGTAAGGGCAGCGCACCTATTTTTGGAAACTTTCTAGAACCATTGTCTCTTACTCCTTGGTGGGTAGTTCCCTCGATCTGGATTCCGTGTGTATTGTACGGTGTCTATCTTTGCACACAGCATTTGCCTGTTTATGTTGTCGCGCCACTATTTGGCCTGGGATTATTCATCTGGACTTTTGTTGAGTATTGCCTTCACCGCTTTTTGTTTCACTTGGATTATCATCTTCCTGACCATCCTCTTGCCTTTACTTTTCATTTCCTGCTCCATGGTGTACACCACTACTTACCCATGGATCGTTATCGTCTGGTTATGCCCCCTACTCTTTTCATCGTTCTGGCAACACCTTTTTACAAATTAGCAATTACTCTTTTCCCTTATTGGATCGGCATGTCCATCTATGCCGGTGGTATTTTAGGCTATATTTGCTATGACGTTACCCACTACTTCCTTCATCACGCTCAGCTACCTCCTTACTTTGCCGACCTCAAGACCCACCACATGCGTCACCACTACGAGAACTTTGAGCTTGGCTTTGGTGTCTCATCCAAGTTTTGGGATGGTGTTTTCGGTACCGAACTAGTCGACACAAGCAAGACCCCTACTTGGGCCGCAAAGAAGGGCAACTAACTTCGAGTAATGAAGTTAGTTGATCGAAGTTAGTGTAGTCACTGGAATTTATAGTATCAAAAAAAGAAAACTATAAGATGTCATCGCGATCGACCGCTTGCGTTCAGAAATTTGAGAAATTCTAGAACCTGCTTACAAACGAACGAGACCAATTAACACCAGTGGAAACTTAAATAAAGCAACAAAAAGTAATAATAATTACCAGCAAAGAAGATATAATAATAGGGCATTTAGAGATGATTCTACGATTGAAATATTAGGTTTAGCGTGACTGAGGTATATTGAAAACTTTTTTCTCGAGATGGATTGCCATTATTACCTCTATGGCTTTTTGACAATGGCAGAAATTAATTCTTCTCATGGGATTTAGAAATCGATATGTTGAGTGTGTATTATAGTGCCGTTTTAATTATTGGCGTTAGGTTTTAACTAGGCTACCTGCTTTATTCTCTTTTAGTTTGTAGACAGGGATGCAATTAACTGTAGACTTGATATATACCCTGTATATTAAATTAGAAGGCCCGTTGTCGCTGTGCTGAGCGTTGCCAGGCAAAAAGGCTTTCAAAATCTCGGGCAGAGTGAAAATTTCTCCAATGTCGCGCAAAGCTCCGCTCTCGCTCGAGTCTGTCCTCGCTCGCAAGAAGGATGCAGAACAGCAGTCTGCTAAAGTAAGTTATTCAGTTGGTTGAAATGGATCGATGAACTAACGGTTGGTATAGCCGAAGTTTCTCTCACGCAAGGAGCGAGAAGCACTAGCCTTGGAGCGGAAACAGGCAAACGCAAAGCAATCCTCCAAATCAAATAGTGATGCTTTGAACTCTTCATCGTTTTCAACCTCTGCTAAACGATCAGCTGCAGTAGAGACGGAAGATAAGCTGGACAGTGACTCGCTTCTTCGGCGGCAAGCCTACCTTGGTGAATCCACCAATCAACGCCTAAAGAAGAAACGGCGAGCGGGTGATCGTAAATTCGTGTTTGATTGGGATGCGGGCGATGATACTGCTGCCCACAATGACTTGGATTTACGAAAGATGGTCCCTAGCCTCACAAATGGACATGAACCTCTTGCAAACTCCCGAAAATCAAAAATTTCTGCTGCTGTTGATGAGCCACATTGGTCTGAAAAGCCTCTCGATAAAATGCGTGAACGGGATTGGCGTATCTTCAAGGAAGACTTCAGCATATCCACCAAAGGTGGAGGAATCCCAAACCCGATTCGGTCCTGGTCGGAGTCTGGGTTGCCAATACAACTGTTGGACATTGTTCGTCAGGTTGGTTATAAAGATCCGACCCCAATTCAACGAGCTTCTATACCTATTGCTCTCGCTAATCGCGATGTTTTGGGTGTCGCTGAGACAGGTAGTGGCAAGACCGCTGCTTTCATTCTTCCGCTGCTTTCTTACATCATGGATCTCCCTCGATTGAATGAAAACACTCGTTCTGATGGACCTTACGCGGTTGTTCTAGCCCCTACTCGTGAATTAGCTCAACAGATTGAGTCTGAAGCTACCAAATTCGCTCGCCGTCTGGGTTTTCGTTGTGTCTCTTTAGTAGGTGGCCATACTATTGAAGAACAGGTTTTCAAGCTTCAGGAAGGTGCAGAAATCATTATTGCAACTCCTGGTAGACTGGTTGATTGTTTAGAACGTCGAGTGCTAGTTTTCAGTCAGTGCTGTTATGTGGTCATGGATGAAGCTGATAGAATGGTTGATATGGGGTTTGAAGAGCAAGTCAACAAAATCCTCGATGCAATGCCCGTGACTAATGCAAAATCTGAGTCCAGTGCTGAAGTTCATCTATCTATCGCAGGCGGTGTGCACAAATATAGACAGACAATGATGTTTACAGCAACTATGCCTCTTGCTATCGAACGGATGACTCGGAAGTACCTTTACCGTCCTGGTGTGGTAACCGTCGGAAACATTGGCCAGGCTGTTGATACAGTCGAGCAGCGTGTGGAGTTTGTCTCAACCGAAGATAAAAAGAAGAGACGATTGTGTGATATTCTTTCATCCAACAAGTTTGCACCACCCGTTATTGTTTTTGTGAATGTGAAGAAAAACTGTAGCACGGTCTCGCACGCTCTCAGCAACATTGGCTGGAAATCCGTCATTCTTCACGGTGGAAAATCTCAAGATCAGCGTGAGGAAGCCCTGCGTCAGTTGAGAACAGGCGATGCTGACGTTTTGGTCGCCACTGATCTTGCCGGACGTGGTATTGACGTTCCTGACGTTAGTTTGGTAATCAACTTTAACATGGCCAAAAATATTGAAGACTATACGCATCGTATCGGACGAACGGGTCGTGCTGGAAAGTCGGGTGTCGCGATGACATTTTTGGGTCCAGAGGACACCGACACATATTATGATTTGAAGCAAATGCTTTCCAAATCTTCCATCAGTAAGGTTCCTGATGAGCTTCGTCGCCACGAAGCGGCCCAGATTAAACCTAATCGTGGATCCGGCGCTGCAATCCAGTGATTGGGGTATGGTATGTATCTGCTTTGGAGGTACGAGTGGGGATGTCATATCTTGTATAATTTGCATTTAAATTGGAGTTCTTTTTTTTTTGAGGGATTGGTTTGTTTTACTCAAACCGCCGAGTTCACTTTACAGGCTATGTTGCTTAAAACCAATAGTCATGTCATATTTATCGGCTAGATCAAATCCTCTTCTTGGGCTTATTCAGAGATTGTTTAAATTACAAAACAAAATCATGACTCCAAGATTAGGTACATATTAAATTCTCTTTTAAGAGCGTAATGAAAGAAGTTTCTTGTCGCGTTGGACGCTACTTGTTAGTTGTGATCGGTGCTTAGGTTTCTTAAGTGCTTAGGTTTTTTAATAAAGCAGTTGTGTCTCGTCGAATTTTTTCCATGATCTCGGCAGCAGGGACTTCATCATTCACCAACCCGATCCCGCTTCCAGCGTAAATTGTGAGTCGGTCGTAGTTCTGAGCCTTCATTGCCTGGTCATACTTTCGGGTAATGTCAGGAATGTCGGCCTCGGATTTGTAATCTGTAAATGTGTCGTTTATGACTGCCCGTCCGTCGTACTGAGCGGGCCATCCATTTGTTCCACGTATAACATCATAAAGGCGTGTGCGTATAGTACTTTTGCCAGCATCGGATGTATTAAGAATCACTTTACGGAAGCCTGGGGGAGATTTTGCCTCTGCTGCAGTCAAAAACTAGAAACATAGTTAGCACGGTCAGCTTGTTGAACATGAAAAATATACCCTAGTTCCCATAACAACTCCACTCGCACCTGACCCTCTTGTTAGTTCAGTCCGTTATTCAGCGAATCGATCTTACCGAGTGCCGAAGCAGCTGTCACTCCCCGATGGTCGACAATACCACCAGCTGCAAGAACAGGGACAGTCTTTGAAGGAAATTGGGTACGAAGACAGTCAATAATTTCCGGGACAAGCGATATAATACTGGCTCCAGTGCCATCTCCATGTCCTCCCGCATCAATTCCCTGAGCCACTAGCACATCTGCTCCCGCTTCAACGCTAAATATGGCTTCTTGTACGTTATTTACCTGTACAAAAATACGAGACTCGTTCAAAGCCTTGTTTTGTCGAATCTCAGAAATCCACTCTTTGACGTCAGTAAGCGACTTTGGAGCAAAAAGCCAAATTGCGCTTGGTGCAAACGGCTCCACAAGTTTGGCGAACTCCGCAGGCTTAGAAGACCAGAACAAGTCCCCAACGCCAACCTCCAACGGTCGGCCAGGTTCGGTTTTGAGTGCCTTTCGAGCTAGCTCCAGCTCATTTTCGAGTCCCTGGCCTAAAAAATATAAGTCTCCAAAAAATACAAACTTGCATTGAATTTGTATCAAGCATTCCCAGGACTCACCTCCGGCAATAAACCCTAAGCCACCGGCTTTGGTGACTTGGGTGGCCAGTTCCCAGCCAACAAAAGGGCGCATCGGTGCACAAAATATGTAAGGTGCTTTGAGACCGGTAAACCATTTCTTGAGCAGTGCCTTCGATGCGGTTGAAGACATTTTTTCGAAGAGAGTGAACGTGAGAAGTTCGAAAGGAAGTTGTGCGGAGATGATTCATTGGCTAAACTCAACGCCATAAATCATCTCGGAGCTTCGGAGAACAGGCAACAAAGAAATTTCCAGACTTTTTTGAAGGGAAAAAATAAACATTTTACATTTTACATTTAGTTGTTGCGTTTTGATTTTTTTGGCCTGGGCAATCGCTGTGGAAAAAAAGAAGAGCCTTGTTTCAACTCCACCGAGGGAAAAAATATACAGCGAATTTGATCCCCTAAAGCGAGAATACCAAGTTTTTGAAACTAAAATACAGGATTTTCTATATATTAGTCTTATATACGATTTTATGTGCTATTTTACGTGGAAAAAAAACATTTTTTTTTTTTCATATCACATTTGTATTCAATTAACTATATATCGAACTAAAAATTATGTAACTTTATCCAAAAATTGATGGGAAAAACGGTTTTTTTTTCCAGAATCTACAGTATAAGCTAAAAATTACTGTCGCAGAAGTCGATACCATTTGGCAAGCACGGGAGGAGGCTAGGCAATAAGATGGCCCCTGACTAGAGACAGTACCCCCAACAGTCAATGAAGACTGGAGACGAAACTTTGTCTTACTAAAACCCGGTAGTGTGTTTGTTGATTCGCTAGGGTCTTAGTTGAAAAAAAACCATGTAAATTACTGTCAATCTATAATTTAAAGAAGCAAAAAAAAACCATCAAGTGCCTTCAATTTTTTTTTTCTTCGAATGTACTTCTACTTTCCAAATTAATTCAAAATAAATAAAATTGATTGTTACCTTTCTTTCAAAATATCACTTATTCGAGAGCAGGCAACTTCATTTACCATCAGACTCTAACTTGAGCGTCAGAATAACACTGCTTCTTTTATTCACGAGACTCAAATGATTACCATGAGTTTAAAATACATTCAAGTTAATATAATATATAATTTAATTAAAAGAAGACCAGCACTCTTTTAAGGTATTGAAGAAAATTATCAAATGAGACCACGAAAAGGGGATGTTACAAAAAGAAAAGATTCTTCTCACCGTTAAAAAACAGGCCAATCATATTTATATGCTTTATAATACAACGCCGCTGAAAAACCACTAGTCGCATTTGAAGTCCTCTATAATTGGCTTCTTCATGTCGGAGGGAGAAAGGCTTCCAAAAGAAATAATCACAGAAGAGTCTCGCCAAAGCCAGACATATAAATCTCCAAATACCACTCAATGTTTTCTCTGCTGCCACACCTGGATGTATGATTCGCTCAAAAACAAAAGTTCTTTTTGGACAGGTTCCACTAACAGATCTTGAATTTGAATCCATTCATCTCGGGCTTTATCTTTTAATTGGATTTTCCAAACTTGTTTATTGGAAGTATCTACCCCCTCTTCTTTAACACTAGAGACAAGCTCGTGAGTGACATTTGCAATCAAGTCGTAGACGCAGCTCGGCGCGTCACTTTGGACAGCCTGGTCAACATATGGCGACATATCTAGGTCTGTTAAAGGGAAATTAACAATTGTTGGATTCTTCTCTTCCACAAAGTTGTTCTTATTGAATCGTTTGATAACAAATATGAGATACCGAGGGAGTTTGAGAATTTTAAATCGCTTGCGCTGGCCAGCAAGTTCTTGTGGTGTCTCACCATCATATTTTTTCAATAATGTTGAGAGTAAAACCTGAGGAATTATATTTTTGTCGGCGCTGTCTTGAAAAAGGGGTGCGGGAGGGAGGTCCAGGGATAAAAACAAAAATGGCATAACTACTGAATCCATTTGATTTTGAGGGCGAAACCTTAACCTATCTTCACCAATCTCAGCTTTGATAGCTTGGCTCTGAACTGTCAATTGACCTTGAAACGCTTTGTGGATGACGCTACTTTTGGTCTTGGAACCACCAAGACTAATGTGAAGGTTATTCAACAACCAATTTAAAAAACCAAACGGGTCTGAAGACTCTGTAAGCTTGAATTTTTTTTGTGACTGAAAGGAAACTTGTTGTAAAAGCTCATGAGGGCTAACATGACTCTTGAAAGCCTTTGGATTCCACAGCTTTCGAACAAGGGTTGAAAATCGGATTACCAATTCCGTCTTTGGAGTTGGGATCCCAAAATCGTGAAGCATCAAATAGTTCCGTAATAATGGGACGTGTGCGAGAGCCTGAACAATCACGTTGAGATAGTCATTGCACTTTACGTTATTCATTCCAATAAATCCCGGTCGATAAGGGCTATGTTTTAAATCGTAAGCTAAATCTTTGGTGCTGTCAAGCGCCTGAACTTGCTTTTGCGTGAAGGTCGGGTTCACGACGTATTTGATATCATCCAAGGCCGAGGATTTGACCTCATACGATTCAGGCAAAACGTAAACCTTCAAGGTAGACATATTTATGAAAGGGTGATGATCGTGATCGACACTATGAAAATAGGCTTGAGAGGTTTTACCTCTACCTTGAAAGTATTTCCCACAAACCAGACAAGCGTAAACATTAACATTCGCAAGGGAGACACTGCAAATCTTTTCGAAATCAAAGTCTAAGCGGGATTTATCAATCTATACATGTTAGAGACCAGATTACAAACAAAGCAGCTAACAAGCATACAGTCTCTAGATATAAGTCCGGTGGTAGATCATGTTTTTCGACACCAGCCTTGCTCTGAGCGTTGACATTTAACTCATCTTCACTGTTGTAATCGGAATCTGATCGAAGTCGCTTTTGATTTGCGTTATCAGTCTCATCTTGAAGTTGTCGTTTAGACATGTCGTTGGAAAGTTATTCTTCTCTCTCTTCGATTATACAAACAAAATGTGAATACTCTCCTCGGCCGATTTTTATTATAACTGACTATTTTTAGGAATAATAGTTACAGACGACATGCAAGATCAAGTAATAACCCGGAAGATGGCGAACGAAGAGGTGTTCGAGGACCGTAAGTTGTCCCATCCGCCACTTGACTCTCGCTGACCGAATAGCAACTCTGCGCTCACTTCATTTCTACGAGTAAGGCAAATATTGATAGAGTTGGAAATATACTAATCATTCTTAGGAGCATGGTATTGTTCCTAGAGACATTAATTCTCGAGGAGGAACATGGTTTACTCCCAGCGGCAATTCAGATGATGCTGACAGCGCACAGAATGAACAACTAGACAGTAATACCGCGGAGGTAGAAAATGAGCCATCTGAAGTTGCTGAGACTACTTCTGTGCCAAGGAGAAGACAAAGCAAGAAGAAAAAGAAGAGATCTCCCAGTCCCGAGGGAAATATTCCGATAATATACAATCGACCAAGCAACGGAGAGATAGATTTTTGCGCAGAGTGCAATACTAGGTTCACTGTAACGGCCTATTCAAGAGCTGCTACTGGCGGCAAAGAGGGCTTACTCTGTCATAAATGTTCTTCGAAATACGCAGCGGTCGAGAAAGAAGCCCGCAAAGTACAGGCGGCGGACCGCAAAAAGCGCAAGGTCATTGCCCAAGCACTGCTCGATAAGACTTCTTACACACCTGTTAATAAACTCCAAGACCTCTGCATAAAGCTAATTGTTAAACACATCGACGACGTGGATGCTTTAGGCGATATCGGTTCTGTAAACGCTGACAAATTGGCACGCATTCTTTCTCGCAATCGATCATTGACTGATAAAACTCTTAAATTATTTTTAGAGCCCTTGCACACAGAGCTTCAGTTATGGGACTGTTCATCCCTTTCTAAAGATTCCCTTAAACTTATAGCTAGCTACTGTCCTCGTCTTGAAACTCTCAATTTGAATATGTGCGGTCAAATTACAGACGATGTTATTGATTACTACATATCTAATCTTCCTAATCTTCGTGAGCTCAACCTGGGTGGAGCGTTTCTTATTCGTGAAGAATGTTGGATCCGCCTTTTTCAGTCTTTAGGAACACGACTGAAGTCATTTTCAGTCTCAAATACCTTTCGGTTTACGAATTCATGTTTAAAACAAATGGTTGAAAGCTGTGGATCGTTGGAAAAGCTGGAAATTGATAGATGCGAGAGCCTCACCGCCGAATCCCTTGAGCTTTCCTTACCGAAGCTGCACTTGCATACTCTTACGCTATCAAAACTTCTGGAAGAGTCTATAAATAATTCCGTGGTTGCAGCTATAGTTGAAGGATCTAGAATGACGCTTTATAATCTCCACATTTCAAATTGTACTTATGTTGATGATACTTTCTGGGACTGCTTAAAAGAATGCAAGAATATTCAGCATCTAGTGTTTGAAGGCTCAGAAAAGGTTACTGATAAGGGTTGCAGCGATTTTTTCACTAGCTTTACAGATAACCAAGGCTTTATCTCCCTCGACTTGAGCAGAAATTTGAATCTGGCTGATGAAACATTATATGCTATTATTGGTCATAGTAGGAACACGCTTGTGAACTTAAATATCAATTCACTTCGTCTTTTGACCCACAGCGCCTTGATGGAGTTGAAGACATGTCCCATGTTGACATGGCTAAATGCAGGGTTTGTATATGCTATGGATGATGAAGTTGTTGAAACATTGGTGAATAGATGCTCTGGCCTGGATGGAATGGAAGTTTTCGGGAATAATCATATTTCCGAAACGGTGAAAATAGATCATAGACCCTCTTTCAAGCTTATAGGAAGGATATGATAAAAATCACTGTTAGGATATATATAGAATATGAACATCATTGATTTTAACCATCTGTAGATTTGTTATTTGGTAAAGCAGGATGATGTCAATGAGGAAAACGAATCAATATGTAGACCATTTCGAGACGTAATAGAGCCAAATGGACTATTTCAATCGAGAAAGCATCCTCAAAGGCTGCGATCTGCTCCGTCGATTTGGAAATTTTTATTCTCGCAAACGTGCGATCGAACTTCTCTTTTGCTTCACGGCAACGATGGAGAGAACTGCGATTACCGAAGAGCAGTGGACTCCTACTGTGTGGCAAATACTTCCCGATATTTTTATCCTTTCTTTGGCTGGACTCTTAACTTTCTACGCTTTTTACTTGGCCTGCTGCGCGCTCTGGGGCTTTTTAATAAAGCGGCGGAGCTGGACCCTGCGCCATGCACTGGTGGATAAGACCTTTGTCGGCAACGAAATAAGATCAAACCAGTCATTTGCAACAGATCCATCAAAGAAAGTTAGCGGAAAGCCGCCAAATACTTTAATTGTCGGTTTCTTCCACCCTTACTGGTAAGTCGATTCATACTTGATTCATACTCCCTCTTGTAGTTCATTCAACTAATCACCAATAGCAATGCTGGTGGAGGCGGAGAGAGAGTACTGTGGTGTGCTGTTGATGCCGTCTTAGAAAAGTATAAGAATGTCCGAGTCGTTATTTATACGGGCGATGACGCTCCCGCCGAAGAGATTATCTTCTTAGTAAAGAAGCGATTCGGTATTACAATCGACAAGTCCCGAGTTTTCTTTGCATATCTAAAAAAGAGAAACTGGGTTGAAGATAGCTCTTGGCCAAGGTTTACTTTATTGGGACAGGCTATTGGATCGGTCGTTCTCGGATATGAAGCAATTACCCAGCTGATCTATCCTGACATTTTTGTTGACACCATGGGTTATGCGTTCACATATCCCGTGATCTCTCGCTTTATAAGAGCTCCAATCCTTTCTTATACTCATTTCCCAACTATTCAGTCTGAAATGATTGGAACTACTGCCCCTACAATCAAAGGATGGGCCAAGAAGCTGTTTTATTTTAGATTTTTTGCCTTAGCATATGCAGTTGCTGGTTCATACTGCGACTATGTACTCACAAACTCCACTTGGACCTTCAATCATATGCGTCGTCAGTGGTGGCTAGGCCCAGGTTCGGATAGCATGGCAACCCTCTACGCTCCCTGTAACACTGCATCGCTCAACGAGCTGGACATAACCAAACCCAGAGAGGATTTAATAATTTATGTTGCTCAATTTAGACCTGAAAAAAGACATATGCTGCTTCTCGAAGCCTTTATTGACCTGGTTCAACAGGGTCGACACCCCAATGCTAAGCTTGCTCTTATTGGAAGCGTCCGAAATGCAGGTGACCAGGCTCGTGTAAATGCACTAAGGGCACACGCGGAATTGTTTGAAATATCTAACCGCGTTGAAATTCTCGTGGACGCGCAGTGGGATGTTGTCGTCGATTACCTTTCTCGGGCTGCAATTGGAATTGATGCCATGTGGAACGAACACTTTGGAATTTGTGTTGTTGAATATCTCACAGCTGGTCCTATTCCTTTATGCCACTATAGTGGAGGTCCCGAGGTGGATTTGGTTATACCAGTAGACAATAAGCCCACTGGATTCTTCTTCCTTACCGAAAAGGAATTTTCGGGTCTTGAAAAACAACAGATCGAAGTTTTGGCGAGAAATAACGTCAATAGCTTCGCTACAAGCATGCAAAAAGCTCTTGATCTCTCCGACAGCGAAGCTAGAGAGTACAGAGAACGTAGCCGGAAACATTCTGTTATCTTCAGCGAGCGTGCCTTCAGCGAAGGCTGGAAATGGTCTTTTGGGGTTCTTCTTGAAACGCGTCTGGGTAATTCTTACGAGTAAGGATCACTCACTAAAACTATTAATATCTGTATAGGCATTAATGAAACACTGTACATTTTTTCCCTCTAAACAATGTATCTAATTTCAAAAATATATACATATATACATGTCTCACTAGTGTCCTGTTAAGGAGTGTTGTTGCGAAAAACGGGATAAATGCTTTTTTACTTTTTTTATTTGAAATTTACTTACGATTTGAACCAAAATGTCACGATGGTCTAATATGGAGAAGTAGACAGGCAGTATTCCTATCTCATTCTTTATTCGCGTTTGGCTGCTTCGGGATGGTAAGCCGCAGTTGTAACAACCGGCGACCACAGAGTCAAACCGGCAAGCAGCCTTTGACATCTGAGAAACAGAACAGGCAAAGCTTTTCTGGTTTCATCCTCGAAGTATTAATAAGAAAAGTTGCAAAACACTAAAGAGTAATGGGGTACAATGAATCGTTGTAAGATTACTTTCTCCTGAATAAAAGCTACATCAAAGCTTCGCTACCATCTCAGGTTCTTGGTTCGCTATTTAAGAGTGAAACCAAAAAACATTAGGTTCTGAAGATATTCTATATATTATATAAAACGACTAGCTGTAGTATATGACTCATTCTACTGTATTGCAAAATCAAGTTACCAGTAAAGGTGTATCATGAGCAAAGGAGGCTGTTTCTTAATTTTGATTTTGCGAAATTTTCATCAAAGCGACTAAAGATGCCGAGATATCTGGAATATGTTTCTGAAGGTATTTTAAGATTCATGGCTTATAGCTGGAGCACGCGAAAGTATACCATGTACAGTTTGTATGTCAATGAAGCTCAAAGATCTTCCCAGTCAGGTATTTGGAAATGCTCTCGAACCTGATTGTTATCAATATTTTTTTGGCGAAACCACCCCAAAAGAATGTCGATGTTATCTTTGTGGGTTAGTAAGCGTTGATGAGTTGGCAGAACCAGATCTACCAATGGTACGAAAGTCTTATAATTGACTAAAGTTCTATCATCGTCTTAAAAATATTATTTTAAAAACATACCTCTAGTTGTTTCTATCTCTAACAAACTTTTGGAGATCCCAGTTTGGATATTGTCGAGGTAAGATCGATCGAGATGATCAAACTTGGAAAGCTCTGAAGATAGATTCTTGAGTTCAGTAGATCTTGATGAACTAATGTTTAGTAGCTGTTTTCTCTATTTGGTTGGTTAAAGGTTAATTAGCAACAATTATCTTTTGTTTACCCCCATCGTGTCTCTCCTCAGATCCTTTGCTATTTCTACTCTAATCTTCGCAGAAGCCACGGAATCATGCAGTTGAGAAATTATTGTTTGAGTTGTAGAAATTTGCAGCTGAGCGCGTTCAAGTCTAGCCGTATTTTGTGCGCACCAATAATAGTTTGAAGCCCCAATTTTCTCACAGCAAACTAGTTTCTCTTCAATGAGCTCGCTAATGATAGGCTTAAGTTTTGTTGAGTGCAACCCTGTATCTTTTGCAGTAGATTTGTCAATATCTTTTTGTGCGAATACTTCGGCACCCTTCTTGCGAAACCACAAGATAACCTTTTCTCTATGAATTTGAGAAGCTGATGTTTTTGTAGAAGTCTAATTACCGTATAAGAAATTATATATTCCGAGTCTTCTTTTTCAACGCACCATGTGTTCTTAAATATCTGAGAGGAGAACAATCACCAACAACGATACTGCTCTGACCTTCATCTTCAGCCACGTTGAGAAGTACGGTACTTAAAAAAAACCCGTAGGCTAGCTTTCAATTTGGGTGCTAGCCCTTTTTTTTTCAGTACAATCTTTCTTACCTTTTAAAGAGCATCCCAAGCTTGGTGACACAGTCGAGGTCAACGTGTAAACACTCTACCTTTAGCTTTGGCAACCAAAGTAAAAGAAATATGAGAGGCTAGTTTTGAGAGATAACTAGATACTATGGAATGTCTTTTTTTTCGAACAACTTCAGATTTCGAATTAAGACGGATGAGTCGGAATTAACTCTAAGCTTCCAACTCGAGAAAGCTTTTCAAAGAATACCAACATATAAAAGACAAAAAGAACCATTATAGTCAATGCCAGACGGAATGTCTTGATTCTTGCCTCAAAGTCCACTCTTTCAATAATGGAACATGGCGATATAGTGGATTTTCTCCACTTTTAGTTGTTGAGTAAAAGTGGGAGGATTGTTATTGAAAGGTATCCAGGCCTGAAAATGCCGCAGGTGAATTAATTACTCGATTTTAAATAAGTCAGAGCCTGTAAGAATACATAGTCTTCGGTTTGAACAAATTGGAATGTTTGACCACTTGGGCTTTTTCTATCCACTCTACAGATAAAACAAACTAGTAGCTAATCACAATGTTGAGATTTTGTGAAAGACCTCGTGGGAGTTCGTAGTGGAAAAGTGAACAGACCTGGCCATTTTTTAGATTGACAGTGCCAAAAATGAAGTGAGAAAGTTTACTGGTGATAGTTATTGGGTGATGATTATCACCGCCATCTAACGGAGTTTAGTCTATTAAAAATCATAGAGAGACCGGCTAGACTGGCTAACTTGGTCGGTTTTCTTCCAGCCTTGTTAGAGCCGAATAAAAAATACAGAAGATCTCCAAACACTTAGTTTCATCAGCAAAGCAGTTGTCACCTATTTCATAATGAGCTTTTTTGCGAGTTCAAAGCAAAGTCGAAAGTTCCTGGAGGGGCAATATTTCGGATGAATAGCGGCCTAGTTGAGGTTCATCAGGGCCAAAACTGTTACTGCGCATCGCATGATTTCACGGTTTGATTGACCTTGCTGAAGCTAAGCTTCAAATCACCTTCCAGCTTTGTTATTTAAAATTTCACTTCTAATTCAAGTATTTACTTTATTTGAGATTTAAATTTATACGTCTAGAGAGTCACTCAAGTTCTCGCCCGACAATTTAGTACATTCTTCGGCTTTGAGCGCAGAAGGATGAAGTGGTGTCGCTGCCTTGCTTCTATGCAGACACCACTCTCGGCGGGTTCGCAGTAACGCCTCAAATGACGTGGCTAAACTTTTTTAAACAACACTGCTCTCTATTAAGCGAGAACTATCCCCCACTATGTCCAAAGCGGTGGAACTAGCCGTGCCAAATGCAAATGTACCTACAGTTGCCGGGCTCCGGGTCCCTGGTCTTGGTTGTTATCCATCTTCAAGACTATACATGATCTCATGATCTGATGAAAAAATTCTATGTTACTTTTTTTCTAAATTTTCACTCGCCAGTTTTTGCAAGAAGCCCACGCCATTAATAGAACTAGAACGCCGATAATTAGGTTTTTGGCAAGAAGTGCCGACTAAGTTATTCTAAATGAAACTTTTCAGTTGTCAATATTTATTTTCAAAGGAAGCAAAATACATAGTCCTTTAAAATCAATTATCTGGGGAGCTAAAAATTCTTGGAACGCCTTTTTTTTTAATGATGACAAAACCATTTCACGGTGATAGGCTTTGTTTTTAGGGTGGGCTGAAAAAAACTACAGGCTCGACAGGCTATACAGGCCCCACTCGTAGAGCTTAACGGGTTCTTTTTCTTGGGTCAAGAACATGATTCAATCATGCTATTTTCTATTGGATTTGCCCCACTGATATAATCTTTTATTGGCTTTTTACAGAAGGGTTCGGAAAAATTTTCAGGGTGTGATGAGACATAAAACAATATTAATCGCCACGCCTTTCTTTCCCTTTCGTTCTAACCAAAAAGGAATTTCTACCAATGTTTAAGTTAAGCGGAGACCTCGTTAGTCACCTTCTTTTCTTAAAAAACAAAAACCTAGTCGGAAGATTTAAAAAACATCATAAAATATTTTTAGGGATTGAATGCTTTTCTCTCTCTACTTTGGTGCTACTCCTGAAGCGTAAGCGCAAGTAACGAGGAAGTACCCGAGAGTAGAAAGTGGGGGAAGTACCTACATTGTTCTAAAAGTCCATCACTTATGTTCATCGGTTTTGTTCGAGAAGGAATTATCGGGGGGTTGTCCCTCCCCCTCCTCTTAAAGTATGCAAGCATTTACTCGCAGCTAGAATCGAATCGAAGCCCTCTTATATGGAGATAGGCTATTGCAAGGATTATTAAACCTAGTAGAAAAAAAATTATAGCCATAGATCCGGATATACTTTTGGAAATATCCTAAATTCAAAATTTTCCCCATTGACTCAAATGTCATCACTTACACATACAGATACCAAAAACGTATGTACTATCGAATTGCCAACTCTACTGAATGCATGTGAGCGGTACAGGGCGCAGAAGTTTTTTCTTAATCAGTGTTGCTATGTAAGGGTCCGAATTGAGCTAAGCCGAGCCATTTTCGTATTGGTTGAATTTCAATTCATGTGCGTGCGTCTTTGAACCAAAAGCGGGGCGATTATCTTAAGCGTGGTTTGGTATTGAATCTAATCATCGTTAATATGTTGATATCACTTTGAGAATTATCTGCCAAGAGCTTTATCAAGTCATATTAACTACTCTACTATGTTCTTCGAGAGATCAATATACAAAATAAACAAAAAATTATTCAATCTTCGATACGTAAAAACGTGGTAGGATAAGGTAGAATAGTGTGCTGACAATTTATCAACATTCTTCTTTTTCAGATAGCTTAGAAAGTATTGAACACTAACTAGTACTTTTGAGCCAAACAGAAAAGCTTTTACATCAAGTCATTCATCACATTGAATCTGAAACAAGACGGAAATCGGACAGACACGCTTGATTCACTTGCTAACACTCGATTTAAAAATCGAGAGACCAAGTGGTCTCGGAACTACACTTTTGGAGAGATAGCCAAGGGCGAACGAGAAACTAGAAAGTCGTAAGTAGTCCGGCTGAAAAGTACCCCGCTCTTACTAAGGTCATTGAAGTTGGTCATCTCGTCTCTTTGGAATGCTTGGACAGTATGGGCAGACTCTCCTCGGAGTGGCTAGCTACACATAGTATCTCGGCCCTGTTAGTTGCTTCTAATCTTTTTCAGCTCTGCAGCAAAGACAGGGTCTCAACTTCATGTAGTCTGCGAATGAGATCTCGCAGCCCAGCTTTGGTCCGCTCTGAATCTACATCAGCAGCTCAATCTGTAGGTTAGAGAGGCAGAAAAAAAAGTTCGTCGTTGTCAGGGCCTACATGTCTTATGCCGACCCGTTGTGAAGCGCGCTTCACCGTAAGCTGCCGTAAGCCGCCGGACCCTGACAATTTTAACCACTTTCCAAAAACAAAGGAGTGCTTCCTGCTGTACGCATATTAAAAACAAAGTAAATACAAAAGCCGGTGTTATGCTATGTTACAGGAGAGGTTTTAATGGGTATGGAGTCCCTGACACCCGAGTTCCACACTACCAAATGTCTTCTAAGAAACAAGTTTCAACGAGAACAAACTCGGTGTTCGTAAGTGTACTTCTCCTCCTTTTGAAGCCCAGTTCACAGAACAAAAACATCAAGTGACTACAAATTACAAATTGTGCATGAAGTGTAAGACCAGGATTTTGTTCCAAGAATAAACTGTCGCTATCTTCACAGTGGTTAATGAACATTTTATATCCAAGTCTCTTTTGTTGTTTCATCTTCAGAACTGGGTGCCGATATAGTAGTTAACGACCGAGCTTTATTGAAGCTGGCCCCTCCTTAGGTTTTATTTTAATTCGCGTAGGACTTTTAGAATGATGCTGGCTGGAAGATAGAAGAGATTGAGAATGTATAAGCTTTTGAAACTCCGAGAGGGACCCAAAAGCACTTTTGAGACTCGACACTTCTGTTTGCCACAGGCAACCAACCACTTGAGACACCACTCTATGATTAATGGAAACTGCTTCTTTACGCAAGAATTCCTCCTTTTCAGTTTCGCGCTGAATAAATAGTTGTTCTTCGAATGAAAGAGATTGCAGCAGCGGATCACCTTTACTGACGATTATACCAGAAGGTAGCCGTATCTGATTACTATTTGTTAAGCTCTTTTTCCAAAGGCAGCTGTAAACCTTTCTATAAAGCATGAAAAGATTTAGAGGTCGTTTGAGCACATTACTGCTATCTGAATGCAGGCCTGGAATGACAGGACTTGCCGGGGATGAAGGGCCCTTAGTAGTACTTGTATCCTCATATATAGATACTTTTTTAGCTGTGTCATTATTGGTAGAGGCAGCAATCATATCTAGCAGAAGACCTTCCTCGTTCATCTTCAAAACAGATTCACATCGGTTAATTATTGTTTCCACTATGCTGGCAGGTATTCCACGAGATTTTGCCAGATGTAGTATTCTTGCCCGTCTTTTAGAGGCAACCGGACCTATATTGAGACGCCAAGGATCTGTTGATGGAAATCCACTATTAATAAATAGCTCTAGATTCTTTGAAATCGCAAGAGACCGGTCATGTTGAATAGATTCCGGAGAATGAAATAGTCGAACAAAAAAAGGAACGTTCACTACTGTAACACAGTTATATGATCCTTTACCCGGCGGTAAAGAAGGTCTTGTGTTGGAACTTGGGCTATTTGTGACGGCAATCGGAATGGCACTTTGCAAATGTGATGTTTGATTATGTCGATAATTATTCACGCTGTTAGGATCAGACTGGGTGAATTGCTGAAGTTGCTGTTGCTGTTGCGGGAAATGGGGCCTGTGCAGCGGTTTCTGCGCAGGGCTATTGGAAACGACAACACCAACATCGTTTGTATAGAGAGAGGAAGTGGTGTTGTAATTATGATTGTTACCACTGGCTGGACTAGTATTGTGAGTTCTGGGGTAATCAAATGGTTGATTGAGAGAGTCCCTGATCTGAACAGGATTAGAGGAGACCGCTGATAAGTCATAAACATTATTCCTGGTTATATATTCTGTATTGTTGAATTCGTCGTGAGGGTTTTGCTCAAACTGACCTGTAAGCTGTTGAAAGCCAGACACTTGGTAGCCGAGGGGTGATTGTGGGCTCGGATGAAATTGAGAAGTGGCATCCCAAGAATTTTGAGGCATATATGTAGAAACCTCGGAGATACATCCAGAATCCGAAAGCCTCACGTCTGTTTGCGACAAATAAGAAGAAGAAATCGAGGTTAAGATGTCGCTTGCTGATCGAGGTTCGTTGGTTTCTTGAATCGAGGCATCTAGTGGAGGGAATACACCATTACTGTTGTAAGGGATGGAGCTGCTGTACTGGTAAGTAGAGTAGTAATCAGAAATGAATTCATTGGCGGCTTGCACTTCACGCTCATCGATTTCGGTCATAGAGAAAGGAAGTGCAGTGTAGTTTGGGACTGGAGTAGTAATTGTATTTGAAATACCGGATTTTCTTTCCAAGGTAGGATAGTTCTCCATTATGTTTTGTGTGGCAGCTAGCTCACTTAACGGAGGTGTCCGTGCGAAGGCACTTCACAAAAATCAAAGAACGACCTCAAGCCAACGAAATAAAAATAGATAAGGTAAGCTATGATTATGATCTTGACAAAGGTTCTCAGGCTGAAAGAAAGGCAGTGAAGGTTCCGAAAGGTTCAAAATGTCTTTCATGCAGTGAGAAAGGGCAAAATAAGATAGTCTGTAGAATTGGGTTTCTTGAACTTTTATTGCATGAAATACAGATCTTGAGCTAGAATTATATCTATAGCAGAGTGTAAAAGGAAGCCAGATGATACAAGTGAGCCAATACAACCTCGGTCGAAGCGAATAGCTCAAAGACCAAACAGACCTTAAGCAGAGGGCAAAGTTAGTATTTGAAGCAACCCAATATATATTGCTAGTATATATGGTAGTATTAATGCTAACAATCTAAACCAGACCTACAAAAAAAAATCAATTGCTGTTACCGGAAGAGCACTTCCAGGGGAAATCACCAAATCCAAACACAACGAGTGCAAATAAAACCTAAGCACAAGCTGACTGTTCTCTTAGGAAGAGTGAGATATGGAATAGTAGAAACTAAACACAAAAAAAAAAACCGGCGGCAGATCTAAGAAAAAAAAAAAGAAAAGAAAAAGACAGAGGCCGAAGTTGCCAAAAGCAAAGCAAAAAAAGTCCAATAAAAAAGTATCCAATTTTAAGCGCCCAACTGCGTGCTATCTTCGCTTCAAGCCGCACGCTTCGCCAATTAACCTTTTTTGTGTGTTCAAAGTAGATCTCCTAATTTCAACTTGCGGCGCTGTGCGGCTAAAAAAATTCGGCTTTTACATACAAACCCATTCTATGAGCCGCGCACTAACCTGTTTTTATTTCCCTCCATATTTTCCCACTCTGGTGGACTTTTCTGGCCGCGTGAATTTGTTCTTTTTTTTCTTTCTCTTTTCTTTCCCCACTAGTTTTTGCCAGCAGAAAAGTAACAAAGAGATTCTCGTAGTATGAAGTTTTTCAAGCCACTAGCATAAGACAATGGGAAGTACCAAACGCTAGAATATTAAGAAGTTTGCACATAAGGCTCTTCTTGTAAACTCATTGTCTGTCTCTTGTACGGTAGCGAATCTTGACGAATGGCGCGTTTTCAAAATACCTCGATGTATTTTATCAACAAATGAAAACAAGATTATTTAAATGAAATATCTCTATTGCTTTTGTTATATATAGTTCAATTGTAATATCGACTAAGATCTTCTGCAATAACTGAGTCAAACAGAAATCATTCTCACACACCTCTCTCACCGATAGTCGCCAACTACGACAGCTTTCACTATCAGCTAGCTCACCAGCTAACGGTATCGACGATCATGCACTATTTCAGATCCTAGGTTGATCAATCTCAGGCGATGCCGAAGATAGAGAGTCAGCAACTTATGAACCTGTTTCGCGTGGCAAAGGATTTTGGACTTCAGAACAATAACACCCAGACGGAATTGGATAAGTGACACAGGGATCTTTAGCACTATGATTCGCTTAAGGACCTGACACTCTGTCCACGAGTGCACAAAAGATTTCAAGGAGCCGAGAGACTTGCGAAGTCCATGCTTTTAAATAGCTCTTTCAATCTCACAGGTGTGTTTATCTGCATTGATGCGTATTTATTAGCGAGCAATCAATACGTGAAGAGAGTCACTGATCAATAAAGTGTTCAACCCTGGAGATCTTTATATCTGATGCAATTGATTGTCCGCCATAGCAAGTCCACCACTTCTCATCATAGTCCAGAGACATTCTTGCTGTCATCACCGGTTGTGTTTCACTCGGGAACAAATGAGATTGCACATTGGCTACTCATACTCCAGTGCTTGGGTGAAACGCTTACTAGGAATATATAAGCCGTGAAAGAGTTTGCGCGTGAGAATCCAAGGTTCATTCCTTGGGATCATTGAAAGCCGAGGAAGACTACATAGTTTTGTGAGCTATTGAGAGCCCATAATATATAGAGAGAGAATGATTAGTTCTTCAGAGTTAGGCAGCGGTAGTGGTTTATATTTTTTCATATCACTTTCGTATTAAACTCGTATTGACTCTATGTGGAACTAAACAAACTAAACTGTGCATCTTCTAACACTCCTTTGTGTAGCCGGGTATATATATTCTGCAGGTATAACAACTCCTTTTAACCTGTTTCTACGGTCATTTATAAGAAAATACTTGTAAGCAGTTCGTGCTTTTCTGCTGAAAACTTGTCGGACAAAGTCTTGTTCTCAGTCTACACTGACTGTGCGTTAGACGTCCTGTCTCTTGTCAAAATTTATTTTGAGAATCTCTGTAGTAAAATGGAACATAGCTCATTTTACCCATCATTGAAGAGAGAAGCTTACACAGATCAAATTAGCGCTTCTCCTTCACACTCTTCCCGTAGCTTACCAATCCTAACGTACCCGAAAATAATTCTGCATATCAACGAACACGAATACCTACTAAATAATATCATAACATCACATTATTAGCTACGTTTCGCTTTTACCAAAAATGCGTAAACGAGGTGAAGAAATATGGGATGGGTGGGGAAGGTGAGGGGCAGACAGACGAAGCCACTCCCTACTACACCTGGACCCTCTTTATTATCAAATTTGCGGGTCAAAGTTTCAGCACTACACCGATCGAAGGATACATAAATCTCACTATTACAAAGCAAACCTGTCCATTCTCCGAAAGCGCTACTGTAGAAGAGGTGTTTTTATGACGAGCCGCAGCTCTAATTGGGTCGGATGTCGGAAGACCACCTTGGGCGGCAAGGAGAGACTGAGAAAAGACAATTTCTTTATTTGTACACAGAGAAAGGTATTTCTTTCCACCCAAGACTCAAATAGCTGTCGTCAAACTCTACAGGCAGACTTATGGTGCGCATAGTCAATTTCTGAATTGTTTTTTTTTTTTTTGAAGTAAGCCGGTCTTCTAAAGAAGGGGGGATGCATTTAGGCACACAGTATTGCTAGCTTTTGTGTTTAGACATTTCTCACTCTACGTTTCCCAGAGAGCGTTCTTCACTTTGATTAGTGTATTTTATTTCAAAAATAATTTGCATGTACAATACACCTCACTAGTTTCCCATCACTGAGTGTTACTTGTCAGGTAGTCGAGAAAACCCCCTGTAGGTTGTCTTAGGGTCCTGGGAGGAAAAGACGTAGTCATTCCGGTTAGTTTAAGTGCAATATTTTGTTGTATTTCTATAGCTTTTGTCCTCTTCAAAGGCTTATGTATTATCTAAATTACATGCAATGTCACTCATCTCGTTTCTTCCAGCTGCCGCCTGCAATAATTAACCGTAAGGCCGTCAGCTCTTCACTCCTAGGATTATTTCATCAAAAACACACTAAAAAAACAATATACAAGTTCGAACTTCTAAATTTAAAATTGATACTGCCAGAGTTACAAAAGGTAAAACTGCTTTGTATCGGTTTGGAGCAGAAACTAACTCGACTCAATTTAAAAAAACTTGATTGCAAAGGTATCCAATCCCAGCTAACGATTAGTCTCGTAATACATCTACTATCTTCTATTATTTTACAGGGACTTTGAATGTTGATTTGATGTACATGCATATAGTGTGTGCTGTTGAAGGGATTGACTAGAAGAGTAGCTACTTCAGTTACTTTTCTCTCTTTTTCAAAAAAGTTTTAAGTTTGAAGTAGCTTATTCTTGAGAAAAAAGAACTTTGAATAATCTCAGTTAGCGTATGCTAGCACTGTTAATCTATTTTTTCTTCTGTAAAAAGTAAGCAGAACGCAATTCAGAAAAAAAAGCACTTCAAACAGATTCCCGCTTAAATAGGAATTATCTATTTTTGATGTATATCATTTCTAAGTAAAATCATTCTTCCTATTAGAGAGCATAGCATGAAATCTGTACTTTTAAGCTTTATTAGGGATTGTTTAATAAGCTTATATGATGATCGAGTTACCGTTGAGAAAGCTTAGCTCTTCTATACCATGTTTTGAATTTCTTATTTGAGAAATACAGCCGACTAAGCTTTCGTTTTCTCTCCTCTTTCTTTTTCGAATTACACCATTTCAAATAAGCTGTAAGTTTTGTGGTGTTAGTGTCAAAACTGTGGCTTGATTTAGTTTTTCTAGTGATTTTTAAAAAACCTGAAACTTGGCCTAGAGATAAAAAGACCCGGCAACTTCCCCTTCTCAAATAATCAAGGTGTATTCACGATAAAAGTCAAGTTTAAATCTCTTACATTTCACCGTAGTAGGCTGCTCTTTGATTTTATTAGCTACTTACAATGATAATCAAATCAACCAACAACGGCAAGTATACTCTAAGGTACATTTATGTCATTTAAATACACAGCTATCTTACATAAGCAATTTAAAGTGGGCGTTGCGTTACCTAAAAGTTAATACGGCCCAAATGAATAACAAAAGGACAAAATCGATATTATTTTTCCCACTGCGTGCTCGAGTCAGTCGAATTAACGCATCCCCGAGCTGTTTGACAACAGAATCCTTGAAATTTGGGTTTTTTTTTGCTGGCTCATACTAAGCTACATCTAAATGAGTAATAGAGTGTTTGAAATATGCTGGACTGTATGGGTCGATTGACTAGAGTTAGAATAACGCAACACCGTCGGAATTAGAGAAGCACCAGAATCATATTTCCCAGACGTCAATCTGCATTTCATGTAAATTTATAGGTCTTTTTATACAACGTATGAGGAGGTCAAATGACTTGGTGTTATAGCGGCGGGAGAGGAAACTAGAAGGGAATTGGTTCCATAGCGTACTGGCATAATGAGACCGATGCTGCTGCAAGATGGCTTTTGATATACTACCTAGACTGTATTTGCTCGAGGTCACTAGTCTCCTTTCTTCGTAGTAGTATTCTATAATCCGTGAAGCATGCGTTATTTTGTTTTGCGATTTGAGCCTTCACCAAGAGAAAGATATCTAATTAGAAAGAAAACAGTCATAGTTAGTTATACTTATAGAAACGTCTCAAGGTTCTGAGATTTTTAATTGCAGGTTGATGTTTCTCTTATCGGGGAGTTTCTTCTTTGTTCTTTTTATTCGAGTGCAGTTCTAATTTCTTGTTAATATAACATCATTCGCGGTGATATGGTTATAAGAAAATAAAACAGAAAAATCTAAAAAGGTAATGAGCGAACTTATCAAGAGATTTGAGGTAGGGTACACCCCGTGTTCGACCCGGTTGACTAGCCGAATCTAATGGATAACACGGAAGACTCTAGGCATAGAACTCCTCTGAAAGACTAGGTTTATTCACCTCTTATGAATATGCTGAAAGTGAATTTATAACTAAGCTATATCTTCGCTAGACCAGTGTCTTTGAATACCAGGAAACTTTATAGTGTGATAACTAACTTATTATTACAGATACGATAGTTGTCAGGAAGTGCTCCCTGATAAACCCTTCCGTACCTAAAAGGCTTCATAGAAACCGTACGTCACACGAAGATCTCTCGCTACCCTCTGTTAAATATCATATTCCGGCTCAACAACTAATCATGTTTACGCGGCTGAGAGATTACGACGAGTAGGTGAGAGGATCTTCAGGATTCCTTTCTTCTACAATGAGATGAGTACAGAAGTTGGGTACAGACCATGTCCCTTCTCTGTAGAACAGTCTCATATCTGACGATTAATCCAGTATGATATGAGAAGGCATTCATCCTTAACCTGGAAACTAGTGTAGCACTTCTATGTCTTCATTGGCGGATATAATGTGTTGCGTGGGGTTAGTATGAAATGTGTATATAAAGTAGAACTCTGAAGTTGGAAATGCAGCCAATCTTGGAGCTATGAACTTGAGTCAATTACTTCTTTAACCATCTAAGCGTACGAGATGCTCTCGAACCGAAGTCACTGTGCAGACAGTACGATTCAGAATGAGAAACCCTCTTAACTTCCTTATAACAGTGGTATAGTTTATTTCGGATTATTGAACATCAAAACTTCTCAGACAAGCGTGAGTGAGCCTTCGAAAAACCTCAGACTAGAGTCAAGATATTCGAATTTATCTAGATAACACTGAAATGAAAGTGTTTCTGGCAGAATCATAACAAAGAGGATTTTCTTAAATCTGAGAGAAAGCTTCTTATCTCATACCCGCGAAAAGAGTATTTTTCATTGCTGTTACGGCGGAGAGTGCAGATAAGCCTTTCAAGAGCAAAAGCAGGAAGAAATTATACCCAAAAGGCTAGAAATAGCTGAATTCAACCGTTACCAACATACTGTTCAGATAATGTTTTATAAAAGCGAACGATTGCAAAGCCATCCCATGCTAACCGCGGACCGGTGGTATCCTATGCCTCCACAGGGCCTGCTGTAACATATGCTTGCCCCTTGCTATATATGTGCTGGCTAACAGTGTTCAGCCAGTATCGTTTTTTAAAATCGTAAAAGAAACCGGTTTCGTTACCGAACCGGAGCTTGATTGGGCCACAGCTAGTCGGAAGTTGATGAATCTTATTACGTCTTCAAAGGTATTGGAAAGCTGGCAATATAAATAGATGGCTTGTCCTTCCTAAATTTATTAAACAAAGGCGTGATCCATTGTATATGCCTAACTTTAGTTAGAAGCAGAAGGATTTGCCAACGCCCGTTGATGAAATTTGAAGGCATCATTCTGAAAAACTAAAAAAGCCACAATAGCAAAGTCTTCCTGTATGAATATCCAAGAGCAAGTGCTTGGATTTGTACATATCTTACTAACCGATGTGGTGAGAAAACAAACATTTCTATCCAGTTTACAGCTGTGTACAAACTGATGGCTTTAACTAGAGTAGTCTTCATAAAATACTCATGCAATCGTAATTTTAAGTGACTAATCACTTATTAAATCCTTCTTGAGAGTATCTACGAATGAGCTGAAACTCATCTCTATTGATATAGACTGCCCCCGTAGAAGTACTTCTGTCTGACCGTGAGCTTAAGCGAAACTTAACTCCAAGCCATAGAGTGCACCGAATTAGAATATTTAAGATATATCTAGAGATAGCTTGAGCTTCGTAGAGGCTGTCAAAAGTTCCCGCTTCGCCGCGTCTAGGAAGGCAACGAAGTGTAGAAAAATCCTTCACGTCAAGATTTGCTAGCTACACACCCACACACCTTTGATTTTTTTCAGCTAGTGATACAAGTGGATCATTCATGACCGAAGATTTACCTAATATTGTTGTCTTAATCTCGGGCTCAGGTACAAACCTGCAGGCCCTCATCGATGCTTCCAACACCGACTCGGCAAGCTCATCCCCTCTTAAAGCCCGAATCTCACATGTTATCTCTTCCTCCGAAGATGCTTACGGATTAGAGCGTGCTGCACGCAGCAATATTCCTACAACGGTGCACTCTCTCAAATCTTACTATGTCGGTGATGCTGCCGACATGGATAACAAGGCTGCTCGGAAATCCGCAAGAGGGCAGTTCAATCTTGACCTTGCTAAGATTATCACATCTCTAAAGCCTGATTTGGTTGTCTGTGCTGGTTGGATGCTCATTCTCTCTGGAAAGTTTCTCAACGATCTCGAGCAATCCCACATTCCTATTATTAATCTACATCCCGCCTTACCCGGTCAGTTTGCCGGAATAAACGCAATAGAACGGTCATACGAGGCTGCTAAGCGAGGTGAGATTGAAAAGGCTGGACTCATGATTCATAAAGTCATTGCAGCTGTCGACGAGGGCGAGCCACTAGTAGTGAAAGAGCTTACGCTACTGCCCGACGAATCTCTTGAAAGTTATGAAGGTCGTGTGCATGATTTAGAGCATATCGCAATTGTTGAAGGAACTATACTGGCTTTGAAGACTCTTTGCAATTAAGTCATTGAGACACCCGGATCACAAGATTTGTATATTAAAAATGTTATATTGTAGCACTGACCTATTTGATTAATAATCAGATTTAAATTAGCATAAGAATATTGTGCATGAGAATATTCCTACCTTAAAAGTTAACACGACCACCATTATCGTGTATTGTTGGCACTGCTAATATACACACATATTTAAAACGAGAACATGATTTTGCTCACACTAATGTCTTTTTCAAACCTGACCTAGTCTATGAAACGGAGAGCTCATTAATGCACGCCAGTTCCCCCTGTCCCTTCGTAGAGTAGTTGGAAGTGTCGGACTCGAGAGGGAATTTTTAATATCCACCAAAACATTATATATGATTTTACTGCATGTATTTCTTAGCCTATTGTTACATTAAAGTTTGCCTATAGGTTGCCTGCAGCTCTACACGTGTTACACTGACGATGACTCTGGATCCATCGGTCAAGAACTAGAGTTTTCTTTGATTTTGATTACAATTTAATATTTACCTTCCATAAAACAAAAAACGGGTTATTCAAATTATTCACTATTTGCCTTTATCAGAACACTGAAATTTTAAAAAAGCAATGTTCGACTCAAGCAAGGAAGCTCTCCTTCATATGGCGCAAAACCCAACGACAAAAAGTTTGTAGGCAACGCTTTCTTTATAAGTTTAGTTTGTTCAAAAATTCAGTCTAAAACAATTTCTTCTAGAATGCAGTTTATAGGAAAACGCAGCTGGTAACCCAAGTATTCAGTCTCAAACGAACAGTCGATGATTGAGATACCTAGATAGACGTGCTTACTGCTTCAATAGAAGAGACATCGACAGAAGAATTCAAGACAGGGGATTTTTCGGAAGGAATATCATCAACTAAAGGGTTTGTAGGTTCGACAGGTTGCGGAGCAGTGTCTTCAGCAGTCTTTTCAGACTCGTCTTTTACCTCCAGTTGCGACGCCAAATTAGTTGATGGAGATGCAGATGTAGCTTCTTCGGTGTATTTGCCCCCCTCGACAGGTTCTGTATCTTTCGCAGGAGTGCCTTCAACAGAGGCATTCTTGGTAGCGGCTGAGGCCATTGGAAGACCCTCAGCTTCAAACCACGTATTCCAAACAGTAAGCAATGTTTGTGATCGCTCTTTAAATTTGAATTCATCTTCATTAGGGATTTCATTTAGCCTTAGAATTCCTTTAAGAACCTTGAATATCTTGGTGTCTCGAATAAATTCAACAGTAAGACCGTCAAATGATTCAAGACGTTTTAAAATTTCTGATGCTCCAGCCATTTCAGACTCCACAGGTGGTTTATCACGAGTCAAAAAAGCACGCTGAAGCTTATGGCGGACAAAGAGAACTTGTCGCTTTTTCTCTTCTTTAGTTTTCTCTTCATCGATAGGGTCAACCTTGACTGTCTTTGATTTTTCTTTAGACACAGCCCTTTTCTTTGTTGGAGTAGACGTTGTTCCGCCGTTACTTGCCAAGGACTTGCGCTTCTTCTTGGGAGCTGGTTCGTCATCAACATCATCACCGGCGTCAGCTAGGTCAATATCTTCGTCTTGCTGTGATGATGCAGCTACTGATGCATTCAGAGCACCAAAATCATCCAAACTGGGAGGATCGGCAGCAAGCTTATAAGCCTTAACAAGGCCGGAATCACCACGTTTTTTGCCAGCAAGAAACTTCTGAGCATCAGCGATAGATAAAGCCGATAACTCCTGTTTAGAACCCCACATGCTATGATTGGTTAGTATCACATAAATGGAAGGCCAATCCAACATACTATGTATTATCGATAAAGAAGCGGATAGGCCAAGCGTGCTCAATCTCGGCTTCCCCATTTCCCTGAGAACTTTTCCTTCGGCCTTTAGCTGCAGGCTTCGATGGTTTAGCGTTCAAAACTTCCGATGGAAGCTGGTCTTCTCGCATAACCTAAACGATATGTGTGAGTGATGACTATGGCTGTAAATGCAGAAAAACAAATAAAACATACCATTCCAGGCCAAGGAGAATATCCTCTGACCTTTCCAAGAACAACCTGGCCGGGACTATATGATACTGTAGATGATCGAACAGTCCTTTTCTCGGGGGTCGACTCGAGAGTGGGATTGGAACTCGCGACAACTTCGGGAACAGATTTATCAACAGTATCTGGATCTTCCTTGCTATCACTAGATTTAGATTTGATATTAAATTCTGAAGTATCTGCCTCGAGATTGGAGGCTTTGGTTATATCTTGGATAGGAGGCGAGGTCTCGATCGGTTTCCCAGCCATCTCATCCAAGACTGGCTCCGCAGGAGGAGCCTCAATGTGTTGGGCATTGGCAACGACGCTTGAAATCTCGGACACAGTAGGCTCTGACATGTTTTCACGTAACAGTAGAAAATTTGGTTTAGGGGCTTCTGTCGATGAGATGAAAGAGGCTAAAAGTTGCGATGGAAGCAGAAGCACAGCAACGTCGTCATTCAAACTCGGTCTTTTAAAACAAAACAACAAACAAACAAGACAGCCAAATTGAAAAGAAGCGATAATTAAAATTAAAAATAAAAACTACGGATAAAACAGTTAAACTCGTTTGGATCCTGCTGAAACTGTAGTTGGGTCTGTGAAGCCAAAAACTGCGCTCGGTCAAAAGCTAAAAGTACAGTGAAACACCTCGGCAAAATAAATAAAACCTAATCACGTAACTCAAAAAAGCTGAATCACGTTCAAACACAGCACAGTTTTGCTTTTCGACGTTGTGTCGAAGCGGTGAAGATAAAACTTTTCCCTCACAACAACACCACCGCCACCAGAGGAGCTGTAAGGAAATGGCTGGGGAGAAGGATCTGTCGGGATATAAATAGTAAGTGATCACTTGGATTGGTGGTGACGTGCTTAATGCTAATTAGTTCAGTGAGGCAATCTCGAGTAAGGTTCTCCAGGCCGACCGTCGATTCATCTCGCGGCCACTCGACGATGCTACTGGTGACCCAGAGTCCCTTAGCGGAAAAATATCTGTAAATGAAATGGGAAGTCGGATACAACGTGATAAGGCTCCTTCAGACATTAAAGATCGCAAGCGAACAATTCAAGGTGACGTTCAGGTGGATGATCGAAAACGAAAGCAGATTCGCCCTGCCGCCAAACATGGGGCAGTTTCTGTGCTTGAATCCAGTGAAGCAATTGAAGGCGTGAAATATATTCCTCGTACTCCTGAAAGTCGTGAAGCCTTAGACCTTATCCTTTCGTGGACCCAAGAGTTTCTCGAAGACGTTCCTCATGAAACTGTCAGATCTGCTGCTGATGCAATTCTTGAGATTTTGAAAGCAGATGGCGTCAAAGATTTTGATAAAAAGAAACACACAGAAGAAATTCTCGGCGTAATCATTACGAGCGAGAAGTTCAATCAGATTATGAATCTCAGCAAACGTATTACCGATTATGAAAACGACAAGGAAGACATTGAGGAAACAACTGAAGTAGGCCAGGATCTTGGCGTGACTGTGTTGTTTGACGATGAAAATGAGGACGAAGATGACGAAATGGATGATGAAGCTGAGCAGGTTGACGAAGAAATTGACAACGAAATCGACGTTGAGTTCGAAGACATCGCAAAGGACGACGAAGTTATTGAAACAATAGGAGATACTCGAGAAAATGAGTCTAAAACTAAAGATGATTTTATTCCTACTCATAGTATTGATGCATTTTGGTTACAACGGCAATTGTCAAGTGTGTATGCAGATGCACACACTGTTCAAGAAAAAACTCAGCAAATATTCAACATTCTATCTTCCCAAGATTCAATAAGACAAACCGAAAATAATCTCATGGAAGTCTTTGATTTTGATCACTTCGAAATGGTCACTCTTTTTTGCAAAAATCGAGATCGCATTGTTTGGTGTACCAAATTAAGTCGAGCTGAATCCAAAGAGCAGACTTTAGAAATTGAAAATGAAATGAAGAATGCAGGTTTGATAGGATTATTGCGTGAAATTGGAGGTATCAGCAAACCAGAGACGTCTTCTTCTGTGGAAGCTGGAATGACTTCACAAGATGAGGGCAAGTTGATTACAAAAAGAAAGCCAAAAACGGTGGATTTGGATTCACTGATATTTGATCAAGGTAGTCATCTTCTTAGCAATCAAAAAGTACGACTACCAGAGGGGTCTTTCAAGCGACGAACAGCTCACTACGAAGAGATTCATGTTCCTGCCCCCAAGCCACGCTCAAATTCTGCACCTTTAGTAAAAATCGAGGAGCTACCTGATTGGGCACAGGCTGCATTTCCGGATTCTAAATCTCTCAACCGCGTCCAGAGCACGGTGTTCCCCATCGCGTTCAAAGATGATGAAAATATGCTTCTTTGTGCTCCAACTGGTGCCGGAAAAACCAATGTAGCTTTACTCACGATTATGAGAACGATTTCCCATTATCGAAATCAGGAGACAGGTGAACTAGACTTGGACGGGTTCAAAGTTGTTTATATTGCTCCCCTCAAAGCTTTGGTTCAAGAGCAAGTTGGCGAATTTTCTAGAAAGTTATCTCCGTATGGCATTAAAGTTACTGAATTAACTGGTGACAGCAATTTGACCAAGGAACAGATTTCTTCTGCTCAACTGATTGTAACTACCCCTGAAAAGTGGGATGTCATTACCAGAAAGTCTACTGATGTCAGCTACACTAATCTTGTGAGGCTGATTATTATTGATGAAATTCATTTACTTCATGATGAACGTGGTCCTGTCTTGGAATCTATCGTTGCTCGAACGTTAAGGAAGAGCGAAGTTACCTTTAGCCCTGTTCGTTTGATTGGTCTGTCTGCCACACTTCCTAATTACGTGGATGTTGCAGCCTTTCTACGTGTCGATTCAAAAAAAGGAATGTTCTATTTTGATTCGACCTACAGACCCTGTCCATTAGCTCAACAGTTTGTAGGTGTTACCGAGAAACGAGCTTTTCGTCGGTATCAAGCCATGAATGATGCGGCTTATGAAAAGGTTATCGAAACTGTTGGTGAAAATCAGGTCATTATATTCGTTCATTCCCGAAAGGAGACTGCAAAGTTGGCTAAATATATCCGAGATAAAGCTTTGGAAAATGAAACTATAGGCACTATTATGAAAATTGATGCTGCATCAAGGGAAATTCTAACAAGTGAAGCTGAATCCATCAAAGATCCCGGTCTTCGTGATCTAATTCCATATGGATTTGCAGTCCATCATGCGGGTTTGAATCGGTCTGATCGTACCGCCGCCGAAGATTTATTTGCTGATGGTCATGTTCGCGTTTTGATTTCCACAGCAACTCTTGCATGGGGTGTCAACTTGCCTGCCCATACTGTAATTATTAAAGGTACTCAAGTTTATTCCCCTGAACGCGGAAAATGGGTGGAATTGTCTCCTCAAGATGTTTTACAAATGGTAAGAATTTGAATTTTTTTGCCTCGGGTATTTCAAATAATACTAATTATCTCACAGCTTGGTCGTGCAGGTCGACCCAGATACGACGTCTCGGGTGAGGGAATTATCATAACAGGAAATACGGAGATTCAATATTATCTGTCTTTAATGAATCAGCAACTTCCTATTGAAAGTCAATTTATGTCCAAGTTAGCCGACAATTTGAACGCTGAAGTTGCTGCTGGCACTATCAGGAGTATCGAAGATGGCATCAAGTGGCTTGGATATACTTATTTGTATATCCGCATGTTGAGATCGCCTGCTCTGTACCATGTTGGCGCTGATTATTCAGATGATGAATTTTTGGTCAATAAACGACAAGATTTGATCCACTCAGCTGCAGCTATTCTAGAACAAGGTGGCTTAGTTCAGTATAATCCTGAAACTGGAAAGCTACTTCCCACGGATCTTGGACGTATTGCTTCCCATTACTATATTTCCTACACCTCTATTGCCACTTATAGCAAGCACCTTCGACCCAATCTTTCGACGATTGAACTCTTCCGAATTTTCAGTCTCTCGGAGGAATTTCAATTCATCCCTGTTAGACAAGAGGAAAAACTTGAGTTAGCTAAACTTCTCGAAAAAGCTCCCATACCCATAAAGGAAACTATCGAAGAACCTTCAGCCAAGGTTAATATGCTTCTTCAAGCATATATTTCTAAGCTTAAGTTGGACGGGTTTGCCTTGATGGCAGATATGGTATATATTACTCAGTCTGCAGGCAGATTGTGGAGGGCCTTGTTCGAGATTTCTTTGAGAAAAGGATGGGCATCTGTGGCTAAACATAGTCTTAATATTTGCAAGATGGTTGAAAAAAGACTATGGCTTACAAATACTCCCTTCAGGCAATTCCCTGGATGCCCAAAAGAGGTAATCCGTAAAACTGAAGCTTCGAAGATGCCTTGGTCAAGTTATTTTGATTTACATGATGCAAGTGAAGTTGGTCAAGCGATTAAGGACGAGCGTTCAGGAAGAACAGTACACCAGTTCTTACAAGAATTCCCAAGACTTGATCTACAAGTTCATGTTCAACCTATAACAAGGAGTTTACTTCGCATGGAATTAACTATAAAGCCTACTTTTACTTGGAATGATAATTTACATGGAAATAGTGAAGGCTTTTGGATTCTTGTTGAAGATTGCAATGGTGAAAAAATATTATATTTTGATACATTCGTTGTCCGCAAGAATTATATCGATGATGAACATATTGTCGAACTTTCTGTTCCGATTTCGGAGCCTTTAGCTCCCAACCTCTTTGTCAGTCTTATTTCAGATCGATGGTTAGCGGCTGAAACGCGAGTGCCAGTATCTTTTAGGCATTTAATTCTTCCCGACAAGTTTCCCGCTTCAACACCTCTACTTGATATGCAGCCGTTAAAAGTCTCCCAAGCTCAGATTCCAAAAGCTATTCGCGATGTTCTATTTCCTTGGGAAAACTTCAATAAGATTCAAACTCAAGCCTTTAACATAATTTACGGTACTGACGATAATACTTTTATTGGTGCTCCTTCCGGTAGTGGCAAAACTGCTCTAGCTGAGCTATCTCTAGCTAGATTTTTTGGAAAGTCGGAGCGTAAACGAGCTGTTTACCTTAATCCGTTCCAGGATGTGATTGATCAGGTGTATAAAAAATGGAGTAGTACTTTTGGAAAACTCTGGCCTGATCCATTGACGATCAATAAGCTCACTGGCGAGCTTAATGCTGATCTGGCTATTCTCGGCTCTTCCGATTTAGTTCTGGCGACCCCATCGCAGTGGGATATTGTTACTCGGAGATGGAGAAATAGAGCAGTGGTAAGAACCGTCGAGCTCTATATTGCCGACAGTTTACAGTTATTGAGTGGCTCTGAGGGAGCAGTTTACGAAGTTGTCACCAGCCGAATGCGTGATATGAGTGCACAGCTTGATCCTATTAGAATTGTGGCATTAAGCTTGCCTATTGCAAATTCTCGAGAGCTTGGTGAATGGATTGGAGTGAACCGAAGTTCCTTTTTCAACTTTGACCCTAGTTGTCGCCCTCAACCTCTTGAAATACACCTTCAATCTTTTAATATCAATCATCATGCCTCTCTGATGATTTCAATGGCTCGACCGGCTTTCAATTCTATTAAAACCATAGGAGAAGGCTCTCAAACGATTATATTTTTGGATTCAAGAAGACAATGCTTTGAAACAGCTTCTGATCTTTTGAAGTATGCTGAATATGACGGAAATGAAGACCAATTCCGAGATGTTGAGCTTTCTGAAATTAAGCCTTATCTGAATGGAGTGAAAGACCCATTGTTACGTGAGAATATCGCGCATGGAGTGGGTATTTTTTATGAAGCAATGAATGATGGCGATCGTCTTTTGGTTGAGCGTCTTTTTAGCAGTGGAGCAATCAAGCTTCTACTTGCTACTCGTGATGTTGCATATTCTATCAAGAATTTTGCGCCAAACGTGATAGTAATGGGAACTCAGTTTTATGAAGGCCGAGAGCATAGATATATAGACTATCCTATTGCCGAAATACTTCAAATGCTGGGACGAGCTAGCTCTCCGGCTGATGGTGGTGCGTGTAGGGCCATGGTTCTGCTACCAGCTTCAAAGCGCAGCTATTACAAGAAATTCTTTCAAGAATCCCTTCCGGTGGAAAGTCATTTGAACTTATATCTTCATGACGCATTCATGGCTGAGATTGCTGCTCAGAATATTCAATCAAACCAGGATGCTATTGACTGGCTTACTTTTACCTATTTCTATAGAAGACTTGGGGCAAATCCAAGCTACTACGGTTTGTTAGATGTCTCAAGTGAAGGAATTAACGAGTATTTATCCAATTTAATTGAAAATACCATTCAAGAGTTGGCCGAGACCAAGCTTGTTGAAATTGATGAGGAAACAGACACCATAACTCCTCAAGTTGGGGCTCGTGTTGGTTCCTTCTACAATTTATCTTTTATTACTATGCAAACTTTACTTTTATCCCTTACTTCAAAGACAAAGCTCAAGGGTATTTTAGAAATTTCTTGTTCTGCCTTAGAGTTCGAGTCTTTACCTGTAAGACTCCACGAGGAGAAGCTTCTGACTCGAATTTATAATCGAGTGCCTATCAAAACTAATGAACATGAAGTTGGTTCTCCATTTTTTAAAGCATTTGTGTTGCTTCAAGCTCACTTCTCTCGTTTGTCTCTTCCGCCTGATCTTGCATCTGATTTGAAATTCGTTTTATCTAAGATTATCAATATTTTGGGTGCTTGTGTCGACGTTTTGGCCGGTGAAGGATATCTTAATGCTATGAGTGCCATGGACATGAGCCAAATGGCTGTTCAGGCTATGTGGGACAACGAGAGCGAGTTGAAACAGATACCATTTTTCACCAATGAGGTGATTGAACGGTGCAAATCCCACAAGTAAGTGTTCTTTTCAGTATTCTATGAAAATATTCTAACGATATATTTAGTGTCGAAAGCATTTTTGACTTGCTGGAGCTCGATGATAAACCACGAATGGAGTTATTGAATATGGACAACAAGAAGCTCAGCGAGGTTGTTAAGTTTGTGAACAGCTATCCCAACGTTGATCTATCTTACGAGATAGACACAGAAACTGACTTGGTGTCAAATTCGTTTATAAATGTCTCCATAACATTGGAAAGAGACATCGAAGAAGAAGATGATGATGCCGATCTGCGTGTCACAGCGCCGTTCTTTCCACTTGAAAAAATTGAACATTGGTGGGTGCTTGTTGGCGATCGCAGCTCTAAATCATTACTTGGTATTAAGCGTATTACTATTTCCAAGTCTTCGCAAACCATCAAATTGCCAATATACCTTCCGTCTCCCGGAAAGCTTAATCTTACACTTTGGTGCGTGTGTGATTCGTACCGTGATAACGATAAAGAGGTCGATTTTGAGCTCGAAGTTGCTGAAGGTGAAGCCGTCGATAGTGACGATGAAGATATGAAGGGGTAGAAACTTCTTCTATCGGTTTTTTGTATAATAATTGTAAATTTAATATTTTTTTGTTCAGAGACCTCATTGATGTAGTTACTTAGCTTTTCCAAATGACAGTTCTCCGTTGTCCCACTGTCGGAACTATTTCCAGAATTTTTAATCAGCAAACCAACCACAGCTACGTTTCCGATTCTCATTCACCTCGAGGGAGAAGGGCGAAGAAAGGACCAAAGTACATATTGGCAATTTGTCAATTTGTACAGGAGGCTAGTTACGAAGTTGAATTTGAGGTTTTCATCACTACGTGATCAGCAGATTCCAGAGAGGCTGTCGTCTCCTGGCCTTGAAACAGCTGCTGGTGGTAATCCAGACCTACACCGACTGCCATCGTCTATATTGTTCGCTTGATTTAGATTTACTCTCTTGATTTCTTCAATTCTGTGTGCAGAAAAGTGTTGTACATTTCGGGATGGACAAAGTCTCGGGAAGAAGTACCAGCGTGTCGAGCCGCCAAACGCCCAATAGCGAAGCTAATTTATCAAGCCCACGAGGCAGCAAAGAGGCTTCACCTAATGATGATCGTTCTGGTGGAAGGTCTCGCCGCAAAACAGCGCGAGTCAACTATTCGGAAGACGCGGTTTACGATGAATTCATGCGAGCGGATGGCTCTTCGCGCTCACGAGGATCCAAGGCCCCGGCTACTGGGAAGCGACAAGCCTCCAGTGGAGGTCGAGCAGTCCAAAATGGATCGAATTCGAGAAATGGTTTTTCTGTAGAGCCCTCTAGTCTGCATGTAGAGCACCATAGGCGGCGCCAACAATCAAATACCACAGACTTACAATCGATGGCCTCCTCGCTACATTACGACATCGAAGATTTGCCACAGTATGCAAGAGATGAAGTTAATAATAGGTTAAATCTTGAAAATGCAAAAATTTTGGACGGTTGCCTACATTTGACCGATGGTACTATTTTGAGGGTCAACGGTAAGCTAACTGTTAACTGTTTCTACGTTTGAAATTTAAAGCTAACCTTAACTTTTTAAGACCGAGTATATCTAATATGTGAACCTCCGACTGAACCTTACTATGTAGCACGAATCATGGAGTTTTCTCTAAAGGAAAGTCTTGAGAAGACCGATCTCTCTCCTGACCAAAAAACAGTTGCTAAGAACTATTTGGTACGTGTGAACTGGTTTTATCGGCCTCGAGATATTTCTAGAAAGTCCTCCGACTCGAGGATGCTTTTTGCGACTATGCATTCGGACACATGTCCTCTTCACAGCATCCGCGGGATCTGTAAGATTGAGCATCGCGATCACATAAAAAATTTTGAAGAATACAGGCGACAATCTGATTGCTTTTGGTTCGACAAACTTTTTGATCGATATATTCAACATTTCTATGAAATGGTGCCAACTGAAAATATTATCAATATTCCTGAAAAGGTTCGGAAAGTATTGACGGATAGAATTAAATATGCTGTTGTCGAAATAGGTCGTGGAAAAGAACTCTGTGCGAAGGCTGAAACATGCACACAGTGCGGGAAATGGTGCTCTCCAGATGACTCAGTTCAGTGCGCCAACTGTAAATCATTCTATCATATGAGTTGTGTCAACCCTCCACTACTAGCGAAACCAACTCGTGGCTTTGCGTGGTCATGCGCCCCCTGTAGTCGTGCAGAGGAGTTGCGAATTCGAAAACTACATAGCCATATTTCCGATGATGAAGACGAAATTGAAAACACAGAAGAAGATGCAGATGCCATAGAAGCCAAGGACGAAGTTGAAGAAGTTATACCTCGGACTAGGAACGATATTCTGGAGGAAATTTTTTCAAAGAGGGAATTGGAGCATATCACTGCGGATCAACAGCGACAGGCATCCATGTGGACTTATCGATATTTAGGTATACATGCAAAAATTGAGGATGTCCTTGATCGAGATGACCGCATTCATCCTCGTGCTGCTTCTAGAATAGGAAATAAACATCAGGCTATAGTTCCCGACTGGGCAGGAAGACCTGTAGTGTTTTACGAAACCGAACGATCTGAACGCAAGCGCAAGCGGGGTAGAAACATATCGGATAAAAATAACAGCAATACGACTCATGAACCTTGGGAGCAACCTAAGCCTCATGGATATATCGAGCGGGGAGGTGACTCTACTGTTTCCCTCGAATGGATAAATCCTGATAAAAATAAACTAGACGAAGAAACAGTTAACTTTTATTTGACTGCGTTGATTAAACCATACGCTGAAAAGTTGAAAGTGAGTGTGACCACGCCGAACTTGATAGACGCTGCATTAAAAGCTTTATTGGCTAATGATTATGACGTCGAGAAAGCTTTGGAGGTTGTTTCAGGTCTTACTCGAAAAAATATAAAAGAACCAACTTTCACTTCTGAAGAAAAAAGATTGTTTGATGAAGGTGTTAAAAAATACGGAAGTGAATTACACCTAGTTTACAAACATGTGAAGACAAAAAAGCCCGCAGAAATTGTTCGATATTACTATATGTGGAAGAAAACGCCCGCTGGGCATGCCATTTGGGACAACTTCGAAGGCCGTGTTCATAAAAATAAGAATGTAGCATCTGCAAAGGAAGGAACTTCAGAAGAGATTCGAATTGATGAGTTCGCTGATAGTTCTGATAATTCTTCGTATGATGTCGAGAAAGCCACCGACAGGAGTCGCAGATTCAGATGCAGCTTTTGCAACACTTCTAACTCCGAAAGATGGTATCGTGCGCCTGGCCATCTAATTGCTAAAACAACTTCGAATCCGATAATAGGTCTTTGCTCGCGGTGCGCGAGAATGTGGCGACGGTATGGTATTCAGTGGGAGGATCCAGAAGAAGTTGTCAGAAAAGCCTTACAAAAAGGTGGAAATGGCTGGAAGCGAAGAATTGAAGAAGAGTTGATTGTTGATAGTTTAAGGACTCTATACCTTAAAGGGTCTCATGAAAATCCGTCTACTTCTGAGAGTCCATCTCGCAAGAAGCGGGGTAAAGCGATCAAGTATGAAACGCAGGAACTCGATGTTGAACCATATGATTCTCCCTCCCAGTATAACCTTGAAAAAACATGCCAAGTTTGTGAGAATGACGCTACGTTCAAATCTACTGTTGAGTGCTATGCGTGTGGATTAACGGTTCACCCAGAGTGTTATGGCATCAAGACAGGAATCAATTTCCGACGATGGTTTTGCGATCCCTGTCGAAATGACAAGAACTTCGAGTATTCTTTGGTATGTTACTCTCTTATTATTAAAACTGTCTAACATCTTTAGAATCATCATTGCCTTTTGTGCCCGGTTCCTCCAGCGTATGAAAGAGGACCGGAATATAATCCTCATGACTTGTTAAGGGTCACCGTACAAGGAAATTGGGTTCATTCAAAGTGTGCAATCTGGAGTCCTGAAATAACTTTTGCCAATGCTGAAACTATGAGATTTGCTCGCGGATTTGAAAATATTCCCTCGGGAAAGTACTTTACTGAGTGCAGCATCTGTAACTCCAAAGGGGTTTATCCTTGTGTGAAATGCCACGACTGCTCTAGTGCTTTTCATATTGGCTGCGCCGCAAATTCAGACTATTTCTTTGGCTTTGAGTTCAACCCTGCGAAATCCACACGATCGGAAAAGTTTTCCCCCGCACGACTAGGGGAAGAGAACACTTCACTTACAGCTTCAATTTGGTGTCCTAAACACACTCAGCCCAGACAGAATGTGGTCTCTCCGCATGAACTTTCGAAGGACCATTTGACTGCCTTGCAGATCTATTTAAAATCGAAAAAACAAGCAGACACCTCTTTGCGTGGCGAAGTATTACGTGGAAGTCTGGTTGACCAGTATTTAAAGTCTCAAAAGTTGAATACTAAGAATCAAGGTGGTAATTCTTCCAGTGCTTGCTCTTCTTGTAAACTTGGAAGCTCGGCTGTTTGGTGGCCAATAGAACATGGTCGGCTTTGCCAGACATGCTATTGGAAAGAACAACGGTCTAAAGATACTGTGATTTGTGACATTCCTGCTATTGATCATCTGGAAGGCTTGCCTGAAGGGTCGAGCAGTACCGAGGGTCCAGAATCTAGTAATAAAGCCGGCGATCCTTCAATAACGGATGTCGGGTACCCTCAACCCACATTTTTAAAGGATGACGATATAATCATGAGCGATTCCACTGAATTAACCTAGTCATAAGTTTTAATTGTGCATAGGGCACTGGTGATTTTTTTGGTTTCGCTTCTCATTTTGGAGTATTGCATTCCGCATCAGCTGAAAAAGTTTTACCATTTAGTTTGGATATTTTTTTTCGTAAGTGTGGTATCCAACTGTAAATTAGTGGTTTTAATGAATCTGTTTTTGTATATCTCGGTATTTAACACACTCCCTAACTAACCTTACGCGTAACAACGCAACACCATGTCGCAGTACATTATTGACGCGGCATACTCAATACTAGCCTGTCTATCATGCTTTTCATCTCCTTCCTTGGTGATAAACAAGCGGACCTTCAAAATCGTTCGGCTTTTGGGAGAAGTGAGTGCAAGCCTAGGTTCGCCGATGCAAGTTTCTAACCGACCCAACTGCTAGGGTGGCTTTTCATACGTATATCTAGTACAAGATTCTGATGGAGAAACTTATGCTCTCAAGAAGATTCGATGTCCTTTTGGTACAGAGAGCGTCCAGACTGCAATGCGAGAGGTGGACGCCTACAAAACATTCCGCTCTCGCTATGTCATTCGGGCCATCGATTCAAGCCTGGTTCAAGAGTCAGATGGAACAAAAACTGTATATATTCTTCTCCCTTATTGCAGCCAAGGTAATCTTCAAGACAAGATTAACGCCAATCTTATCAATCACTCCACATTCTCTAATAGAGAAATCGTTTCCTATGCTGTGGAGATTGCCAAGGGGATACAGTCCATGCATCGACATCAAATAAAAAATGCGCCAGAGGCATCCAGGCTTGCACTCTCGGCTCTCAATGATGCGGAGGACTCAGGGTCTCACCCCACAGCTTCGGAATCGGAATCAGCACAACTTCTCAACAACTCGGACGATTTTTTCGAAGGAGATGCGAATGATGACAATGATGACAACGATGATTTGTTAAAAACTGTTCCCTTTGCGCATGCTGATATCAAACCTGCAAATATCATGCTCGGAAAGCGCGGAAACATCATATTAATGGATCTCGGATCTGTCATGAGGTGCCCAATCCACATCCAGAATCGGCATCAGGCTCTGCAACTACAGGACAATGCAGCAGAGCACTGCACTTTATCATACAGGGCACCGGAGCTTTTCGACGTGAAGACGGGTACGACAATCGATGAACGGATCGATGTGTGGAGTTTTGGATGTACAATCTTTGCTTTAATGTATTCACTCTCTCCATTTGAGCTTGAAACTTCGGAAAGTGGGGCAAGCATGAGTCTTGCAATCATGAATGGTCAGTTTCGGTTCCCTGCTGAGCCTAGCTATTCTGATAGCATTAAACAACTTATCAATAAATGCTTGACTGTTGATCTTGAATCACGACCTACGATAGATTCTGTTTTAAAAGAGTTGCTTGTCATTCAAGCTACGCTATGACCATAACGGATCACGTTCTATAGGGATTAAAACTATAAGAACATAATGTACAGAAATTCATTTAATCTGAGGGTTTTCTAGCTGTAAACCGCATTCGAACGTAACTCACTGTCCACAATTCGGTCTTGGGATCATAGCAACTGGATCTCAAGCACTCAGCAATCTGCTCAATTGCTTCATCAGTGTCTTTTTCCGGATTTTTCAATTTTTTCCAGAACTCAAAACCAAATGTTCTCAACCATGAGTGAATACCCCGAGGACCATAAAGCGGCGTAGGTCGAAAGTCGAGTGGGTCGATTTTGATATCGATAAATCCAACGTCGGTAAGTTCATTGGTAAGCCATTCTCGAGTTGGGAATGTCCATGGGGAGATTTTTCTTGCCTCAGCTATAGCTTCGCTGGGAGGTAAAGGGTAAAAGGACGATAGTGCATTGAACGCCATGAACGTAACGAAAGCTGCTTGAACCTCTCCGACATTTCCATGACCACCAAATTCAGCAACAGCAAGCCCATCGGGTTTGAGAGCATCATAAAAGCCTTGAAAGACGTTAGGCTTAGGTCCAGAGTGCACGAGAGCCTGCTTTTGCTCCTGTTGGCGCAAAATCCAGTGAAGTGCCGCATTTGAAAAGACTTTATCATATTTTATACTTTTGTAGCCGTCATTGTTACCATTATCAGCAAGCGCAATGTTGAGCTCACTGCAGTCGACTACCCAGGCCTTCTTTAGTCCGCGCGCGTGACAGGCATCAACCATGCTCTTGCTAGAGTCAATTGCATAAATATTCTCGGAAGATCCAAGGGCCTTTCCAATTTGCTCTGTGAGAACACCTTCCCCAGCACCGACATCGAGCACAGTCTCACCAACCTGCGGGTGGAGGAGCTCCCAAACCTTTGTGGTCAATTGCGGCACAAACCCAGCACTTTTAATGTAACCACTAGCGTTCCAATTATCCTTTGAACTCATTTATACTGCAGAAGTAAAATATTAGAAACATTTATATACTTTTAGGAATCTCCGAAAGCGGCACCTGCAAAGCCGAGACCGGGAATCGTTGGGAGCATGACAAGCCGAAAGCATTTTAAAGAAAAACTACGCTCATTAAAAGAGAAAACAACTACGCTCTAGATAAGCAACAAAATAAACGTTGAACTATTTCTCGAACTTGTTGGTTGCCCTCTTAAAGTGCCTTTTTGCGCATGATGGCCTTATTGGCTTCATATAGACCGCGGTCAATCACGGCCGCTATCGTAAGAACTGAACCCACAATAGCACAAATAGATGTTAGAAATGTAAAAAACGATCGTCGTGGAGCTTGTCGCTTGATGACTTTCATCGGCGAAATGTCGTACTGCATAAACATTCCTGGAAGTCCTCCCTGACGATGGAAGCTGTTAGGATGATCTTCATCTCGTCCACCCGAAAGCACGCGGTCATGGACAGTAACAGAATATTGATAGGTCTCAATAGGTTCCGCATTTGGCTCTTCGATTCTGGTAGAGACAACTTTCATAAAGTAGAGATAGTTCATAAATTTTGACCTGCTAGAAACTTTGTAGCCGTCAAGAGGATTCACAATTCCATCCGCCTTGGGTCCAAACGATAACGACTTGATATCATGGCTGAATGATAGGTCGTTTTCTCTCTGTGTGTAGATATTGATATCATGGTTATGGCCCAAGCCTTCAACATTACGACCAGGAACAAAATGAAAATTACCAGCGACCTTGTTGACCTTAATAGTGCCTTCTAAAAAGCATCCTTCGTTAAGAGACTTTTCCAGCATCTCCTTATAATTCTCTCGCTCACACTGCTCGACACCAGTTCCGTCCGTGAAGGCCCATCCGTGCTCTTGGTAGGCCTTTCGAACATCTTCACATGTATTACAGCATCGACCCTCGGGTTGATTAGGCAAATAACAAGATCCGCAGTAATTAGGATCCAAGGGTTGAGCATCCTCGCGCTTTTCTTCATTCACGGTCAATGCATCAGTCGAAATAATGTTTCCAGCCTTGTCTAATCTATGTTTAACAATGCCATTTTCGATTTCGTTCTGTGTCTCGCCAGCGACATCCACCACATCTAGTGAGAGTACTGGGAATGAATGAGTAAACTTTCAAAAACAAAGGGCCGACAACTCACAATTGCAAGGGAGATTTGGAAATGAAATGGCTAAATTGATGTCAAGTTTTTCACCGCGGGCGGGATCAACAATCAGCTCTGAGATCTCAAGCGTCCGCCGATAGTCAATTACCTCTCCAATGACCAGTACTAAGATTGTTATAAGAGAGATGATGGTGACGATTCCGCCCGAGACTGTGCGAACACGAGCATCTTCAACAGTTTTGCTAAAGGCATCGAATGCGACGAGGCCTCTGCGTCGAGGCATTTGCTGCTGCTTTGGTCGAGATGCTAGAAAGCTTCACGACAACAGATGAGATTTAAGTTGGATTTAAAAAGCGTATGCAAATGACTTTGAGATAACTATTCTACTTAATCTATTAAACTTGTAAATCTACATTCAAAAGCCAGCAGGGTTTAGATGAGAATACTTCGACCGTTTAGATTGCAGCTCTTCTCCAAAGCCCAAACAAGACTTTGTAATTTAAAATCACCAACTTCAAAAATCAGGGACTTTGTTTTTTTTGGTATTCTTGTTGGTTTGTCTTTTTAACTGTGATAAAGTGCCTTTGTTTCTTTCATTACACCATTCAAAAATGCCTACGAAGTCATATCAAGTCACACCTCCAAACCATGGCTGGAATGATCTGCCTGGCGAAGGGCTACCTGAGGCATCTGGTCGACCACTGCTTTCGCGGTCTCGTACCTCAAGTCGATATGTGGAGCGCCCGCTCCGAGCTGTGAGCACGGAAGATACTACGACTACAAACTCCCCGGGTCAAAGTTCTTCTACTGAATCGTTTGTACTAGTAGACTCTTCTACTGATGCTATAAATGAGTTGCCATTGGAATTAACTCTAAAAACTCTCGCGAGTGAACTGGATCAAGTACTAAGCATGCCCTCAAAGGTATATTTTAGCTTTTTTATAAGGTTCATCTGCTAACTACTGCAAAGCTACCAGATTTAGAATTCAATCACTACTCAAAGAAGTTACACACTACGTTCAAGACTCTCGATTCATCTCACTTTGCAGCGGTACACGCTTCGTTATCCGCAGCGCTACAGAGAGAGCCAGTAGCAGCACGCGAAGCTATCGTATTATATATGGTCAAGAATCCCGCAGTGGCAAGTTGGGCCATGGCACTTAGAAAAATAGTGGACAGCATTGAGATCCAATAATTTGCCGCGACTTTTTTTGGGTGCACGCTTTCAAATACCGGGTGGCCGCACGTGTATAACATAGTTCTTATCTTTACGACAGACATTACGACCAATAGAATTTTATATATTTTACCCCTTTCTACCATTTATAGTGTAGTATACAAGTGTATCTTACGATACACGAATACGTAATATATAGTATACAGCAAGCCTGCACGTCTAATCTCTATTAAAACAAATAACTAACAAATCTAATAAATAAACAACAGAACATTCAAATAGATACTTTATTTACATTATTGAAGGCGTGATTGTTTGACCGAGCACAATGAGATGCAGAGCTGGATCAGCCCGCTTATAAAGAAACTCGAAAAAACGTAACCAAACATTCAAATGACAAAACTAATCTTCATGAAAAGAAAAAAAAACAGCAAGTTGTCTTTCCTTCTCATCACCTTCACCTATCATATAGTCCAATTAAGGAAACTGAAAATCATCAAACTAGAATTACACGGCACGACCGCCAACCCAGGTGCTCCAGCTCTGAGACTCAGTTTCGTTAAGCTTTCCAAGAGTGGGAATCTTCTCCTTCAGGGCAGTAGCAAACAATCGAGCAGTCTGAGGTTCGTTGAACAAGGGAATGCCGAAGTCAATGGCATTTCGTCGCATTACGTAGTCTTGGTCTAACAAGTTCTCAGCGCGCTTTTTGGCCAAGTTGAAAACAAGTTTAACGTCATTTTTGGAGAAAACCTCACGCAAGGCTCGCTTGTCGGTCTTGGGGAACTCAATGACCTCAATGGGGTAGTCGTCACCCAAGTACTTCTTAAGGTAGCCCTTGACACTCTCAGAAGCAACGGCAATCTTGAAACCAAGAGGAGCAACAGTCGAAGCAACTTCTCCAAGATATTCTGCAGTAAGATCACCGCCAAAGAGAATGGTAGAAGGAGGAGTAGGAACCTTGAAGTTCATGGTAGACAACATAGAAGTCCAGTAGGCCTCAGTAAGATTCTTACCGAAACAAGCAACTTCACCAGTAGAAGCCATCTCAACACCCAAGAAAGGATCGGCACCGGCTAATCGAGTGAACGAGAACTGGGGAACCTTGGTAGCACAGTAATCACGTTTGACAGCCATCAAGTCAACAGGTTCGGGGACATTCTTGCCTAACAAAGCGCGGGTAGCAATATCGATAAAGTTGAGATTAAACACCTTGGAAACAAACGGGAACGAACGAGAAGCACGAATGTTGCACTCAATAACCTTGAGGAAAGGAGACGAGGGATCGGCGGGATTTTCAGCCTTGATAATCTGCATGTTGTAAGGACCGGTAATCTTCCAAGCCTTAGCAACTTTCTCTGAGATCTCCTTGATTCGGGCGAGAATGGTATCGTCGAGACTGACGGGGGGCAAGACAAGAGTGGCATCACCAGAGTGGACACCAGCGTTTTCAATATGTTCAGAGACAGCATGAACAAGCAAGTTTCCATTATAAGCAACAGAGTCAACATCAATTTCCTGGGCACCTTCGATGAACTTGGTGATAACAACAGGATGGTCAGGGCTGACGGCAGCAGCATTGGTCAACTTAGACTCAAGCTCGGCCTCTGAGTAGATAACAGACATGGCAGCACCAGACAATACGTATGAAGGTCGAACCAAAACAGGGTATCCAACATTATCAGCAAACTCCTTGGCAGCACCAACAGAAGAAAGTTCCTTCCATTCAGGCTGGTCGACTCCAATTGAATCCAAGATTTGCGAGAACTTGTGTCGGTCCTCGGCCTTATCGATATCCTCAGGGTTGGTTCCCAAAATAGTGGCACCATTCTCTTGCAACTTGAGAGCAATGTTCTGGGGAAGCTGACCACCGACAGAAACCACGATACCCTTGGAGTGTTCCAACTCATAAATATCCATGACACGTTCATAACTCAATTCTTCAAAGTACAATCTATCAACTTCATCAAAATCAGTGGAAACAGTTTCGGGGTTGTAATTGACCATGATGGTGCGGATACCCTCCTTTCGGAGAGCCCGAGCAGTGCTGACAGCACACCAATCAAATTCGACAGATGAACCAATTCGATAAACACCGGAGCCCAAAACCATAGTTCCGTGCTCATCAAATGTAACATCATTGGTAGTAGCATTGTAAGTAGTGTATAAGTAGTTAGTGTCGGCGGGGAATTCAGCAGCCAAAGTATCAATTTTCTTGACGAAGGGGCGGATACCAAAACTCAATCGACGAGCACGCACTTCAATCTCAGTAGATCCAGTAGCAAGGGCAATCTGCTTATCGCTGAAACCCAATTTCTTGGCTCGGGTGATCACGTCGCTAGTCAAACCAAACAAAGATCCAATCTCTTCCAATTCACGCTGCATGTTGACGATATTCATAAGCTTATACAAAAACCACTTGTCAATCTTGGTGAGGTCGTGGACTCGTTCAACAGAGTAGTTCTCATGTAAGAGAGCTTGACCAACAGCCAACCACCGACGGTCAGTAGGAACAGAAAGAGCATCATCCAAATCGTCGAATTCAGCACCTTGGAAACCAATGAAAGAAGGATCAACCTGTCGGATTGCCTTCTGGATCGACTCTTCAAAAGTTCGGCCGATAGCCATAACTTCACCGACGGACTTCATACTAGAGCCAATCTCACGACGAACATGTTGGAACTTTGACAAATCCCATCGAGGAATCTTGGTGACAACATAGTCCAGAGAAGGTTCAAAGTTGGCAGTAGTGGTCTTGGTAACAGCATTTGGAAGTTCGGGAAGAGTGTGACCGAGAGCAATCTTGGCAGCGGTGTAAGCGAGGGGATAACCAGTAGCCTTGGAAGCCAAAGCAGAGGAACGAGAAAGACGAGCATTAACCTCAATAACCCGGTAATCAAGGCCGTCCGCCTGAAGAGCGTATTGGACATTGCATTCACCGACAACACCTAAATGGCGGATAATCTTGATGGCAGCAGTACGAAGCATGTGGTACTCTTCATCAGACAAAGTCTGAGAAGGAGCAACAACAATAGAGTCACCAGTGTGAATACCGAGAGGATCAAAGTTCTCCATGTTGCAAACGGTAATACAGTTTCCAACAGAGTCACGGACAACCTCGTACTCAACCTCCTTCCATCCCTTGAGAGACTTCTCGACCAAGATCTGAGGAGACAAACTCAAACTCTGACTGGCCAAGTTTCGCAATTCTTCGGCGTTATTAGCAAAACCAGAACCCAAGCCTCCCAATGCATAGGCGGATCGAACAATAATGGGGTAACCAACAGTCTCAGCAGCAGCTAAGGCGTCATCAACAGTCTCAACAGCAATAGATTCAGCAATAGGAATATCGATTTCCTTCAAAGCCTTGGCGAACAAATCACGGTCTTCAGAAGTCTCAAGAGTAGCGATGGGGGTTCCGAGAACTTTGACATTGTAGCGATCAAAGACACCCATTTTATCCAACTGGATAGAGACATTCAGACCAGTCTGGCCACCAAAGGTGTGTAAAATACCGTCAATGTTTTCACGTTCGATAACATCGATAATGTACTCGGGGGTGACCTTGATAGTATTAGTATAGGCCCCAAATGTAAAGCGATAAGAGACATACAGGAAGGAAATAAACTTCATCCGCCAAAGCATTAGAGGTTTGATTGGTAGCAATATTAGGGTTGATTAAGATAGCCTTTTTATTAGCTTCGCGAAGGGCCTTGATAGCTTGGGAGCCTGAAGAGAATTAGTCACAACTGCAAGAAGAAAAAAAAAAAGTAGAAAGTCTGATATGGAGTTACATATCTCAGGGCCATCAAAGACAGAGTCTCTGCGAGCGATTCAGATGTCTCGCTTGTGTTCCTCCATGAGACGATCTAGGTTTGAGTCACCAAACTTACCCGAGTAATCAAACTCTCCGGCCTGGCCAATGCTTAAACCGCCAGATCCGATAACGAGAACCCTCTCAACATCGACAAGGCTTTCCTTCTTCTGAGCATCCGAAAGATAACCAGATCCAATGTAGGCCTTCTTGTTGGCTTCAGGAGCGCGGTCAACTTGACTAGCACATCGAAGAGAACTGCTCGAAAGGAAACGTGCACTACCGCTGAACGCTGGCAATCGCAATCGCGAAGCCCGCAGAGCGAAATTCATTATCCACAAAGACTGAAGAAGCTTAGGCGCAGAGGTGAGAAAGATTTATCGCCGAGCGTTTAAAAATTTTCCGAGCCGCACGATGAATGCAGAATATTTAGTTGCTATGCCAGACCTCGACTTCACAGCAACTCTGAGTACAGCTGTTCCCACTGTTTGTACTGCTAATACTCTAATCAGTCTGCTACACTCTTGACTCTTTGATATCAGGATGGAGGACGATGAAATAATGCTGGATGTCTCGGACGACGAGCAAGAATCCAATGGTCCCACCTCTCCCCTGGGAACTGGAAACCCAAGTCTAGACCACGATGATGAAGATGATGAAGAAATGGACGGAGACGGAGATGAAGACGAAGACGATGAAGAAGATGATGATGATGATGTCGAAGATGATGTCGAAGACGGGGATGCCGATGGGGCTATTAACGATCCTGCCTCGGACTTGAATGAAGCACCAGATGACAACCAGATATCAGATTCAAATTACCAGGAAGTCTTTCACGATGCAAAAGAAGAAATTGAGGAAACTCGATCATCATACTCGGTATCAGGTGCCGATATATGCAAAGCTTACGATATTGTTCCATACATGGCTATCCCTCATCCATGTGGCGTCAATTCACTGGTCGCAACACATGACATGCGATGGATATTTACTGGTGGTGACGACGGATACATTCGTAAATATGATTTATTTGCTTCGATGTCGGGAAAATCGCCCTTGACTGCAGCCCAGCGTCATCCGTTCGCCGACTCGGTTACCAGAGGCGGTGCCCTGGTGTCATTCTGGGAAAATGAAGAACCTCCAATTGAAGGGGGGAAGCTAAATACTGGGCCAGATGGTCTCTATGAACCCGTTGTTTCTCCAGTTTACGCAATGGCTGTACAGTCCCAAGGTTACTGGTTAGCATCTGGTCTGAATTCTGGAGGAATTATTCTACAAACCATCAACTATGGCGAAGGGTTGGTAAACGCATGTCTGGATTGTCACACTGCACCTATTTCGGTACTTAGATTGTCGCATAATGAAAAGTCGTTACTAAGTGGAGGATGGGACGCAAGACTTATAGATTGGGATTTGGATACTGGAAACATTATTAGACAGTATAGAGGAGCCAATTCTCAACTTTCGTCTATAAATTGGCGCCCTACCGCTGCAAATGTGGTAGACATGCAACTGTTGACGGCTAACACATCTTCCGATGAAAACATCGAGAACAATACCAATAATAACGATTCTAATAACGGAATTGCATCTTCCCTCTCTAGAAGAAGTTCCATGGGCTCACTGTTTGGTGATGAAGGAGAAGAAGATTCAGAGAATAAAAAATCTCTTGATTCCGAGGAAGTCGCAAGTGAGAGTAATTTCCGTGGCTCAAAAGATATCATAAATGAAAGTACAAAAAAATCATCAGAATCGAATTTAATTTATTCTGAAAATATTTTCCTTTCATCAGAAATCGATGGGCGGCTGCGTATTTGGGATCGCCGAATGGAACATTGCATAAAAACAATTTCAACATCTGCAGGAACACCTCCTTGGTGTACTAGTGTGAGTCCTTACTCCTTTGCTTTAAATTTATTTATCTAACATAACTACAGGCAACTTGGTCGAATGACGGAGAGTTTATCTATGCAGGCCGACGAAACAATTCTGTAGATGAGTATTCTATATATGGAGATCTATCAAAACCATCAAGGACACTTAAATTGCCGAACATGTCCGGTGCAGTCAGCACCTTAAAGCCCATGCCTAATGGGCGTCATCTAGCATGTGGATCTGTTGATAATGTCCGCCTCTATGATCTTCAAGCTGATACAACTAAGAAAAGCACTATACCTATAACTATTGTTCCTGGCCATCATGGTGGTGTCATCTCTGATATCCTAATTGATTGTACCGGTAGCTATATGCTTACAGCAAGTGGCGGTAGAGGCTGGCAAGGTCAGTCTACCGAGGTAGTTTTGGGTTACGAAATTTCATGTGAATTGTAAAATAGAATATTCAATGGCATCTAATGCTTGCATTACCGATTAATTGCTAGTTTCTCCTTGCATTCCAGAACACCTGTCCATTTACGACAGTCTGCTTTCTATAGTACGGTCGACGGCTACGATTTTCAATAACAAATCTATGGAAAGCCAGGAAGTGCTTTTAATCTCTCAATGCGCTACATACCGGAGTAAATAAACTGTAACAAGTGACACATTTAAACACCGCCTCCATTCTACATTTCATCATCAATGCGTGTTCCTCGGTCAGCAGGGCAAGGAAAGTGTTCTAAAAATATTCTCCAAAATTTCAGTATCGGGAGAACACTGGTGAACTTCCGGATCTGAATTCCCAAAGCAAAGATCAATTCGTTACCAGAAGAGCTTTAGTTTTGAATCCTTGAATTGAGAGAGCAAAAATTGGAAGTTTTAGAGATTCACATATTCATATATCTCCTTCGGATTTCCTTTATGACTATGAATGTGGGTGGTATAACCAAAGCCACCCGGCAAGTATGCACAACCCTCACGCGCGTGCCTTAGCTACCATACAGTTCAGCTCAGGGAGCTTATCTTTACAGTAGATGATACCAACCTGGCTGACAAAACTGTAGACAAGAAAGAAATAACAAGTGCGCACGAGTCCCTGACAATGACCCAAGCAGTGGGGAACAGGAAGATGCACAGTTTAGTTTGTTTAGTTCCACATAGAGCCAATTGAATACGAAAGTGATATGTTTTTTTTTCATATCACATTTGTATTCAATTGACTATACATAGAACTAAACAAGCAAAAACTGTGCTTCTTCATCTTCTAATGCTCCTTTGCGTAGCCAGTGAGACTTGAAAAAAAAAACAAAAAAAAAAATATCTTTTTTTTTTCATATCACATTTGTATTCAATTACGATACCATCTGGCAGACACGCAAGCAAGCGAGACAAGAAAACGGGCGAAGACGAGAAAGCAACGAGCAGGACCGCGGATGGCAAAGCACGTACGTGGCAAATCAGATACAGCAGAAACTGAAGCTACGCTAAAAAGTCTTTTCCCGCTGAGAAATCAACAAGATAACTAGGGGGGGGGGTGGGGGGGGGAGGCGACAAGTAGCCAAAAAACCAACACCCGGTGATAGGACACTGGTGAGAGAATTGTACGTGTATATATCTATGCAATAAGATACATAGTTTGGGGAAATATATATATATATATATTTGAAAATATATCTATTAATACGATTATAATTTATTTTTCTCTCTCTAAAACCTCTATTGGTGAGTGTTATCACTTGCTTTAAAAAAGGTTTTAATCGTCACCATGTCGCCCCATATTAAAAACTCCATCTTATAAATTATGCCTCAGTAAATCCCTTGTAAAAAACTTCTATAAATTCCAATAATTCGCTATCGTCGGTTCTCCCGCTGGCAAGACAACTCTAATGTGTCCAATTCGGAAACCCTGATATCTTCAGAGGCGAGATATCACCTCCCAATCCCAGCCTCGTGATTCAAAAGGGAAGTTCACATTTGGACAGATAATATTTTGACGAATAAGTTCAAGATCAGAGTCGCTCAAAAGCAAAACATTCTTCAAATAGGGTACAACACCCCCCCATGTTTCATTAATGAAGTCAATAGTTCTTCGCATAGCAGTGTAATGGGCAATCGTCAATTTTTTCATTTGCTCTAGCTTTTTTCGAGCTTCCTCGGGGCTCACCCCTTCTTCAGTTGGAATGGCTCCAATAGACTTTTCCACTTCCGAAACAAAAGGTAGCAACCCCGTAGTAGTCAGTTGATATTCTCGGCTAACTGTATCAGCATCAACACCAGCAAGCAGTAGAATGAGAGCGCAAAGAACACCCGTGCGATCTTTGCCAGCGGTACAGTGGACAAGGATGCCTTCAGTAGGTCTATCTCTGATTTGTAAAAATATTTGACGATAGGATTCTCCACAATTTGCCAAAATATGCTCGTATGCTTCCACAGATCGTTCGACATCTTCACTCAAAGACTTAAATAGGCGAGCAACATTCTCAGGAGAAAAGTCAATGTCACGAAACACGGGGGCAAATATTCTTTGAACTCCCGGGATACTATAGTCACCGATTTCACCTGTTGTTGCGGGATCTGCCTGCTTCACTTCTATCTCGGATCTTAGATCATAGACCTTTGCAATTCCTAAATCGCGTATGGTTTTCTTTCCCTTTTCAGTAAGACTGTTGAGCTTGGCACATCGAAAAATCAGTCCTGGTCGGACATGGAGTTCTGTATCCTTAATCTGCCAGCCGCCCAGATCACGAAAATTTGCTGTACCTTCAACTTGCTTCCATCTAGTTAAATGACCGATAACTTGCGACTCATCGTAAAACAGATCCTTAGTTGATTCTTTAGATAGCCACCTAGCCATAATATTGGCGACATCAGAATTCAAATTTTCTCTCTCTTGTGTTACGGGATTGACGCGGAAAAAACTGTGGTCACCTCCATCTATGAGGCTGAGAGTGTGACGTCCAGACAGTTGATTTGAAAAGTTTGCAGCACAAGAAAGTGATACAATTTGATCGTTAGTCCCATAAACAGATAAAACATGTGTAGTTTTAGGGAGCTCACGATGTATATCGGAAAAAGAAAAATCACCGATCGAAGTGATCTCCTTTGGGGAATAATATTGTTTTGTGAGGGACCCAAAACGTAGAGCGTTTTCCACATATCCTTTCTCTCTCCATTCTGGCACTTTTCGATCATATCTCTCGTACAAGTCTGCTCCGCGCCACCTTCCGGATGCATTAATTATGAAAGGAATCGTCCTATCAACTTTTGAAGCATACAAAAGAGAAACAATAGATCCACGGGAATGACCGGCAAGGCACCAAATCCACAGCTTTTTCTCATTTCGGAGAAATTCAAAAACGTGAGAGAGATCTTCAAAGTCGGCTTCAAAAGTACGAGCATCAAACTTGGAATGATTAGAGGAGTCACCACAATTGCGGAAATCAAAACGAAAAGAGTAGAGCCCGTTAGCATCTTCTGAGACTAGCGAAGCCAATTGCTTTTGGTAGCAGTAGTTTTTATTCCCGGCATGCCCATGTGCCAATACCACAACTCTCGGTGGATATAACGGCTTTTCCGGTGTTCTGAATATTCCGACGATGTGATCTGACTTTGAACCAATTACTGGTATATATATTGTTTCTTCAAACGACATTGTTAAGTAGTGTGATTCTTTATCGGCTAAGGTAACGAACCATGTGTTGGTTAGCAAGACTATTTCAGATAGACAAACTTTCCCACCTTTATTAATCTCGCCCTATCTAATATATTTTCGCGAAAACTGGAAGCCGGGAAGAAATAAACCGAGAGTGCAGCAGGAAAACGGGTTGAATCCAATTTGAGGTTAGGACGTAGTTAAGAACTTCTTTTGTTCCAGTAATTCAAACAGAATCAAAAACAGAGACAAAGTTTGCGCTTTCACTTGCAGTTCTCTTAAAGGTTTTTAAAATATCTCCAGAATTAAGGTTTTCAGTGAGCTGAAGAACCATGTCTGCAGCTAGCCGGCCGATATCTCTCGATGATTTTACCATCGCAATTGAAGACTTCAATTATGATCGTCTTTTGGGTGAAAAAGTGAGACTAGAGAATTCCCTGGATCATTTAAATCGCTCAAATATCGAGCTACAGGACTATATTACAGCCGCTCCAATCGATGAACCAGATCTAGACGAGCTAAAACAGGCCATTAAAGATAATAAAATGGTAATTGAGAACCAGGAGAAACGTATCGAGATTCTCAATTCAAAGATACAGCAGTTGGAGAATATTTTGGAACGTTCTTCAGGTCTTGCTCATTCACCGTCAAGTAATACGACAAACAATACAGCTAGTCTACCAGAAGAATCGACACAGGCTGAAAGTGAAGGAATTCACTTGTAGCATGTATATTTTTAATATTTAGCATTTTTGGTGAACAAAAAGTATTTTGTAGATGAACCATCCCCTGCCTTCCTCATACTTGCACATGTCTCATGTCGCCCCGTCTGCTCCAAATGTCTCCGGAGTTCTCACTAACCGCTCTTTCGGTGAGTATTCAGTTCAATTAGTGAAGTATTTAAGCGCTGACTTTTTAGGACAAGCTTGTTTATGTGATTTGGTTTCTTATCGAGCTCTATATAATCATATTCAACACTCTTCCTAAGGTATTTCTCTCAAGTGTTTTATTATTAATACACTATTCTAACTTGAGAAAAGAAGATATATTTTCTACTCTTTCAAAACAGTCAGACATTGCAAGCTCGAGAAGATATGCGTTCTTCATTGACCTATGACGACTGGGAGGTTAGGGTAAATCCGTATTTTTGGTGCTATACTAACTCTTTAAAGACATGTGCAATGAAATTGGATGCGTATGTAATTGATTGACGCCTCTTTTACTAATCTAACTTGCTCCAGAAGCCTTGGCTATAACAATTGGCGTCTACAGTCCGAATCTGTGTTATACGATTACTGCCTAATTTCCAAACGCCTCCAACAATTAATGGATGCCAGACAATCGAATAACTATACTCTTTTAGCGCAGTTGCTTCGACCGGGTATGTTCTGGAAGTGTTCCTTGAACGATGACTGACTTCCAAGGCTTGGTGCGCAATATTGGTGGCATTGCCAATAATGAACTTTATTCGTACAGCTTTGCTGGGTAATATTATCTTGAAACGTCGCTGTTACCGTCTATCTAACGAACACAGAACTAAATGCCTCATCGAAGATTATATTACTGAAGTTATTTTGGATTTAGAGTACCTAGTGTTCAACCAAATCAGCCCTTCTATTCGGTTAACCTCCACCGAGTCTATGAGCTCTTGGTTTAAAGCTTCGAGAAGAGCTCATGGCCGAACAGCCCTTGTATTGCAGGGTCGATCTATCTTTGGCGCCTTTCATATCGGTGCCATCATTGCTCTACATGAAATGGGGTATTTGCCACAAGTAATAATTGGAGTTGATACTGGTGCCATATTTGCGGCCATGGTATGCTGTCAACCAGAGCCTGAGCTTGCTAAATTTCTATCGCAAGATGCTCGAGCAATTCTTTTTAAGGAACGTGAAAAGAGGAAAAAAACAACTATTTTTGAAGCATTTCATACCATGGGAAATCTGATAAATTTGGCTCCTCTTCTGGAATATACATCTTCAGTTCTCAAGAATATGACTTTCGAAGAAGCGCATATCCGTGGCCATCGTTTGCTCAACATCATTGTCTATGCAGTTGAAGCACCAAATCCAATCATCCTGAATCACTTGACGTCGCCAAATGTAATTATCGCTTCTGCTGTCAGAGCGAGTTGCAGCTCTATTTATTCTTCTAAAACTCACGCCATAATGTGTAAAGGTCTCGACGACGAAATTTATGAATGGAAACTTGCGTCAAACTCTTATACATGGTGTTCTGAAGCTGAGGCTAAGTTGTCGACGCGCACTTTTTCGTTTATTCGGGCGGCTGAACTCTTTTCAGTTAATAATTTCATCGTTTCTAGAGCCCATCCTTACTTGGCTCCGTTCATTATATCTGATACTTACTGTCATGCTCCCATGGGAATATTAATGAGATTGGCACGCATTGTAGGACTTGAAATCAAACACGTTTTATCACTAATTGATATTGTCGGCATACTTCCTTACTGGGCACGAAGATGGCTCATCGACGATACCCTACCTGGATCTGAAGTTGTAATTGTGCCTGAGTTTGTTTCGCGTGATTTACTTACTCTTCTTGAGCCCTATTCGCAAGAGGTTGTTGACTACTGGGTGATGAAAGGTAAAAGAGCGATATGGCTTGCATTCCCCTTGCTTCGCTCTCGATGTGCGGTTGAATTTTCGTTTGACAAACTAGCTCGTTGCGTGAACAAGCCCAATAAGTCAAGATAGTTGTGTATTATTCTCATTTTCGGTGTTTTAGGTTTCCTGCTTGTTTTGTTTTTTTTCTTCCTTTTTGTTGATTTGGGGTATTTATGGTTGCATGAGTTCATAAGATTGTTATACACGGATAATTTTTTATAGGATTATTTGAAGATCCACTCTACAGTCAATTACAGTAATTTAGTAGAACGTACGAATAGTTGAAATAGATGCTTTTTTTTTTGGCAGATCTCAAATCTTGAAAAACTTTCTTTAAATCATCAAGCTTCTTCATTCTTCATCAGCGGAATAATAAACTCAGGGGCCGTCAGCGTTCCGAGAGCACGTCTAGAGTGGGATGACATCAACTGCAATCCACATAGATAGGATGCATTAACCCAACCAAACCCTTCTTTTGCAACCCCCTTAAACCCACTTCCTTGATTTCCGTATTCGGCTTCGACACGATGCGGATCAGAAATTCGCGTGACATCATATTTCTCGACGATGATACCGTTGTAGTCTACAAAGGCTTTAGTTATCATATATAGCCAGCGATAGCATAGACGCTTAGCAATATCCCAATAACCGTATTTAGATAGGCCCTTCCAAGCCATGATTTGTTGAGGCGCCCACCCGTATGGATAATCCCACTGGCGGTTGGGCATATCAAGACCCACCTCACCACGGCTTTCGCGGCTGCCAGCAGCCAAACCACCATACATTTCAAATTTTGGCAGAGATTTGGACACAAGGTCTAAAGCCTGCGCAGGACTAGCGCAACCAGCCCAGAGGGTCCAAAAAGTTGTGGCTGATTCATAAGTAGACTGAATGTGATTCACAGTATCGTAATCGAAGAACATGCCCTTCTGTTGATTCCATAGATATCTGTTAATCATCTCCTGGCGTTTCGAGTGAGCCCTTCGCCACACACCCGAGCGTTCGATAACCGGCGGCCCTCGAGCTTCAAGTAATTCTTTTTCGGAGTTTTCACTGAATGGATCAATGAAAGTTAGTTCCATAGCATCATTGAAATAATTTCGTATGACAAATTCAATATCAGACTCGTATTTATACAGCAGACAGTTAAGATCGACGGTTGCGAGCTGAGCACACCGACCTTCCAAACGATACGATGTATCATGACCAGATTCTCTTACCGCCCTGTCATTAATGAAATAGTGATCAAGGTCAGCATCCTCGATTTCACCATCGTTATACGCTTTTATGAATTCAGATACCGTGAGACTATGTCTTTTTGCATATGGCTCTAAAATATGATCGAAATGACTAACTTCAGTTTCCGGAGGGATTCCTTTTCCGTCAGCGTAGTATCTTGATAAGCCAGTGATGCTGTCAAAACGAGGCTCAGCCATCCAGACCTCTCGATACTCTTTAATGGCACAGGATATGGCGTAGCGAAGAAACTCTTTTGCTAGAGGATCCTCAGTATTCGCATTATATACCTGAAGTGCCATATCAGTCAAGAATGGTGGCTGACTCCGCATGAGATAGTAGGATCGGTTCGCATTCAAGATCTTTCCATAATGCTTAATTTCATAGCAAAAGTTGAGAACCATACTTTTAGCTAAATGAACTTTTTTGCTTATAATTAAGCCCAAAGCCTCAAAATATGAATCCCAGCCATATTGCTCGTTAAAGCGTCCACCTGGGACCACAAATTTATTACCTTCAATTAACTTGTGGGGGTAATTGGAGGGGTCAGGAACTTTGTGAATGGCAAGCGCAAGTAGACCTGGTTTCTCATTGATAGATTTGACATAATCTGCCGTTATTTTCTCGGGAAGATATAGCACCTCCAGGTCAAAGTCGTTAGCCTTCATTGCAGCGATGTGCGTGTAATAATCAAACTGTGCCTTTTCATCGAAGGGAATATATATGCGAGGTTTTGGATGCGTGGACCGATCTTTTGTATCAACTGCAGCAATTTCTATAGAAGATTCATCAATTCTCCTCGTTAAAGCGTCCCAAAACTCAGTTGAAATCAATCGCTCCAGACGATCGACAGGGTTTTCATTGAGCCTTTGTTCATCCAACGCTATCCATTTTCTTCCATAGCTCTTTGCAAGGGTCAATTCTTGGAGTAAATTAGACAGCATGTAAGTTCCCCGAACGTCGGACTTCTTAAAGCCGTTTGATGTCAGTGTTCCTAAGGAGATCGTCTTTGGACCGTCGTCCTCTACAGTAATCTGGTAGTCTCCATTCGTATCTAGTTTAAATAAGTAGCTGTTTTTATCAAGCAATTGCAGACGTATATTGCTTACCTTCTTCCTTTAAAAGCGCCTCCAGAGTAAAATCAACATCAATTAAAAAAGTCTGAGGAGCTTCTCCATATTCACCTATCCGCATTAGAACACATGAACGTATGAATTCAGATATCTCTTCTATTACCATAACTTCCTCGTCGTTTAGGACCGTAACATAGCGACAGTGGCTGGCTTATCGGAGAATCGTTTTGAGACAAGTTGTGAGTTAACCGACTTTTCGGTACCGAATCAGCGTTCTAAACACGTTAGATAATATACTTATCAACACGGAAGCGCGTACATCCAGAGAGTATGTTCTTAGCTTGGATACAGGCCCAGTCCTGCTGTTTCCTGGAGTGTAATATTCACGCGACGGAACTAGTACATTTGACCGATCATGCGAGATGACAGAAGGTAGTTTAGACCAGGAAAAGTCTCTGTCTTCCTCAGAACAATGCCCTTTGACCGGTTGGTTAGAAGGACCTGACATTGTCAAGCCACTACTAAGTTTACTGATACATCCAAACTCCCAAATAGCAGCAGAGAAAAACCTCAAGTTTTTTTTTTGCCAAGAGGCTACTACTTTTAATTTAAAAAAACAACATAAATTCATAAATATAGTACATAGAACATATATAGTTTCCGAATCCATCTATAAGTACAGTATTATTTAATTCTCAGTCTTTGCCGTCTTCGTTGGTGGAGCACCGCCGGACAGTTCAGGCGAGTGGACGTCATTTTCACGCGGTCTTTTCACACCAGAATCGGTCTGAGCATTATGAGGTTCCGTTGAAGAATTCCTGCGAGCTCGCTGTAAAAGCGCAAGAAGGGCGGCATTGGCATTCCCACCCCCACCAGCATTACCAACGTTCCCTCCTTGTAACTTTGCCGTCGCCAAAAGTTGTGCCAAAACTTGAGGATCAATCTTCTTTTTTAATGCTTCAGCCGTGATATCAACCTTATTCGCTGGTTTACTTTGACTGCTACTCGCATTAGCAGAGCCTACCACCTGAGAACCACTGGGTTTAGATGGCTGGTTGTTACCACTAGTATTAGAAAGTTCTGCCAACCTAGCAGCAATATTAGTATTATTAGTCGCCGATGTGGTTGCGACTTTTTGGTTAGCAACTTTTTGCTGCAAAAGAGCAAGTAAAGCTTCTTTGGTAAAACCAGGTTTCGAAGCTAACGAAGTGCTTGGCCGGCGTACATTAGCAGTAGATTGATTTGAAGAGTCTTCCGTTTTAACTCCACCGTTATTTATGGCGCTGCTATTTGCCGAGGATCGTGATGAAGAGAGCGATGTCGCTTGCTGTGATATATTGGTGGAAGAGTTGACCTGCATATTTCCCGAGCTTGTTGGTGGTTCCGAGCCGGTGGATTGTGATTCGCGCCGCTTTTTCAAAGCTGCCTGCTGCAAAATTGTTCTCAGCTGTGCCTGTAATTGTTGGTTCAAATTAGAAGGTAAACCACCCTTAGATATCAATTGAGTCAATTGAGCCAGTGTTAAATTGCCTGGAAGTTTTGCAGGAGTAGCAGTAGGGGCATTAGGTACGGCAGGCACAGAGGGAATACTAGTCTTCTCCGGCTCCACCAATGGTGCGCTGTGATTCATAGGAATATTAACCGCGGAAAGGGAAGAAGCGGGTATAACAGGATTAATATTGTGCTGACTTTTTACTTCAGCCGGGCGTACCTCAGGAGCAGACACAGGAATAGGTTGAGGGGCACTATCGACTTGAGTCTTCTTTTCAAGTCGGGCAAATTCAGCAGCTTCAGCAGCAGCTTTTGCAGCTTCAGCAGCCGCAAACTTCTTGCGTTCCTTCTCGTTTACCACATCTTCATCCAAACCCCATAGATAGCCTTTGCCTTCTCGCGCAATTTTCTTGAAAGACTTGTTTGAAGATAAGTTATGACGCACAGAGTTCTGCCAGCTAGGTGGGCAATAATTGTAATAAGGATGAAGATCTTGTATAGTACCATAAATCTCTGACAAAGACAACCCGGTGGCAGAATTGGGATGCGTTCGAAAGGCTTCTATAACAAGTGTTGTAAAGGATAAATTGGGTTTGCTCCTGAATTGTTCAGGAATATCTTCTGGTCTGATGGGCGCTGGTTTGGGATTGCGCTTTGGTGGAGCAGGTTGTGAAACTTGCGGCTGAGGTGATTCAGACAAGCCCGAGTCTCGACGTGTCTTCTTGGCTTTCGAAAATGAAGAGGTTCTGTCTTTTTGAGGAGAAGGCGTAGGCGTACTCCTCCGAACAATGGTAGATAACGACGGCGGTTGAACTCCAGTTCCTCTCAAGGAAAGAGCATCTTCAGGGCGCATTGTGGGGGCTTCTGTAGGCGAACCATCGGTTGTTTCTAAATCGCTCGAGTTTTCCTTACTATAACGGCTTTCAATATGCTCCTCTGGTTCAGAAGGAGCAACAGAAGGCAATACAAAGGTGAATTGAATTTGGCCGATTTGGATCTTGGTTCCATCGCGTAAAGGCACAGTAGAATCCTTTTCAACAAATTGATCATCAACAAAAGCACCATTTCGACCCAACACAGAAAATTCGAACCGCTGATTGGCAAAGTTGTAAAAGATACGACCGTGTAATCGTGAAATGGCCTTTGTGTTGCCCAAATCGACGTCTACTTTGTTTGGATCGTCCTTTCTTTTAGGCTGACGGCCCAATAAAAGCTGTAAAGTTTGAACATAAAATGTTCCGGTTGCAAAGTCCAATCGAGCATAAGCAGATATTCTGCTCTCTGGTTCCTCGACTTTGCCGCCTTCCGCAGATTCACCATCACTAAGCATAACGAATTAGATACAATTTGCAAGCAATAAAATAACAAAGAACTTACTTTTTCGATGTACGCGTCGGTCCATCGTGTGTGTCAGACGCGGACCCGGTGATGGGTATCAAATTGGTGGGCTGGTCGTGGCCGTGACCGTCGAAGGAACTGCCAAACATTGAAAAATCTGTCGCTTTTAAAGGATCTACGCGTTGAAGATCCTTGAGGTCGTTCTTATCGTAGCTGAGTCCATGGTTTGGATCGATAGCACTTGGTGGCCGATGCAGGGACGACACGCCTTCCACATCAGGTGCAGGCGAACCACGCGCGCTGTGGTTCCTGCTAGCAGATGAAGAGTCCATCTGGCCAAGAATGGCGAGCGCAGAGGCAGGCAGAGCTACCGCGCTCTCGTCCATAGCTCTGGAGAGGCACAAAAGTTGACTGAGAGCTTTTGTTTATAGGCTGGACTGGGAGAAACGACGCCGCGAAGAAATGGCTGGCAGAGCAACGGGCAAGTTTCAGAGTCTAAAAAAGGAATACAAACAGAAAGACATTAAGAATTATCATTAAGCATTATTTTACATTTGGGAATCGTTAAAAATCGGTGACACGTCCATTGAAGCTGTAGTCACCGTGACGAAGAGGCTCCTGTTTGGGACCACCTATCTCGCCAGTCTAATCCGGGATGGGTTAGAAGTTCATAAAACTAAAATATATACAGCTAACATACCTTGGGATTCACATCACCTTCAAATTCAGGAATAATTTTCCACGTATGTAGCTCAGGGTGAACGTCGTCGGTACCCGCCATAGCCTGAATCTCCTTCATTTCCTCACCGGAAAGCTCACCCGTTCCAAGTGCAGTCTCTAGATTAATACTACGGTTGGCATCCTTCTGGAGACGCTCAAACTCCTTCTGGTCCTTGTCGCTGAGCCGGAAGGGAGAGGGTTGCGCATCTAGTGGCGATTTCGCATTTCGGAAGCTGGCGGAAAGGGCTCTGGAGGTGATGATTGGCGAACCGTGCACAGGAACCAAGCGGTAACTTCTGTTTAGAGCTCGGAGTGTGAACATTTCAAGCAATCTGGAGTTGTCAAAAAAGTTCGAACGCCGGTCAAAGCTTCACGGCTCAACTACGAGCAACCTGACTGACCACGCACACATTACTTACGAACGAGCAGTGAAATAGATCTAAATGACAAATAAAAGTGTATTTTAAAATTTGTACAATACAAATTCCGCTCACTAGAGCATAGTAAATGTAAATGGTTCACCGCGGCTATTCTATCGAATCTCGATTCGACTGTAAGATGTCGTTGATGTTATTTCTCAGTCTAGTCCAGGGATTGACTAACCTCTTTAAGAACAGTAGTAAGTGTTTTGAGTCCAGCCTCAAAGATTTCTTGGGGGCAGTTCAATGGTGGTGCCAAACGCAAGCTGTTTCCACCGGCAGATAAAATCAAAAGCTTGTGTTCTAAGGCCTTCTTCACTATGGCAGCTGGTTCAACATTATCGTGGAGAAAGATGCCAACCAAAAAGCCCTTACCAGAAATGTCTTTGATCATTTTAGGAAATTGGCGCTTGAGGTTAAACAATGCAGTTTGAAGCTCGGCACCTTTTCTATTGACCTCTGTAAGGAAATTATCCCTGTTAATACAGTTGAATACTTCAAGGCCAACGGCAGCTGCCAAAGGATTACCGCCAAAAGTGGTTCCGTGATCACCAGGGTTCATCTTTGAAGCCACTTCTTCGGACACGACGACAGCACCGACAGGGAAGCCATTTCCCAAAGCCTTTGCAACAGTGAAAACGTCTGGCTTGGCATTGGGTCCAAAATGAGTGTGAGCCCAGATCTTACCGGTTCGGCCCATTCCACATTGGATCTCATCGTAAATAAGAATAGCATTCACCTCGTCACAACGAGCACGAAGAGCCTCGACAAATTCCTTCGAGGCCATGCGAATACCGCCTTCGCCTTGAATGGGTTCGAGCAAGACACCGGCAGTGTTTTCAGTAATCGATTCCTTCAAACCCTCAATATCTCCCCACTTAGCAACCTTGAAGCCAGGCAAAAGAGGCTCAAAGGGAGTTTGATATTTTGGATTTGGGGTAGCAGATAGCGCACCCAAGGTTCTTCCGTGAAATGCATGGTCGAAAGAAACAATCTCGTATTTGCGCTCATTGATAAGCTTGCCATGTTTTCGAGCGAATTTTATGGCACCTTCGTTTGCTTCAGTACCGCTATTGCAGAAGAAAACCCGGGGATCCTTGTTGTCGTTCATACTGACGGTACCGGCAATGGTCGCAGCGAGCTTCTCGGTCTTGGGGTTAGTAAACAAGTTACTCGTGTGAATCAGAGTTGATGCTTGCTCAGATATAACTTTTGCAATACGGGGATTTGCGTGGCCTAATGATAGAACTGAAATTCCCGAGGTAAAGTCAATATAGCGGTAATCATTTTTGTCGTATAGATAAGCTCCCCTGCCCAAAACAAAGACAGGTGTGGCATCAGAGTGGCCATAAAGATTTAATACTGAAGACGAAGAGGCATCGGAGTCGCTAGACGTAGTTTTAGCTGAGTTTTTCAGAGATATGCTATTGCTAAACGAGCCGGGAGCTGTTTCCGAGAAATTGATAACGGAGCTTTGACTAAAATTTGTTCGGCCAGAGAAAAGCAAGGCCCCAAGTCTTTGCCTTGCTAGATTCCTAGTCGCAGCCATTATAATGAAACTGTCTAAGAGCGTTTAAAAGAAACAAAAAAAAAATCTCAATGGTGAGAAATGATTCACTTGGAGCAAGCAAATGACTCAGCCTAGCAACGAGGTGTACTGGATTACCAAAATACAAATATGAAGATTACTCATAAACAAATAGAAAAAAAAACACAATAGACTTTTAAATGCTCATCTTCACCAAATAACTTACACATCAAATACGTATTAAACTAATTTCGACCAGACCAGACGTGACTCACTCGGGGCCAAACTCTCTTGTAGAGAGCAATTCCTATAGTATCTTGAGGATTCAGCTTTTTGTCAAAAGTTGCTTTGAAATATCCATGGGTGCCAAGAGTCTCTTTGATCAAACCCGACCTTCCAAACTTGGTAAAGAGAGGAATTGCTTGGAACCAAGAGATGTCATCAGCATTAAAAAACATATATCGAATTGTGACAACCTTACGATGAATCTTGTAAGGGTGGCCAGTGATGACTGCACGTTTAGCCAAAATTCGGCTAAAGTCAGTATCGAGAACGGACCCTGTGGCAACGAGATCGAGTCTTTCTGGGGTCTCCTTGAAGAAGAGAGCCGGGACATTACCAAATATGGCTGGTGCAATGACAGTAGCAACAGAGGAGCGACCCTTGTGGAGGTAACGTTCGAATTTGTGAACGTTATTGGGGGTGACACTGTCTTGTGAATAAAGGGGTCGTACCACAAGTCGTCGAGGACCGCATTGCATGACAAGAGGCTCTTTGGAGCGAATAGGTTCCTCGTATTCATCATAAGGAGTAACAGTCAAGTTCATAATCGTCAACTTTGTCTCATTCTCAAGCAACGAGAAAATAGGAAAGGGTTCATTGGAGTTGTATTTATGCAAAATATGCTGGGGAGCCTCAATGTATATTTGTACAAACGAACCAACTGGCACTGCGTCGGGAAGAGTCGTCTTGAGAATTCGGTTTCTAGTAGCACGGTAGTGTGGAATTCTTAAAATGTGGTTCCAGCACTCTGGTGCTTTGGGATCCTTCTCATCCCAATCCCATTTACTATTGTGCAGACTTCGAAGACCGCGGTATCGAGCGAATCGTTCCTTGGCACTCTCCGTTGGGAGAAGTTCAATTTCGTCTGGGAACTCAAGATCTTCTCGCTCGCGTTCTCGGAAGGCTTTCAGCTGAGCAGCTTCTTCGTCGGCATCCAATTCGTTATAAACCTCGCTCTTCATATCTGCCTCTGTGGGAGCATACTCTGAGGCAGTATCAAACTGTACCTTTCGTCCTTCATCATCCATTGCGATATCATCAGATTCAACCAACGCAGGAGCCGATTCGTCGTCGTCGTTCTCTTCGTCGAGAACCCACCGACCTTGATATTCAGACATACCTTTGGGAAGGGGGCGGCTTCTGCGCTCCATTTCCTTCTCGCGAGCTTCATCTCGGAAATAAACGTGTTCATCTAATAACACACCTTGCCCATTTGCAATTGAAGGAGCTTCTGGCTGTGCTGTGTCCAAATCAACATCACCATCGTCGAGAGAACTGAAAGGAGAAACTAAACTTTGCGCATCAACGGAAGATTCAAACTCTGAAATCACTTGATCTCCATCGGAAGTCTTCTTGAGATTTTGAACGAGAATTTTTTGAATAGCAAAATCACCGTGAGTGGGGATGTGAACTGGCTGGTTGGCGGAAAGAGGCTGGCCGCGCAAGATGCCCGTGACAATCAGACTATTATTTTCGTATTTAACTTCATCTGGTAGCATGTAGCTTCGAGTATCTCTCCAGCGAATTCCTGAGGGAATTTGTTGGCAGAGGTATCGAATGGCATTACTTTTGTCCTGCTCGGAGCCAAGCGAGTAAAGTTTGTCTTGGGTAGGAAAGAAGTGGAGAAAGAAACTGGCAAGCGATTTTCGAATTTCCTGCTGTCGTTTAAGATCACCGGCTGCCTCGAGGTGTTGAACGACGGGAATAACAGAGGAGACACTCTGACTTTCAATGGCCTTCAAGCAGTACTCACCGAAATCATCAACCTCATTGTTTGCAGACAAGACAAAAACAACAAAGTCTGCGACTTGACAGGCATCGAGTATAGCCAAGAAGTTTCGGTCAGGAACAACGTACTGAATCTTTTGCTTGAAGCGGGTGACTTCTGTGCGGTGGTTTCCAAACGTGACCTCAGTGTTATCACCAACAGTCTCATTCAATGCAGCAACTGCATCGACTGTCGAGACATCTGCCGATAGAGGAATCACTGCCACAATTCGAGGTGCTCCGAAACGACCCTCAAAAATCTGACGCTGCTCAAGAATGGATGATTTTTTATTGGCCATAACTTGCTTAGCCAAGTTTTTGCGTTCTTGTTTATTTAACTGGTGGGTCTGAGTCTTGGAAGCAGACGATTTCTCGACTTTGCCTGGGAGAGTTAGAATAGGGTCGGTAATATAAACACAGCGACTCACCCTTGTTCTTTGCCTTCAAAGCACTTTTGCTTGCATGTTTACTTTTAAATTTCTTGTGATCGCCTTTGAGCGACGAGCGATGCGAAATCATTTTGCCGTTTCTGCCTTTGCCCTTTAAGGTTCGAAATTTTTTTTTTTGCTTGGGAAGAAGAGAAAAAGTTATTAAGTTAAAAGGTTTTAACTTACAGTGTTTGTTTTACCCGGCTTTTAATTTGTGAAAGCATTCAGAGATTAGAGAGTCTATAGAGAGTATATATGGTATATTATATATATTATAGCGTATATTATTATAGTGAAAGGTACAGAGTAGGTTTTTGTGAAGATGTATCATTTGATGAGAGTATCACTGCTTACTAGAATAGTTATAACTAGAATTACTCACCATTAAATATTTTTGCCACTACTATTCCAAACCCTATATACCACCCAACACTCTTCCATCTTCCATCTCTCATGCCCCCTTATGTTTTTCTCGCTACCGTAAGGATCCTTTTTTTTTAATGTTTCCATGGCAACCAGCGCTACAGTGTTAAATTTTTTTTTTTTGGGACTCTTCCCAGCATCTAAGCTTTCGATTAAAGGAGAATGGATTCAAAGGGTGGTCGTGTGAGTTTTTTTTGCTGACATGGTAGATAGAGTTTGGGTCTAATTGGTTTAGCGACCGCGGGACAAGAAATTACGTGCAAATCTAAAGCGCATCGATGATATCAATAAACACACACTCGAACAAATTGAAGATTCAGAAATCTTGCGCAATGAAGAAGCCGGTTTCATCGAGGCAGAGGGAATGGAGAAGACCTTTAGGTTTACCCAAGATGAAATTGTCAAGGCGGTAGACGTCACAACTGCAAACAAGGTATGATCTATGTATCTGATTTAATAGACAACTACTAATGTGTTTTTTTAGCGATTTGATCTAAAACTTGACACATATGGACCATACTCTATTGATTATACACGGAACAGCAGAGAGTTGTTGATTGGTGGTGTCAAGGGACATGTCGCTTCGTTTGACTGGCGAGAAAGTCGCTTGAATTGCGAATTAAACTTGAATGAAACAGTCCGAGATGTCAAGTCAGTTTTATAAATTATCGACAAAAAATGCATGTACTAACTCTTACAGATGGCTACATAATAATCAGTACTTTGCAGTCGCTCAAAAGAAATACGTCTTCATCTACGACGCTCAAGGAACGGAGATTCACAAACTGAAGAAGCATATGGAGGTGACTGCTATGGAGTTTCTTCCTTACCACTTTTTATTGGCAACTATCGTGAGTGAAGGATTCAATAATTGTTGAATGTTACTAACCTTGTAGGGAAATGCTGGTTGGCTCAAGTACCAGGATGTCTCTACCGGCGCACTTGTCTCAGAACTCAAAACATTGTCAGGCTCAACACGGGCACTCACACAAAATCCTTATAACGCAGTTGTGCATGTTGGACATACCAACGGCACGGTCAGCTTATGGGCCCCGTCAATGTCGGATGCCTTGGTCAAGATTCAGGCACACCGAGGGCCTGTAAGAGCTTTGACGGTTGATCGAGAGGGAAAGTATATGGTTACGGCGGCTGCGGATATGAAGATGAAAATTTGGGACTTGCGAATGTACAAAGAGTTGCACTCGTATGTTTGCAACCCACCGGTTACCAGTCTTGATTTTAGTGACACTGGACTAGTGTCCGTCGGTAAAGGTACACGGATAGATATATGGAAGGATTTGTATGGTTCACGGCAAGACAGACCCTATCTTTCGCACCATTCGGAAGGTAACTCTGTCTACGATGTCCAGTTCTGCCCGTTTGAGGATGTGTTAGGCTTTGGTCACGACGAGGGTTTTAGCAGTATTATTGTTCCCGGTGCCGGTGAAGCCAACTATGACGCGTTGGAGGTCAACGTCTACGAATCCACCAAACAGCGACGAACCAACGAAGTCCGTCAACTTCTAGAAAAGCTTCAGCCGGATATGATTTCTTTGGATCCTACTGCTATTGGCAAAGTGAATCCAAATGCCCACGCTGAGCGACTTCGCAAGGGTGAGGAGGAGGCTCTGGCTCAGAAGCCCAAGTTTGAACCGAGAAACAAAGCCCGGGGCAAGAACTCACCATTCCGCCGACAAGCCCGAAAGATGGCAAAGAATGTGATTGATCAGCGAAAGATGCGTATCCAGTCGATTATGAAACGCGAAAAGGAAATGCGGAAAAACCGGGTTCGCCAGGAGAATGGCCAAGGCGAAGACGAAGGCCTCGGTCGTGCTCTTTCGCGGTTCGAAGGTAAAAACTAAACAAAAGTTAGATGCATTACTTGTCTTTGTATATTTTGTATATTAATTTTATTCTCGAGTTGAGCTTACCGTAGTTTTTTGTCGTACTGCGAGCGGCTCCCCCACAAAAAAGAGAGGCGCAGGAGTGCAACTGTCACATGTCGCTGTCGGTCGAGCTGAGATGATTGGTTTGTTGGGTGAAGCTGCAAAGCAAGAGATATACTAAAGATAGCAGATTTTATTCTTGGTCGTCCATCTCACCGGCTGAAGAAAATACAGGTGCTGCTTGTTGTCTTTGGTTGGCTTACGGTCCTTGGCAAAGGCCCACGTCATGGTCCACCCTTTTTCAAACCGCTGAGCAAGTCACTTTCAAAAAAGTTGTCTGTATGGCAAATATATGTTTTTACAATGACAATGATTTATTTCGTCAAGAATATCGACAGCATTTTCGGCTTTCAGCCTCCCGATCCATTGAAGAATGTCTACTCCAGGAGCTTCTTTCGAGCCTCCAGTGTACTCACCGCGCTCGATGCAGGATTTTTAACAGCTATGCAGATTCGTCACAAGTTTTTACGCGATATAGCTAGCATTCTCTTTAGTATATACTACATGATCTTCATTGATCAAGCATCAACCCGAGTAGGTACCCTCCCACATTCACTTATGATTTATCTAACTCTTTCAAGGTACGGAACTTCCACAGTGTTGTTACAATCAAAATACTGCGTACTTCTTGGGAGAAAATGCGAAATCCGTACCTCCACTTTATTACTTGGTTGCAGTTACCGAGAGTAACAACAGTCAAAAGCTTCTTTCTGGAAAGACCTAAGAGCAGCTCTTACAAATATCCAATCAGAGTTGTTTTATACTTTAATGGCACGGTCGAAGAATTGCGCAAGCAGACACAGGTTATCCTGAGCGTTCATGGTGGTGGGTTTGTATGCTGTGAACCCGAAGACACGGAAGACTCTTATCGAGCATGGGCTAAAAAGACCGGAAAACCAATCGCTGCAATTGCTTATCGGTGAGAGAAATGTTTTGATAAGCTCTCTCTCTCTAACAGATTTCTTAGAAAAGCCCCTGAATATCCTTACCCCTATTCACTTGATGAATGTCTGGATGCCTACCTAAGCATAATGGATAGTAAAGGAAAAGTAATTGGCCTTTCGGGATCGACCATGCCTGAAGTGGTTTTCCAAGGAGATTCTGCGTAAGTTGGCAGAGGCCGTACTGGGATAAACTAACTTTTGAAGTGGTGGAAATATAGCCACTGCTGTTATTCTCAAAATTTTGAGCGATAAAATCAATGTTCCACTGCCGATAGGTCTTGTCTTGTTATACCCTTTCTTGGATTCTACCTATTCGTATGTAGCGGCTACGAGTTTTATCTCACACTAATACTTCTTTAGGTCTTGGATGAAGCCCGAGCACGTGGAAGTATTGCAGTTGGATAATGGCAAAGAAGATACACCGTATTCTCACTCCCCAGCTTTCCAGAAATACAACAAAGTTCGACCAGTGAGCTCCAACAGCCAAACGGAGGGACACGACCACCAAAGGACACAACTGTCGATGACATCCCGTGTTTCCTTTTTTAATGATCGAATTTTAACTCAAGAACTTGTAAGTATTGTACAAGTTTCATTTAGTTTTTTTTAGTTGTCTAACTTGTTTAGTTCCGAGCGATACCAATTTTATACCTGGGACCATACAATAACCCCAACTTTGACTATGACTATTTGCTCTCACCAGTGATTGCACCTTCCAACCTCCTTCAAAAGTTCCCCAAGGTATATATATTTGTGGGAGAAGTAGATCCGCTGGTGGACGACTCTATTATTTTCGCCTGCCGAGTTCGCGAAGCGAAGTATGAAGAATACAAACGTCGATTGTATCATGGAATTGGAAAGCCTCTGATGCCTTCTTTTTTTGAGAATGCAATCGAAGTCACTGTATACAAAGGGATCTCGCACGGCTTTCTCTCTTTCCAGGCGCTTCTTCCCGATGCCAAGCATGTTATTTCCAAAGTTGGAAAGTGCTTCGAGGAGCTATTTGCCTTTCGTCGGGACTTGCATGTAGAGGATGAAACCGAAGAAGAAGACGGGTCCTTCTTTCTTGAGCGCGTCAACAATTCGGTGACGTTAAGACCGGCTGATCCTCAAGATGAGCCAGTGGAACAGTACTTTAGCTCAGCATCTGAGGACTACGACGGTTTTGATTCGAGTCAAAACAGTTTCAAATTAGATGGGTTGCCAGAAGCGCTGTCGGGCTCGTCACTGCTGCGTTCAATCCGTAGCGACGTTTGGGAACAGAGCAATAAGGTGAGCAGACAAGAACTGCTGAAGCGACGTCGAAGCAACCTCTCCTACGGGCTGGTAGACCCTGCGGTTGTCGAGACACGCGACAACTGGCAGCACAAAGCCACCAAAGAATAGTGGTGGGCGTTCCACCGTCATTATTTTAGAATAGCGAATGTTTGTAATACAAATGGAGTTTGGGACAGTAGCTAGCTGATATTGAAATTCTACTTACGAGCTTTTTATATATCTTCATCAACTCTGTCTGAGACGACATACGGGTTTGGTAACATATAAGCCTGTAAACAGAGATCTTAAAACATAAAACCGGTCAACAGCAATCTTGTAACAATGCAAAAGCGCACGACGGGAAGAGCCATTGTCGGCAACATCAGAAACTAAGTAAAACCTAAACTGCAACCAGAGATGTAAAACGAAACCAAAAAAAAAAAAAAAACAGAACAAATAAAAGCTAAAAAATTCACACGGATACAGTATGGACAAACATCTGTCGCGGAAGAAAGGGGTATAAGTGTTGGAAAAACAAGAGGTCGTAAGAATCCGGGAGACAACAGATTTGTCAGAAACTGATTAGAGTGTGCGCATGGCGCCTTTCTAATTAGATTCGGAGGTTTCCGGCGGGGCGAGTTTTAGATAATGCGGTTCGGGGGTCGGTGAGGGTACAGGAGAAACTGGGGCTGTGATGGGTGGTGTCGAATCAACCTTTGAAGAAGCGATGGTTTCACCCGAAACACCTTTGGGACCATGCACTAACGATCCCTTTTCACGCCAGGTAGAAACAGCTGGAATATCGGCACTGATTGTAGTCACCTCTGTCGAGTAGGCTCGAGGTTCAAGCTTGATAAGTGTGTGCAGTGGGACCTCCATCCAGGGGCTTCGATCCTGAGGTATTCGCATAAAGTACGCATAAATGCATCGTAGAACGGCCTGATGCGTCACAATTAGAATATTTTCTTGTCGCTCCAACTCCATAATAATCGGTTCCAAACGGATCGTGACATCCCGATATGATTCCCCTCCCGGATATCGATATTCATACTTGTTTGCATCGCGAGCTGCGAAATCTTCGGGGTATATCTCTGAGATTTCTTTATAAGTCATACCATCACAAAGACCGGCATCGAGTTCGTCCAAAGCTTTCCAATGAACTTGGCGATAGGGTAGATTTTGAGCAGTTTGTTGGGTTCGTTTGAGAGTAGAAGTCCAAACTGTCAATGGTTTGTTGCCCACTGAATCTCTGGCCATTTGTGGTAGTCGGCGGGCATACTCCATTCCTCGGGGAGATAAATCACTATCGCCGCCAATCTGACCCGTAATATTGTAAAGTGATTCTCCGTGTCTACTAAGCCAAATGCAACGTGGCTTAATGTGAAGATTCATCAAAAAGTAAACAATTCGTGACTCGAGATAGGTTTGAATGCGATTGATGACAACCTGCGAGCCAACATTGATTATTTTCGCATAAGTCACGTCAGGTTCATCTATGGTTTCGTAAACTTTTTCATAATTGCGAATCCGAGCGCGAAAATCGAGGGCTGCTGCTTCGGGATCTTGGCCCTGATAGTCGGGGCTGGTTGTTTTCACATCCATAATATTGTGCATGATTAATTCCTCGTCATCACACCAGCTCTCAATAAACATAGGTTCCAAGTGGTGTTCTCGACAAATATCTAGAATCCACTTTCGTCGCTTTTTTGTAGAGTTGGTGGCATCCAATATACCTACCGTACCTTTACTTGATTCAAACCATCGAATCATATCACGTACAGCTTCCTCAGCAGCGAGTTTGCGTAATCGCTCGCCTTCCACATTATCAGGTTGAAAGAAATCGGCCGAGGGACGGGCGGTCTCTTTACGACGATAGTTTCCAACATTGAAACACTTGGCCCCAATGTTTTGCCATGTCAAGTATCGGACAACTATACAAGTTAGGCTAATTTAGAATAAGTAAATTAAGACGCGTACTCTTTTGTGCAATCAATGATTTTCCACGTGCGGGGAGGCCCACCCTTATTAGACTGGTTAGAAAGCAGATCGTGTGACCATTATCCCGCGTACTCACATGACGACGCAAATGCGGACATTTTCCAGCTAAGCAATAATTTTAGCAGTGAACACAAACTAGAATCGAAAAACTCACATTTGAAACCGAGTAAACAACCATCGCTTTGTTCGCACCTTTTAAAAAAAGCGGGAAACCGTCTGCTTAAAAGGGGGAAGTTGTTTGGCTTTCTGCGGGGAGCAAAGGTTTTGAGACTGGCAAAAAAATTTACCCTGTTCAACACGTGATTTAATATAGGGTGTAATCTAGTATCTATGTATATCTATATGTCCATAAACCGATATATATATAGTAATTTTTCTTTTTCTTTTAGTTTCCCTTGTGTTTAAAAGCCAACAGAAGAAGAAGAAGGAAATCAGGTGATTTGTGCTAGCTTGCAAGTTTTTAACTTAATTTGAGCTACGTAGTTTGATTTAGATCATATCAAAGAGTAATCTTATTCTAAAAGTATCGAAGAATTAATATAAAATCGTTTGTATCGGGCTGAAAAGGAGGGGGGGCAGAGGATTGTCATTTAGTCCAGATTATTATCATTGACAGCTCAGAACAGACATAAACTTCAACACACACACACACACACACACACACACAGTCATAGTCATTGCTCAACGCTGCAAAATTTGTAAGCTACAATCTAAAGCAACATCTTTTTTTGTCTTTGCTTCACTGTGCTTTAATCACTCTGGAAGTATATGGCAATATTAAACACAATGTAACACCTCCCTGTTTAAAATGCAAATGGATGGAGGATGAAATATCAAAGCCGGCTATAATAATTCTCAGAAACTCATTTTATTGAATAGAATAGAGTCTCTCTGCCCTTGTCGAGTAAATTCTTCTTTCTAGTCATCAACTTTGCTTAGATAACGTAAGTTAAAAGTAACATATAAGTTAATAATGGCCCATAGTCGCTCTCATCTCTGTTTTCTCCTCTTATTCCTCATTTTATAAAGAAAATGGCAAAGGCAAAGTCGAGTGTGAATTCACCGACAGCTTTGCAGAGCCCAAAGCGCTCGACTGAGCCGACTTTTGTAGTTCGGCCAGCACCAGAAACAACATCGACAAGCGGCAAACCGACGTTGCGGGTGTTCATTCACAATGCTGCTATGAAAGCCATGAATGTTTCTATGGGAGATTTGGTTCACATTCATGCCCCGGGAAAGGCTGGTACAGTAGCGATCGCTTGGGCTGCGGGACCCTCTGTTGAAATTGATCGGGTTCAGATCAAAGCTGCTGTGCGAGACTTGGCTTCGGTAAAAGTTGGCGACAAGGTGAACATTGCAAAGTGGACAAAGTCAGTCGAGATTGCCAAATCGGTTTTGGTTTATCAGAAAGTCCTTGCCGAAGAAACAGCAGTACGAAGCTTTCTTGGTGAGTGTTATAACAGAGAGCATGCTCGGTTTCTGACTTTCTTTAGACGAAGTGAAATACGTTTCCCCAGGATTAGAATTGGAGATTTCAAAAGATGTTTTTGTTACGGTTAAGGATATAGCTACTAAAACAATAGAATCAGCAGTCATGAATGAACATGCTCAGATTTTCGAAATGGATCCGGAGACCACCAAGCTGATTTTGACTGACTCAGAAGACACAGAATTACCTAAAGCTCCCAAGGTAACATATTCTTCGATTGGTGGTCTCAATAGAGAGATTTCATTGCTTCGCTCCACTGTTGAATTGCCATTACATCGTCCAGAACTTTTCATTCGTTTTGGCGTCAGCCCTCCTCGTGGCGTCCTTCTACATGGTCCTCCGGGTACTGGTAAAACCATGCTTCTCAAGGCAGTTTCTAACGAAACGCGAGCTCATGTGCTTACCATTAGCGGGCCATCAGTCGTTTCAAAGTACTTGGGAGAAACCGAATCTGCCCTTCGAAAGATTTTCGATGAAGCCTTTCAAAACCAGCCTTCTATATTATTTATTGATGAAATTGATGCGCTTGTTCCAAAACGAGGCAGTGATGAGTCTGGTGAAGCAGAGAGCCGAGTAGTGGCAACGCTGCTGACTTTGATGGATGGAATGAATGCTGCGGGTAAAATAGTAGTAATCGGGGCAACAAATAGACCCAATAATATCGATCCTGCTTTAAGACGACCTGGTCGTTTCGACTGCGAAATAGAAATCGGAATTCCTGATGCCAAATCACGACTTCAAATTCTCCAATTGCAGCTGGAAAAAATGCCCAAAACGATAACGCCTGATGACATTACCACGATCGCAGCCCAAACACATGGCTATGTTGGTGCTGACTTGGCTGCATTATGTCGCGAAGCTGTCATGAAGTGTATTCGACGATGTCAGCTTTCTGATACCCCTGAGGAAGAGTACAAAGTAACCTACGATGACCTGGAAGCTGCTCTATCCTCTGTGCAACCCAGTGCAATGCGTGAAATATTCCTAGAAACCCCCAAAGTCAAATGGTCAGACATCGGTGGTCAAGATAGCGTTAAGAACAAGCTTCGGGAAATGGTTGAATGGCCACTTACTCGAGGGGACACTCTCAAGCGCTTAGGAATCAGTCCACCGCGTGGTGTTTTACTCTACGGTCCGCCAGGTTGTTCCAAAACTCTCACTGCAAAAGCCTTGGCAACTGAAGCCGGGCTCAACTTTATCGCTGTAAAAGGTCCCGAACTTCTGAATAAATATGTGGGCGAATCTGAGCGTGCTGTTCGTGAGATTTTCCGAAAAGCAAGAGCTGCAAGCCCAAGTATTATCTTCTTTGACGAAATCGATGCTCTCACTGGAAATCACAATGACCAAGAAGGAGGAAGTACCAATAGAGTTGTTGCTTCATTGTTAACAGAAATGGACGGTGTCGAGGCTTTGAACAATGTTATCATTCTGGCCGCCACAAACAAGCCACATGTCATCGACCCAGCTTTGGTCCGCCCAGGAAGAATAGATAGGTTGATCTACGTGGGACCTCCTGACCTCGATGCTCGACTACAAATTCTAAAAATCAGAACTCAAAACATGGCTGTTGATGTCGACGTTGATTTGGCAGAACTTGCAGAGATGATGTCTGGCTTTTCTGGAGCCGAAATCGTTTCGCTCTGCCAAGAAGCAGGATTGAACGCGATGAATGAAAATATTGATGCTCAGAGTATAAGTATGAAGCACTTCGTACAGGCCTTGTCAAAAAGTCGCCGCGGCGTGACTCCTGAAATGCTCGAATTCTACAGCGACTTTGAAAAGCAGTGTCAGCTCTACTGATTGTAATATATTACCAAAATGTATATTAGTATAAAAGCTCTAGTTTCCTAATGTTAACGATTCATTCGAGCGTTGTTCGCAAACCGTATATGTATGTCTAGTAACCCGATATATCTAACGTCCCATCTCGAGAGTTATAAGACTGAAAATATATTTTACAATTTTAAATCTTTTCCGGCCACGAGTTTTCCACCGATCCACACCTTTCGGACATTTCGATCATCACCGTTGAAGAGCCAATTGGCAACAAGGCGATCAATGAAATTCAGGCCCTGCTGGAAGGAAAAACTGTCCAAAGGACTATCTTCAGCAACCAAATCAATTAACTGGGCATCCCACTTCTTCCCGACCAAGAAATTTCCCACTTTTTTATCCAATCCACACACCTGGGCTCCACCCAAAGTTGCCAAAAACAAAACTTCTTCAATTGAGAGCTTGCAGGAATCGTCACCAGAATTATAGGCTTTGGTGCGTGAAACAACTAGCGCAGCTTGCGCCGTCCGAAGAATGCTTGCTGTATAACCACCAGATACGTCGGTGCCCAGACCAACCTTAACACCGCCATCTAAAAGCCAACGAACAGGAGCCTCACCCGATGACAATGCAGAGTTGCTAGTAGGACAATGGGAAATACCGCTACCGCTCTCAACTACAAGGTCGCGCTCTTCAGAAGTGAGATGAATACCATGAGCCAAGATTGTCCTGGGTGTCAGTAGGCCACACTTCGCGTAAACATCAGCGTAGTGCAAAGAGTCAGGAAATAGCTCCTTGACCCAGCTAATCTCATTCTTGTTCTCGCTAATGTGTGTTTGGACGGGCAAGTTCTTCTCGCGAGCAACTTTACCGAGCCAAGTCATGAGTTCAGAAGTACAAGATGGAGCAAACCGCGGAGTGATAATTGGGCACAATATCTCGCGCTCAGGATCAATGGCTTCGAGATGCTCAATGACCTTGTGTGTTCGCTCCTGAGCTACTTCGACCGATTCGTCGCAGTAAAACGAGGGAGAGTTATCATTCATACAGCAGCGTCCGACGAAAGCCCGTTGCCCTCTCTCTTTTGCGATGTCAGCAAGAATGTTTGTTGAATCTGGATCAAGCGTGGCATAGTACACGGCTGTGGTAGTTCCATTGTTGAGAGTACGTGCCACGACAGAGGAATACACCTCCTTCGCCCGGTCCTTATCAGACAATGAAGCCTCAAGAGGGAAGGTATAAGTTGTCAACCAATTGAGAAGCGTTGATTTTCCAAAAATTCCAATGTTTGGGTACTGCGAAGCATGCTATTCCAAGTTAGATGTCTGTTATCCCAACGTTGATTTCCAGTCACTAACAATATGTGTATCAAAAAATCCTGGGAAGAAAAAGCTTTTATTTTTAGTGGAAATGATCTAGATAAGATTAAAAATTAACAATCAAATCAAACCTTATCCGGAAAGTAGTCATACCTCAGTTTCCTCTGCTACCCATCCAAAGTTTGTAGCACTTTCGAGCCCAGATTCACTATCAGTGTCTATGAATGCAATCACACCGCTTCTATCAACTCCAATGGCTGTCTTCTCGAGAAGCTGAAGCTCTTTGAGGCCAAGAGAATGAATAAAAGTGCCATAGTATACCGCCTGTCTAGACATGCCACCCACAACACAATCCCCGTTAATAACGAGAGCCGAAATTTCCTACTCTATAATGAGTTTATTAAAAAAAAAGGAAAAGAAAAAAGAGGAATTCATTCCGCTATTTAAACACAAACTTCCGCCGGGCTCAAATCAAAAACTACGCCGCTCGGCATTTCCCGAGACACCAATGACCTCCACAAACATCGATTCGAAAAAGATAAGACATCAAAAATACAAAAAAAAAAGGATCCTCTCAAATTTTCCTCAAAGACCAATAAACTTCATCAGAAGAAATCCTAGGGATACAATAACCACATATGCAATAATACTCGATGGAACACCTCGAGTGATGAACAATCTGGCAGAAAGATACGCATTTCCAAGCTCATCAGTAGTACAAATAGCAGTGACATTGGGGAAACCACTAGTGGGAAGCCCCATAGCTGCTGAGCACAAAAGACCTGCTGCCATGACCAATAGTCGTGGTTGTGGGTTTTCCAGCCCTGAGCCAATCTCAGCCATCAACGGCAAAATAATCATAGCTGCTACTGTATGAGACACAAATGTTGCGACTACCAGAGTTAATCCACCAAAAATTAACAGAATATAATATATCGGAAGGTCGCTTACAGAGATCATAATCTCTTGCGCAACCGCTTCAAGTAGACCAGAGGCGGAAACTGCCTTTCCAAGAGCAACTCCACCCATGGCTAAAACCACAATAGTCCACATGAAATTATTGAAATCTTGAGCCGATAATATACCTGTTCCAAAGAAGATTACCATGGGAATAAGTGCAAGGATACCCATTTCACCAAACACACCTTCTAACTGATGCGATAGACACCATAGAATAATCGTAACAATAGTGACTATCGAAACAAAGTACTGTGTTCCTGAAAATTTGTCGTCGGTCTGGCGAATATGAGCGATAGTAGTGCCCTTCTCGGGGGCCAGACTAATAGACAGCAAAAGCCATATGCAAATGAGAATGACCAAACAAACTGGAATTGAAACAGTAAACCACTCTAACCAAGTCGGAGGTGGGTCCATCATGGATAAAGCAATGATGTTTTGGGGACTGGCAATAGGAGATGTCATTCCACCAACATTTGAGGCGAGTGCAATGCCCAGAATCAAGGCCTTTGAAAAGGGTGAAGATGCCGGTAAGTTTCTCAAAATTGGCTGTATAATTGACATGCATAAAACTGGAGCGGCAACATTACTTATGAACATACTTGCAACAAGCGCAACCATCATATTTGCTAGAAGAACTGGTCTAGGGTTGGATCCGGCCTTAGATAATACCCAGGTTGCAAGTAACTTTGCAATATTGTATTTGCTTAAAGCAGCAGCCAAAGTAAAACCACCCAGTAAGAGTATAATAACAGAGCCCCACATCGAAGACAATATAAATTTAGAAGTATCCGCCGCAGAGAGACGATTGCCATCCTCATCAGGAATAACACGAAGAATTACAACCAAGAATGGGACAAGGAGAGATGTGACAAAGAGTGGAATCGTTTCTGTGGCCCATAGCAAAGAAGCGAAAATTACAATCGCAAAGCAATTCTGCTTCTCAACGTCCTCGAAAATCGGGTATTTTAAAGCAGCAAAAAAAATAGCTGTAATAACCAGTAAATAATAGAAGCTTGATTGTACAAAGAGATCTGGAATTGTGAGTTTTCCTAGAGGTGTTCGAAGCGTTCGCTTCTTGCGCGGTTCCATATTTGTTTCGCTGTCCATTGGTTGACTTCCTGAAAGAAGAGTGCGATTTGCCTTAGTTCCTTGAGCCTTGCGCTGCATATCAATCATATCTCGCCAAACAGTATTTCGCTCCCAGACAACATATTCTCGCAAATGCGTCCGCAACTCAGTTCTTGCCTTGTTGGTATTTCCATTGGTAACAAAAGATGCATATATTAAAACAGCCTCCTCTATCTTCTTACGCCTCATCTCTCTAGATTCGCTAGAAAAAGGGTGTTGAGTCTTTACCTTGGCCATATATGTATCCAAAAGATCCCTATAAAGAATTTTGTCATACTTCTTCAGAATTTTCCGGAATCCAGTCATATTGAGATCACAGTAGGAATCTAATTCACATAGCCCGACATATGAATCTATAGCACGCTTCTTGATTTTTAATATGATATCGTAATAGTTGTTAAAAGCATTTTCCATAAAGTTTTGCCAATCCCCACTACCCCGACGTATTCTTCCGTTAGAAGCACTAAAGCTCTGAACGGGAAAAAGATCGTTTTCGTTTCCGTTTTCATTTTCGTTTTCGTTTTCGTCGCCGCTAGAAAGAAACTCTTCGCTATTTCGGCGGATCTCATCTAAGGAACTTCGTCTCAACACCGCAGTGGGAGAACGCGATGATGTCCGTAAATTATAAAGGCTTCTTCTTGGGGCAACACCGCCTCTTTCTCCGGTCGTGACTCGGTTGTTGTATTCAACTTCAAGTTCGCGGACTTCTTCTAATTTGGCAAAAACGGCGGTCTCTGTTTCGAGGTAGAATTTATTTATACGTGATAGTTCCATATCTAGAGCGTTTGTAAATATCTGATTGGCGTGGGCATTTGTGCCTCCGTGCAAAAGAGTGGAATCCTCCGAGTCATTGGCAGGAGGAACCTGTGCGTTCTCCTTCTCCAAAGCATAAATCCTAGACATAGTCAGATATGGTATAGTAAGACGACGTAAGATCTAGACTTACAGCTTCTTAAGATTAGAATAGGCAATATAGTTTTCCGTCCATTCCGGTACAGAATTGAACTGCAAACTCAAGCTGAACTTCATTTTGGATCTGCTGCAAAATTCGCTCAGAAGATTATTTTTTGAAAGCGAAACTCCGTCAGGATTCAAAGTATTAAACTCGATTTCCTCCTCTGGAGCCAGCTGATGACCTTGCAAGAAATTGAGAGTCGTTGTGAACGTGGATGCGACTCAGTTTGGCCGGTGGTGGTGCGACACTGAAATGAAAAAAAAAAGCTGGCGCCGCTGACTCTCATCTCAGACTTAAAATTTTAAGATTACGCCTTCATTTTTTAAAACAAATACCTTCGCAAGAACTATGACAGAAAGAAAACAAAACTAAAAGAAACATTCACCCGACACCAAAACTCCCAAATCTCCCCCTATGATGATATTATTATAACTCCCGATTACCCAGCCCACTATAGTAACACTCCCATGAGCAGTTTGAAAATATTCTGATAATTCCCTAGCATTTCAGAGAAAGCTGATAGTCTCCTTAATCGGTAAAACTTGTGGAAGATCCTTTGGAGACTTGCTTTCCCTTATCGCGTTCCTCTGTACTATCCCTTTCTTCATCGCTAATCGAAAATGTCATCGGATCACTTGCTTCAAAAGACATATCATTTTCAGAAACTATATCATCTTTTTGATCTAAAGATAGATCATCGCGATCGATAATCTCAGGCTCAATGTCACTGTCTGCCAATGGAATCTTATTTACAAATACAGCCGATGACAGTGAGGTACTAAGATTTCCAGCAGTAGAAAAATCAAAATCATTATCCAGTGTGCTTTTCGCATCATCAGCACTGATGTAGGTTGGAGGATATGACAAGTTGACATATTCAGCTGTCGAAGCACTTTCAGCATCTTGTTCTTCACAATTCAGGGATTCATCAAAAGGTTCATCTTCAAAATTTGACCTCCCCAAATCGACAAAATCATCTTTATTCCGGCCTGTAGTGCTAAAATCCGGAGCAACGTCATAAACATGAATAATTTTTTTGGAAGCACCAGTCGTAATGGCTTCCCTCCAGTTTTTCCAATCTTCAATATCTCTAATAAGAAATCCAACTAGCATGCTAGGATCAAGTTCGGAAATTTGAACTTTACGGAGCACTTTGCAGTGAAACGATTCTAGCTCTTCATGAGTATATTGCCTAAAATCATCATGTGGTGAGATAAAAGGTCTAGGATTGTGAGGATCTAGATAGAAAACCCGGTCGCCTTGATATCCAACAAAGTAATGAGAAGATGAAGGTCTTCCCCCTGCAATTCCAACGCTCTGAGGGGCACTTAAACAAAACTGTTGATAGTCAGCAGTGGATTCTAATGAATTTAAGAAATACATACTTTAATACCATTCCAATATACTGGGTTAACACGATCAATACCAAGTCTTATTCCAAGAAGTAAAAGAGTTGGAACAAATTTGGAGTCGTCCATGGCCACTTCCATCAACTTATCCTCATAAATGTCGCCCCCATCATTTGAAAAAAAAACTTTCATGTTTACTTTGTCGAATTTTTCAGTCAAATTCCTAAATATCTTTAGTCAAAAACAATGTCAACAACATCCATCATTCGTTTTGGCTTACTTGATGGCAAATGAAGTCGTAGAAGGACCAAACCACTCTCCTGGATATTTTCCAGCAATTTTCCCCTGGGCAACAAATGATTGAATAGAAAAAATAGCTTTAGACGTATCGGCAAACCACGATATAATCTCGGCCTCAGTGGGATGGTCTAGATCATCAACTCGCCAATCTCTTCCTAATTTTAAAAAGAGAAGAGCATTTGCCAGTAAAGACTGACCAGAGCGTATCATACATCCCCAACCACAATCTGTGGTAAATCCATTAAGATCATTGAATTGACCTCGTATAATATTTTTGAATGATAACGGCTGCGGGCCCCTCGGGTCGTGTTGAATAAGCTCAAACCCAGTTCTATAAGTGAACCATAGCTTTGACTCTATATCGCTCAGAAACCGAGAATTGTAAGGAACTTTTAAAGAATTGGCTTCTTCGGAGTTGATCACGCCAGTATCCGGAGGATATTCGATTCCCATGCACCATAAGCTAAGGGATGGTGTCAAATTATAAACTTCCTTGTCATCCCATAAACTGTTAAACAGTCTATTTATGCTCATATCTAAATTGCTTTGAAGTTGGCCAGACTTGGGGTAGGTAGAACAGCTCTGCTATAGAGAATACTCTAGCAAATACATGCAAATATGACCTTAAAGTCTCCTTGATGTCCTAAGTATTCAAACTCAATTGAAATGAAGTCTGCTCCAATTAGTAGTTGAATACGAGTTTGTCCTAGAAAGTGAGAGATATCTGTATAGCGATTGTAGTGTCAACGCATCACTCGCCACTTTATGACCAAGCGACACAAAGGGGGTCGCTCGACAAAGAAGGGGCGTTCTACAAAAGGGGATGAACGTGGAAATAGCAAACACAAGTCCCTTAAACGGAATGGCTTAGTCCAAAATGGTGATTATACTCGCTTTACGATTCGCGCCATCCACTAACATGATCGAGATCGAAAAAAATCTTCAAAAAAGGATGAATTTATATCTTTTCAGCGTTTTGGGTATCGTGGATCTGAAAAACTAGATGACTTTGCGAAGTTGCGCAACATGCCTGTTGTATTTATCAAGTCGAGTACTGTTTATGACCCGTCACTTCTCAAGCAGCCTCTTGAAGATGACATTGAGGAATCTGATAACGATGAAATAAACGATATAGTTCACCATATAAATCCTGATGCGAATGTTGTTTCGCTGCTATTAGAGAAGGAATCGGATTATCTTCGAGACGAACAAGCATACGCTGAGAATGCTACTAATATTGGTGGAAATGTAGAAACACTTGAAACCCCGGAATCTATTGTTGAAAATGAACTATCTGATGAATCTGTTATAGAATCCAAACTAGATCACGTCGAACAATCTTATGTTTCCGGTATTAAAACACCCGTTTTGGACATACACGATGGCGATATTATTTTTGGTGAACATGACTTACTTGTCGATACCGTTGATGATCATGAGTTGTCTGGGGAGGTTCAACTTGCTGATTTAGAAGAAGAAGAAGAAGAAGCAGAAATCTCGGAAAAAGAATATCTACGTTCATCAATTGAAGACGAAGAGCAGGAAGAAGTCATTCTAATTGCACCTCGTAAAGAAAGATCACAACCTATGCCTAAAGAGTTGGGTAGAGATTTTATCAGTCTTGCTGACTACGGCGGTTCAAAAAAAGAGAAGAAAAGCAAACGGCGACAAAGAGATAAGCGAAGACAAAGAGCATCTTCTAAACAATATATCGACTTTGGATTTTCTGACAAGCCTGACCTGTTTATGTATGATGACGACAATGATTTAGCTGTTGACGACTACATAGCAAATATGGAAGAAAGCTTTGCTGATGAAGATGAATCATTGAACGGAAATGATCAACCATTTTTGCACGTTCAAAACCGTTTTTCCGCTATCGATATAGGTGGCGATGATATTTACATTTCGGATTCGTCTTCTACAGCCGATACCAGCATTCCCAAAATGAAAAAGACTGATTTTAATAATTATCTCCATTCTCTTCAGTCTGAAATTATTGGTGTCATTTCGAAGAGGACAGTGAACGGTATCTTAGAGGTGTCGGTACGCTTTGAAAACTCGCATGACTCTCTTTGGCTACCTATTGAAGAACTGGGAAAAAATTTTACAATACTTGATTTAGACGACGTAACGTCTGATGAAGAGTACGGTGGAATATCGCTTCATGATCTTGATGATCTGTCTGATGACGATTCTGATGATGACTACCCTTCTGGACTTGATGAGAGAGAAGAATTGGACGATATCATATCTGAAATGCTTGATTCCGCTGATTCAAAGACACCTGGTAGAGTTAGTTATAAATACACAGGAACTCGCAAGAATAAACAATTCAACTACGATGATGAGAATGATATCCTTCTTGAACTGGAAGCTCATATGAGCGATCAGCGTCAGAAAGATAAACAGAAGAAGGCTGATAAAAAGAATGAACGTGAAGATCTTCGTCGATTAGGAATGCTAGGAAAGAAGTTCAAAAAGACCGGTGTCGTTGCTCTTAAAGATCGCTATCAAGATGGAATAAGTCGAGAGGAAATCACCAGAGAACTTCGCAGTTTCCTTCTAGATGACCAACGCAACACGCTTTCCATGCCTCCTATGGACAAATCACAGCGTAAAAGACTTCATTTGGCTGGATTACAACTCGGTCTGAAAACTTCATCAGTTGGTTCTGGCCACAACCGATTCCTGACAATGATTAAAAAGCCGTTTATTTCTTATGAAGACGATGTTGAGAGAAATTTATCTGCCATTTCCAGGCTAATTTCATTTGCCCCTAGAAACGACCAGAAGACCAACCGAACAACTGCAGGCGGTCTTCGTGTTGGCACTCGAGCGGATTATTCGCGAGTTAGGCTTCGCGAGGGTGAAGTTGTTGGCGCAGATGCCCCTGAAATTGGTGTAGATAATAGAGGGCGTGCACTTCTTGAAAAAATGGGCTGGTCTCGGGGACAGGCTCTCGGATCGGGGGATAATAAAGGCGAGTTAGAGCCTATCATTGCCAAGATCAAAACAACAAAGAAGGGATTGGGATCTTAAGCTAATAAAGTCATTATATAATTATGTATATTATCATTTAGAAGGCATTATATATTTTTATATTGGTTCTTGTTATAAAATGTTACAACATCAACAAAAACACCTAGCAATCGTTTGATCTCAATAATACTTCAATACTTATGCATTGGCAATTTTTCTGTCAATTCTCAGCTACCTTGACCAATTGGAGACTAAATTACAGTCCCAATTGAACAGGCAGCTTCTAATACTCTTTTTCGTTAGGATATGACTAGGCTTTTTCCATAACTTGGGGAGTTCCCGTAGTATTCTCACCAACTTGGGCTTAAGACTGTCATCACACATTATCTCGGTTTAGAAACAGAGCCTCTAGTGTCGAGTTAAAAAGCCATAGTTAGCTAAAGTACCGTAGAGTAGAATTTTCCGCTAAATGTACTACCGTCAAAATTACTGTAAGCAGGAAGAAAGCAAACGACATTGATAAATTGAGCAAATTCAGTCTGTAATATCATAAAAACGGAACTCTTCTCTATGCTACGCGTAGACGCGTCTTCTTAGCTACAATGATTGTTGAACATCGATAGGCGACGAGTATAAAATATATCAAAGGTTCTAAGCTGAGAATGATACGAACTCATATTTAAAGAGTCAATTTGCTTATTTGCTCCTTTCCGTTTGAGAAGCTCTTTAAATGGCGGTTGATTTGACATGGCGGAAGTTTAAATTTCTCCTGTTGGAAGTCAAACTATTCATACCTCTTTCAACGTGAAACCGGGCACGCACAACCCGGTTATACTGTCGTTTAAGGAGCATTATATTCCTCTATTGCGCCAGATTTTTAATTTGAACTGATCAACTGGCGAAATCGCTATTCTGATCCGTTGAAGAGGCCGCCAAGTAGCAATGTCCAGTAGTAAAAATGCTATAGAAGCTAGTAAAGGTATTTTCTTTCTTGATCTCTAAATTAATTATTCAGATTTAACCCGTCATTTAGCCTCAACTAAATCGTTGGAGTCTGATAAGGCCCTAGAAGATGTTATACGGTTGATCAACTTAAGTCACCAAAATCCTGATGATACGGTCGCTCAGGAAGAAGCCCTCCAGTCTTCGCTCAAGTATGAATCTAAGTTTTATATTTTTTTATCTATCTCTAACGATTTAGGTATCTTAGTTCACTTCCTGAAGATTCCCATTTAGTCTCAGAGAAGACGGGGGTTGTCGTTCGTGAAGCATTACAGTTATTTGCGTTCCCTAATTCTACTGCTTTAGAATGGCTAAAAAAGACTCTCAGTACACATTTGATGAATTGCTTTTCCTGTGCCAAGCAGTTCCATGTTCAGCGGGCTGAACTTCACAAGACCATGATTGACACTTACGACTCTGAAACTGTAACGGAATTCTTCAAGATATTAGTTGAATGGGATTCATCGCGGATATTACCTGTACTGCTTTCAGCTGCTGAGTACTGCTCTAAAACTGACAAGCCTAAGGCAAGTGATATCCCACACAGCTTCAATGCTATGTACGAATGCTTTTGCTGTGCCGATCTTTTAGATAAATCGGATGTCAGAGATGCTTTTCGCCTGGTTTTCTTTGGCTTGCAAGCACCAGGAAGATTTCTGCGACTCTCGACCGAGATCGTTCCTGGTATCATTCTTTTTCTGTTTAGCGAGAAGTCGGACGAAAGAAAATGGGCTGAGCGGACGTTCAATGAAACGAAAACGATGGGTATAAAAGATTTCAATTTACTTCTTACTGGCGCTTTCGAGCGTGTGATGTTTATGGCATACTATCATCAGAGTTCTGTTACTTATATGTTTAATTTCTGGCACGGGATGAAATTGTTGCTTTCCAAAGTTGATGCCCGTGTTATAATTGATCGGATGAGAGGCAGTCAGACTGACATTGTTCGGCATTTGTCTTCGCAAATACAAACGTACCCTAAAGAGAACCTTCCTGTTATCTTGGAATGCTTTGAAGTTTTACTGGAAAAATTGAATCAAGAATTCTGGGCCTGTGTGGCACCTTATGTACCACAAAATTTTTTAGATACTATTTTTGGTAATCCTTTTCTCGATCAACTAGTACGAATTTCATGTCCATCTACTGAGACGGATCGACCTGACTCGCTGACTCTTTCTTCTATTCTTGGATGGGTAAAACCTTTCCTCGATTCTCAGACTAGCACGACTAAACAAAAAAGTTACTCCATCATATTGCGGCAGTTTTTACAAAGATTTAATTCGGTTTCCAATCCTGAAAGTGTTAGGAGGGAGTGTATTAATTATGGCTTTCGATTTTTAAATCAAGCACTATCGGAAGCTGTCGACAGATTCAGTCAAGAAAGCGCTGTTGATACCATTCTTATTAAGGATATCAGATCTCTCGCAGAGCCTTATGTAGAGATTACTCTCAAGTATTGTTACCAGTTTGATTCCATTGAAGATGATAGTCATAAGATTGCATCCGAGATTATCAAGAATTGCATCTTTATTGATTGCTCGACTGTTGTTAAATCAAATCTTCAACTTGTTAAAGGAAAATCTATATCAGCCCTTCCATATTTTCATCAGAAGTTTTGGGATCACCTTCAAAAAGGGATTCCTTATAATGACATCGACTTTGCAAAACTTGTTATCTCTACTCTTCATGATGTAGCTCTGGCGCAGCAGGTTGTGATCAAATCGTCATATACGGATAAGCAAGAGCGCAAAGATATGAACAGAATCCTTTTCGAATTTCTTCATTCAGTCGCTGCCATATACTTAAAAATAGGCAACTTTGACTCTAAGTCAATTGTGGATATTCTAAAAGAAGAACAAGCTTTAACTAGTATTCTCATGTGCGTTTTTGCATCGGATTCATCGATTTATCAGGCTAGTGTTGATCTTCTAAAACAAGCTTCGGATAGTGAGGGCAGAATGGAAAGTCTTCAGAATCTTTTTAATTCCGATTTTGAACTGGCTCTTCTATGCTTCAAAAATGCAATTACGCGAAGTTGCTCTTTTGGTGTTTTCGGGCCTTGCCCCAGGATAATCAAAGCTAATATGGACTTGATTGAAGTTTTCTTTGATGCTAGAGTGGGTTTACTTGTTTCAGGTCCTCGAAGCCTTTATTCAGAAAATGCTTCGAGACTCTTGCAGGAGTTTTGGAAAGTCATGTGGACTGCCTTGGGTCAAATGTATCGAAAAACGATGAGTTGGGCTGATACATACTCGAAAGATTCTATGATAGACTTCATGCGTGATGTCTTAGACTATAGTAATTTGCTATCAAGTAATTATTTATTACTCGAACAATTCCTAACTAGAGCGGGGCACTCATCTACTTCTTCAGCTCTTGCATCACCTACAAAATCAAAACAGGGAAATGAGCTTTTGCAAGTTCTTATTGAACCTCTTCCTTATCTCAGTCAGTGGTTGAGATTGAGTGATCCTGCTCTGCTTGACTCCTGTGTCAAACTAGTCTGTGGCATTCTCGAACTATTTTCTCAATCCTCTACAGATGTACCAGAGTCAACATTAGAAATTCTGTTCAATTTGGCTCATAAAACTAAGAAGCATAGAAACAACCTCAGTGAAACACAATGCAATCAACTTATCTTGGTTCTCAACAAATTCGGCTTTGAGTACATCAATCCTGAAACCAAATCAAGGCGTTCTCAGACACTATTGGATAGTTGGATTTCTAAAACCGGAAAGCCTGTTATTGGCTCAGGCAAATCTGAATCTGAGAGTCCGATTGAAATCACAGACGATGACCTAGATGGCTTCGACGCTTCAGATACCCTCAAACAAAAACAAACTCTGGCAGCAGTATATCAAGGTATTCAAGCGAGGAGGCCCGCTACTTCTGGTGAGCAAACTAAGATAACCTCATTTGCATCAGGCTATACTGGACCAAAGCCTCCTCCGAACTCTGCTCCCAAGCCTCCTCCTCCTGCAAAGTCGAGTCTTATTTCATCTATGAGAGCTGAACTTGCTGAACAACGACGCACGAAAACTTCGACTACTGGAAGCAAACCATCATCGATTACTCCTGCTTCTGGAATGCGGACTGGTTTGATTGGAAAGAAAAAGGCAGCTGACGGTGGTTCTGACTCCTCTTCTGATGATGATGATGATGATGATAATACAACTGAAGATGGATTGTTTGCAATCGCGAGATCGTCTAGAGATCGAGATCGAACAATCCCCAAGATAAGGCAAATTCAAAAACCCAGTATTACACCTATAGGTGTTCACCCCCTCCGCTCACGTGCCATTCCTGTGGTACTATCTGAGCGTGAAAAGGCTGAAAGAAATATGCGTGCCAGACTTAACATTGATCTATCCTCGTTATACAGAGCTATTCTTTCTTGGGACTATCATAACTCTTCTGAATTTCCTACAGGTATGACAGCAGAGTCTTATAAGTCGGTTCTTCCGCAGTTTCCCTCTGTTTTGAATTATCAGCAGGTTTTCGAGCCTCTGCTAATGTTGGAATGCTGGCAGGCAATATCTCAAGCCAAGGAAGAAGGAAACAATAAGCCGTTTAAGGTTACTATTGGTTCTCGAACTGCAGTTGACGATTTTATTGATATATTTGCATTTGCTAATACCGAAAGTGTGGCTGATATGAAACTTAACGATTCGGATTTACTGGTCATTTCATTCATTCCAGATTCTGAAAGAGCGAATCGTCCTAAGCTACCAGATCCCAAGTATCCCTGTTGTTTTGCCAAGATTCGAGAAGTCAAGAGATCTAATTCTGAGTTTTCTGATTTTACATTACGTACTTATAACCCTGCTTCTATGGTTTCTCACTTGATTCCCAAGGCTGAGTTACATTGTGTCTCTGTCCTCAAGTAAGTTTATTCATTTCTTTTCTTCTATTTTCTAACCAGTACCAGCGTCACCACTATGGAACGAGAATACTCGGCATTGAAAGGTCTTCAATTTTTTGACCTTTGTGATAATATTCTCCAAGCTCGGCCTGCACCTTCCATTCGTCCTGAAGCTTCGACAATTGACCGCTACGAACGTATCTTCGGTGTAAATAAACCTCAGGCAACAGCCATCGCCGGCTCTCTGAATAGCACGGGCTTTTCTTTGATTCAAGGGTACGTTGAAGCGGATTTGTATACATTATAAAGACATAAACTAATTTTCCAGCCCCCCTGGTACTGGTAAAACGAAAACTATTTTGGGAATTGTGGGTGCTTTCTTGACTACAGCAAAATCGAAAGGTGTTCCTATCGGCATTCCAGGAAGCAATCCAAGTTCCAGGCAACCTACTCCTCAGCCCCCACCAGCACCTAAGAGAGTACTTGTCTGTGCTCCTAGTAATGCTGCAGTTGACGAATTGGTTTTACGATTCAAAGGTGGTATAAAAAATTCGGCAGGTTCGACCTTCTACCCAAAAATTGTTCGTATGGGTCGAAGTGAAATTATTAATCCTCAAGTCAGAGACCTTACTTTAGAAGAGTTAGTTGACAAAGAGTTGGTTAAGTTTGAGCAACAACTCGAGGGTCAGGGAACAGAAGGTGTGAGCCTACGGTCACGACATCAAAAAGTTCTTGATGAAAGAAACGAGGTGCGTGAAAAACTTCAAAATCAGAAGTTATCGTCTGACGAAATTGCCAAACTGGAAACGCGTCTTCACGAGCTAATCAAGCTTCGCAATGATCTTGGTCGCCAGCTAGACGAAGAAAGAGATCGCCGAAAGACTACTCTTCGAAATAAAGACATCGAACGGAAAAACATTCAAAAAAAGCTACTTACGGATGCCGAAATTATTTGTTCTACTCTATCCGGTAGTTCTCATGATGTTATAACCAGTCTGAGTCTTACATTTGAAACGGTGGTTATTGATGAGGCTGCTCAATGTATCGAGCTCTCAGCTCTAATTCCTCTTAAATTTGGATGCACGAGATGTATTATGGTAGGTGACCCTAACCAACTACCGCCTACCGTCTTATCTCAGGCGGCTGCCAAGTTTAAATACGAACAGTCTCTTTTTGTTCGTATGCAGACTAATTTTCCAAACTCGGTTCATTTATTGAGTATTCAATATCGAATGCATCCTGAGATTTCCTTGTTTCCGAGCGCTCAGTTTTACGGGGGTGAGTTGATAGATGGACACGAAATGGCCTCTAAAACTTCACGGCCATGGCACAAGACGAAGGGTGACTTATTTGGACCGTATAGATTTTTTGATGTTCATGGTGTTGAAGAACAAAGTCGAAGAACTCATTCGATGTTTAATCGAAGTGAAGCTGAAATTGCTCTAGAACTATATGATTACCTTACTCTATCGCATCCTAGTGAAGACTTTGATCAAAGAATAGGAGTTATTACGCCGTATAAGCAACAATTATTTGAATTAAAAAATGCTTTTCGAAGGAAATATGGTGATTTAATCTTCAAGTCTATTGATTTTAATACTGTTGATGGTTTCCAAGGCCAAGAAAAGGATATCATTATCTTCTCATGTGTGCGCTCATCTTCTGGGAGTGGTGGAATCGGATTTTTGGGAGATGTTCGACGAATGAATGTTGGTTTAACTCGAGCTCGCTCCTCCATGTGGATTCTAGGGAACATCAAGACACTAAAGCAAAATCAAGTTTGGAGTAATCTTATTTCTGACGCTGAAAAACGACATCTTGTGTCTGAAGCTTTTCCTGGATTTTTGTATAAGAACAGCTTTGCTTCGCAAAAACTTATATCAAATCAAGCTGGTCGTCAAACTGGTAAAGATGATGTTGGTAAGAAACGAAAATATCATAATGATCGTGACGAAAGATCTCACTCTCGTGGGAAAGATTCTAAGCCTACTCACCCATCCTTTTACGACGAGAGCCCACCCACTAAAATTACCAAGGACTCTAATCACAAAAAGAAGAACCGTTTTGAAGAACAATCTGATCGAGGTCGCGTTAGATACTACGATATGGATGTGAATAAAGGGAAGACTGAGCGAATCATAGTTAATCCTCTAACCAATGACAATTCACAGCTTCCACCGAAAGCCTCATACTCAGATCTTCCAGGTGAAAGGAAAAAAGAGCATGTTAGCTCTAATCCCGCTCCTGTTCCCATACCAAAACCAACATCTTCATCGCTGCCACTGCGCTCCGGGGAACCTGTGAAGATTATTCGCCCTGGACAGACAATTCCGGTTCCTAAACCTGCAGATTCAAATCCAATACAATCCTCCGGACAACAATCCTCCGGAAAACCCCCGAAGCCCTCAGGACCTAAGCCGCCTCGTCGGCCTCGAAAAAAAGGCGAGGCTGATGTATTCATCCGACCTCGCAAACCAAATAAATCTCGTTGATTTGTTTGTTGCATGTCATTTACACCTGTACTATATGTTTTGTTGATTTAATCTAATGCATTTTGTAGTTGTTACGCGGGACACTCTTCTCCGAAAAGGATCATGTATCAGGACAACAGTAGACCGATCATAACATGAAAGCTATTTTACAAAGCTGTTACTCAAGAAAAGGAAATACCGTCTCGGTGTTTAAAATTTCAAAGGCGGTGGAGCACAAATTGGCACATGTACTGACCTTAAAAGTGTTGAGTTTGCGGCCTGCCCTTTTTTACTTCTTTATTCCAACCTCAACAAATCGACTAATTTTTCGATATCTGAGCACTCAAGCCCCTCATCACTTACAAAAGTTGCTGAGATAAATATATAATCCGATAAGTCAGATTAATTGTACTCGGATCAAATGACAGACATTGTGGACAGGCTAGGACTGACTGACGAGTACCGCAAAGGTTCTGTGGACTCTGCATTTGTTACTCAATTGCGAAACGAACAATTGACGGACCATCAATTTAATACTTGGCTTTTCCAAGACTATCTTTTTGTGCGAGTAGGCCTCCATTTTTCGTCTGTTGTGGGTTTGAGCATTCCCGATTCCAATGACGTAAAAATTGAGAAGCTTAAGAAAGCCGTGACTGGCTCCTTTGAAGTGATTCTCAAAGAATGCAAACTATTTCAGGAGCTTGCTGCGAAGCGTGGAGTTATCTTCCCACGTCTTACTCCTCCAGTGACTGAAACAATCGAGGAAGAAGTATCAACATATAGCGGAAACAAGCTTCTTGGTCTTTTACCAAGAAAAGAGCTTGCGCCATACAACTACAATTATATCAAGTATCTGATTGATTTGTGTGCCGACGGAACATCTTGGGAATATTTGGTGGCCACTTTGTGGGCTTTAGAACTTGACTATCGCGATGCATATAAGAGTGTCGTCCGTGACACGAAGTTTGCATCATCTGAATATGCAGTTTCTTTTAAATCCTTTCTCAGTTGGTGGGGAGAAAATGAGGATTTTGACGCTTTTGTAGATCTCTTGTCGGACTCGGTGCGACACTTATTGGAGACCCGCCCAGAGCTGGAAGACGACTTCCGAATTGCAGCACGCAACGTTTTCGCTCACGAAGTTCGTTTTTTCGATGGTTCTTTCGGTTTACATCAATGAAAAATGTAAAAATATTCTAATGTATTCACCTCTTGAAGACTTGATTTTGGTAATATTGGCTCATCTAAACGCGCTCGCGCTTGTTTAACGTTCTCTTGATTTAAATAAAACTTTAATGTTTATTCCGGTGCACTTAGAGACAATTGATTAACCAATCATACTATGCTATGAGTAATTTTGTTTTGTAGAAACCGTTGGCAAAATTGTTCATTGCGGATGGTTACACTATGGATTTTATCGCAACTAAGCCGGTTGTCTATAGTCAGCTATACTGAAGCTATCCAATATTATATATATTCATATAGATATTTGCCTATCATCATGTTTCTCCAGATTTTTTTTTGATACTTTGAGGCATCCCTAATTGCCTAAATGTAACGATAAACTTTAAATTGTTTGCCCTAGATATATTGCGCCTGTAGAAAACCTCTTTAAAACAAGATGCTCTCCCAGCTTTCATGTACCTCAGTTAAGAGTAACCAGTACGTTGAGGTGGTTGTTGTCGTCGCCCACTTTTTTCCTTAACTTGTCCCATGTGTTGATCGCGGATTTGCTGTTTAAGTCACCGACTGACAGCTGCTTCTATATCGCTATACATATACCATTTTTTTCGTTTAGAGGTGAGTTTAATTTGATTATATAAAAAAAAACACTTTTGAGCAAAATTTTCAATTTTTTTCTCTTTTTTTTTCACTCTCCAAAAGGAGCAAAGCGTTTCAAAACGTATCGTGTTTGGAGTTTATTCAGTTGTTAATAGTGTATTTTTTGAGAATAAGTTGATAATTAACTGGCTCTAATCTTAATGTAGGCCTGCGTGCTTCCCACAGACCTCTTTATAGTATGTGACCGCCTTGATATCTGATCTGAAACTACAATTCAGAGACAAATTTAAAAATATAAATGTTTAAAACGAAAAAAATCTGCAAAAAACATGACCAAACACCGGCAAGTAAGCCGTGCCGAGCCATAGATCAAACCCATTCTCGATAAAAATGAGAGAAATCTGCATCCCATTATTATTAAAAATTTTCCCATAAAATACAAACAAAGGTAATATCTCACACACACCCAAAAAAAAACGCCAAAATATGCATGTAGCTGAAAAACTGTCTTCAGAATCCGGCAAAAAAATTGCCAGTGTTGATAGAGTTTACCAAAGTGCTTGAAGCAGTGATTTGCCTAGTTATGTTTTTCGAAATCAGCCAGTCAATGGCATCGCGCTGGCCGTGATCGATGAGAGCTTGCCATAGACTTTCATCAGGTACAGCCATGCCGTTAGCCAAAAAAAGAGCAGCTACGTCAAAGCGGTGTTTTGTGAAAGCGTAGTAAAGCATCGAATGTGGGACAACTAAGTGGTATGCACCTTCGTCTGTCGGTGTAGACGAGCCCCCCCATCCTCGAATAGATTCTTTCGGTACTTGGCGGGTGCGGTCCGTAATCATGCGGATATACTTAATATCTAGATTCTGATCGAGAGCGTTTTTCAAAGCCCTCAAAGGTCGCTCCAGCAGTGCTGGCGGACTCGGAGAAGTAGTAAGCAATTCGAGAAGGTCAAGCTTCCGCTGCGTAAACGGCACGCAAGTGACTGACGAAGAGACCTTAGTCTTCGAAAAAATTTTCTGTGTATTCCAGCCTCTATCTTCATACTTTGACATATCGCTGAGCACCTCTGCCGTCAAAAATCGACGGCTCATCAGTCGCGACAAGAGCTGCTCTCGACCAATACACCAGGCGCGAAAGACAATTTCCCTGTGCACAGATATATTGTTACAAGAAAGAACAAGATGCATCCTCTTGCAAATGAACGGCAGGTTCATGTCGCAGCAGAATAGAAAAATGTCCCAAAGGATTTCAGGCGGAAAAGCAGCTAGATTCGGCTCGCTAACCGCATCCGCCGCCCTAGTAGCATTTGCAGCCCTCTGAACTGACTCTAACTGTGCAATATTCTGGCGGCTTGACTCAACCTTTGTCCGGCGCCGACGGTGGGAGACTCCGGGTTCAATGAAGCCCATCTGTCAGGTTGGGACGTTGATCTGGGAATTCTTTCTAAGTTAATTTGTTTCTTGTCTAATTTGTAGGTGTTGAGTTTTGGCACAGATACACCCATTTATAAGTTTGTTTCTATACGTCAAGAGCGCACTATGCCTGTCCTACTATAGCAAAGAAGTTTTAATTTAATCAATCTAATACAATATGATTAATTTTTTAGAAGTCTTGTGCAAAACATCAAGTTGTCGCACTGAACTTGGGTAGATCAGCAGCCTTTGATTGTATAAACTTGATCCCAGAGCTTTCATAACTCTTAGATGCTCTAGCAAATTAATATACAAGTATTCCAATACTTACTGTTATTTTTAAGTGAAACCAATCGTCTATTCAGTGATTCAGCTTACTTATTTTTGTCGGCTTCAGAATCACTACTTTCCGTAGTCTCTTCCTCCTCGTCTTCACTATCTTCATCATCACTTCTTTCGTCTTTTTTAACACCCTGTGAAAGGAATCGGAGAGCTATTCGGATAATCAAAAATAGCCAATAGAGATTCACGAGCTGAAGGGCAAAAATCAAGCTAAAAGTAATATATTGTGAAATCCAGCACTTGTACTGCTCAGTAACCCAGTTGAGCGTGAAGTCACCAACAGTCACGAATTCGTTAGTGAGAGAATAAAGAATCAAAATGTTGATATAGTGTCGCAAGTAAATCCAGACCACAATAAAAACGAAAAAGAAGGGAATGGATATAGCATAATCCAAATAGTTGAGTAGCTTTGAGACTGCAAGAAAAAAATCACTAATATCCATAGTAATGTAAATAGCAAGACCAATCCAGGTGAAATGGAATCGATAAGAGAGCCAAATCAGAGCGATTGTCAAAATATGATGGAAAACAAGTTCTTTGAAGTCTTTTCTAGGCTTTTCAAGTCGCAGAATGAGAACGACAGACTGTTGAGACCAGAAAGCAGCCTGAAGGAGGTAGTATGCTTTGAGGTCAAATTCTTGCAATTTGTGAGGATATGTCTCGTACATAGCAGTAGTATTAAAGTACCAAATTGGCATGTGGTGCATAATAACCAAGCCAATAGGACCAGTGACGCCATAGTAGAGCATGCTATACGCCTGCTCAAGGAATCGGCTCATTTTACCCTTCTTCTTAATACCAAGATAGCTCGCTGTGGGCATCAATACAACCTGCATCGTAAATTCCCGCAGAAAGGTGAAGAAGATCATATTATGGAAGACAAACAAGAAATCACGTCTGCCCTTGCCATACACCACAGGCTCGGTATTGGGAACTTTGTATGACAAGAATAGAAAGGGATAAAGGAAATTATCTTCTGACTGGTCAGATGAGAGAAAAAACGCTCCATAAGAGATAGCTAAGAGCACTAAAGGCGTGACTGGAAAAAGTTAGCACAACACTAGTTGATCCGTCTCACACTAGCAGAGATAGACGTATTCAAAACTTACACCATGCATGCTGATAAAGAAATTCAATAATCCAAATAAATATGTAACGAAGAGTACTAATTCTCTGTTCACTGGAACCCTCAGCGCCTGCGCTAGATCCACTGCCAATAGACAAGGTTCTCTGACGCGCTCGGCTGGCGCGAGAACGAGCTTTAGATGCATTCAGCGGGCTTATTGAAGACGATGAAGCGTTGTCACCAACTTCACTCTCCTTTTGCATCGAGTAAGACAGTGTTGAGGAAAGCGAGGCACGCCGAGGCTTGGACGCAAATCGTCCTGAAGCCCCCTGTACAGCGGTAGATGCATCACCAGATGAACTACCGGCTTTTGCTGTCTGTGACTTGGGCATTTATGTTCACAGGATTCAAACTGAAATCAATTAGAGCTTCAAACCCAAAAGTCTAAAAACGGTAAATTCCAATAGAACTAGCTACCAAAAAATACTTCGTACAAAGAAACATCAGGCAACGCGCGTCCCCTTTCGATAATTAAGTCGCCTTTAATAGTGAATACAAACATCGGCCTGAGAATTAAATTTACTAGAGTATTTTCAGGAACTAAGCGACAGATTGATTGTCTGAGATCTCGGACTGCTTCTGAAAATTTAGCTCTACAAAACACCAACTATCAAATTTTGAATGCCAAAAGACAAGCATCCAACATTAACACAATTTAAAATACTATTTATGCAACAAGAAAACGATTCATATTTAAATTTGAAACCTTAGTTGTAGAGATCATCATCCTCATTATTGCCAAACGATGCGCCATTAGTATTGTTCTCGGCAGTACCAGTCTCTCCAGGAGCAGCGCCATCGCTAAAGCGGAACGATCCAAACTGTCCTCGGGACATTTGAATGGAGTTGGCATAGGCCTCGTATCGTCGAAGCTCAGCATCGTTCACACTTCGGACAGCTGTCTTCATAGCCTCCTCAAAGTGAGCACGTGTAATGTAAGGAACGGGATCTTCCATTGCAACGTCATCATTCTCATCTTCAGCCTGAGCCTGTGCATCATTGTGAGTAGCAGCTTCAATGCTATCCTTGATGGCAAACTTGGCAGCTCGCTGAACAATATAACTCAAGTCAGCACCAGAGAAACCATGAGTGTTCGCAGCAACCTCATGAAGATTGAGGCCAGGCTCCAAAGGTGTCTTTCGAAGCTGGGCAGTGAGAATAGAGTATCGGCCCTCCTCGTCAGGCAAGGGAACGTAGATGAGTTGATCCAAACGACCAGGTCGCAAAAGAGCGGGGTCAATCTGATCAGGTCTGTTTGTAGCGCCGATAACAAAAACGTTCTTTTTGGCACCCATACCATCCATTTCAGTAAGAAGCATATTAACAACACGGTCAGAAGCTCCACCAGCGTCACCCATAGAGGCACCACGAGCTTTGGCAATAGAATCCAACTCATCCAAAAAGACAACGCAAGGAGCGGCAGCTCTAGCTTTGTCAAAAATGTCTCGAATATTGCTTTCAGACTCTCCAAACCACATGGACAAGAGTTCGGGACCCTTGACTGAGATAAAGTTGGCAGAAACCTCGGTGGCAACAGCCTTGGCCAGCAAAGTCTTACCAGTACCAGGAGGACCGTAAAACAAAACACCCTTCGACGGAGAAAGGCCGAACTTTGTGTACATTTCCGGGTGCAAGACGGGGTACTCAACAGTCTCTTTGAGCTCCTGCTTAATCTTGTCAAGACCTCCAATATCGTCCCAAGTGACATTGACATTCTGGACAACAGTTTCTCGCAATGCTGAGGGGTTGGACTGACCGAGGGCAAATCGGAAGTTCTCCATGGTGACTCCCAAACTGTCTAAAACTTCGGCATCAATAGTTTCCTCATCCAAATCGATCAAATCCATCTTCTCACGAATCTGTTGCATAGCAGCTTCTGAACACAAAGATGCGACATCAGAACCAACATAACCGTGGGTTTCCTGAGCAATAATCTCAAGGTCAACGTCCTCGGCAAGCTTCATATTCTTGGTATGAATGCGAAGAATCTCGAGACGGCCAGTAGCATCAGGGATACCAACATCAACTTCTCTGTCAAAACGACCGAAACGACGCAAAGCGGGATCAATCGAGTTGGGTCGGTTGGTGGCAGCAATAACAACGACATTGGAACGAGCCTTCATACCGTCCATCAAAGTCAAGAGCTGCGATACAACACGTCGTTCAACCTCACCGTTGGTTTTGTCTCGCTTGGGGGCAATAGAGTCGATTTCATCAATGAAGATGATGGCAGGGGCATTCTTTTCAGCCTCCTCAAAAGCCTTTCGCAAATTGCTTTCAGACTCACCAGCCATCTTTGACATAATCTCAGGGCCGTTAATCAAAAAGAAGAAGGCACCGGTTTCGTTGGCGACCGCACGGGCCATAAGGGTTTTACCGGTACCAGGAGGACCGTACATTAAAATACCCTTGGGGGGCTTGATACCAATCGTCTTGAAAAGCTGAGGGTGTCGTAAAGGCAATTCAACTAATTCACGAACCTGAGCCATCTGCTTTCGGCATCCACCGATATCGTCGTAGCCGACCTCGTTGAGATTTCCTTCCTCGTCCTCACGAGAAATTGGCTCACCTTCACAATGAATAATTGTATCTTGTGCGACAATAGCATACTCAGGAGGATCAACCTCAACGACCTTGAACTCGACTTGTCGCATACCGCCTCGGGCTACGAATAGATCGCCTTTGCGGACGGGGCGATAAGCCTCAACAAAGTAAGGCTTGAGGAAAACATCAAACAATGAACCAGTAATGCCCTCAACAGTATCAGCAATCGGTAGAACCGAAATTCGCTTAGCCTAAATTAATGATGGAAGTCAGTGGAAGGTTCCAACTGAGAGTCACTTTGCTTGCGGGGGGCAACCACAGACAAAAAGGCACTTACATATTGAATGTCCGGACAAGGAACAACAGTAATGATGTCTCCCAATCGTACACGTAAATTATTTCGGACGACTCGGTTGACTCGAGCAACACCGTCCTCAAGGTTCTCGTCGACAAGAACGATCAACACTGTGTCCTTTCTCTTCTTGCCCTTGACAAGAACAGTATCTCCACGAAAGAGTTGTAAAAGATCCATAGTATTGGGTGATAGCTGGATGACAGAGTTGTCATCACTGATAGCATCGTCGACAATCAAAGCTAGAGCACAGCGTTAGCCAATGAACACATTGGATAGGATGGTGGCGAGTCCGACAGACAATAAACCTCATGGCAAACTCAAAGATCCAGCCAAAAAAAAAGTAGTGACGAAGCAATTGTAGCTTGAGCAACGAGATTTACCGCCCGAGTGTACCAAGTAAACTTACCGTTGTCCTTCTTCTTCTTTCGAAGGATAGCGGTGGCGGTGGCATCCTCCGTGAAGTCATTTCCGGAACCATCTGCAATCTTCTTATCCTCAGACTTGACCATTTTTCCGTATTCTCTTTCAATTCACAAAAAAAAAAAACCAAACAACAACAGTCTATCAAATCAAAGAAAAAAAAAGGTTAAAAGTCGGAGAAGAGGGACTCGCAAAGGAGCGCGAGGGAGCAACAACGCCACGGCCGGGTAAATTTGATGTTAAGTTAAAACAAAAACTACTCGTAAGCTATTAATCTGGTTTGGACGGTTGGGGAAATATAAAGAAGATACATCTTAATTTCCGTCTCTGTTTAAACGGTAGTTGTACAAATGCCTACAGCAACAGGTTATACAGAGCGTTTTCATTCTCACGGTGGTACCCGATTGTTTGAATTTACTGCACAGTGCAAGGACCGTAGCGCTTAATAAATTCGTATTACTTTATATAGTACAAAGAATACAAAATTGTCGCAAAATCAAATCAAACAGATGGTCTCATCTCTCATCCTAGACTCGAAATCGCCAGTGCAGTGCAACTGCGCACCGTTACATTTTCTTTCTACAAGACTAGAAGACTTCAATTAAACTTATTTTAAAATATATTAAATTAATCCAACAATAAGAAATTCCTCTTCACTCCACTGACTGCTCTACTTCACCATACCCAGAACATATGCAGCGCATCTTGAAATTAATCGAAAATCAGGAAAATATCTAGTTTTTTTTTTTTTTTTTTTGTTTCCTTCTTTAATCTAGTTAGTAAAAGGAGTTAGTAGTAAGAGTAATAATCAAAATTTAACAATCGTTAACTCAGTGTTTTCAGAATTTAATCAAAGACCTCAGACCGAATAAGATATAATGGAATAATAGCTCATACAGTCTAGCACAGGGAGCTTATCTTTACAGTAGAGGGGACTAACCTGGCAGAAAACACTGTAGACAGGAAAGGAATAACAAGTGCGCACGATGACCCAAGTAGTGGGTAAGCAGACGAGACGAGCTTAGACGGAGGTCTCACCGGCCACGCAAAGGAGTGTTAAAAGAGGAAGATGTACAGTTTAGCTTGTTTAGTTCCACATATAATCAATTGAATACGAAAGTGATATGAAAAAAATATATTTACAGATACAATTCTCTCACTAGCGTCCCGTAACTGAGTGTTGTTACATTATATTATATGCGGAATTAAACAAATGGTAACCATGTATTTCCAAAATCAATAAAGTTGGGCCAAAAAATTCTCAAAAAGGAAAGACGTACCTTTTCCTTACCTTGGGTCTTGAGTCGGTTTGATAATATAACTGCAGGCAGTTGCTAAAAAGCATGTCCGAATCATACCATTTCTTCCATACCCGATTTTTTCGAATTGGACGCGGTTGTGGTCGAGACGAGATACTTTGCCGTTGCATGTCAATCAATATATGCGCATAATTTGTCTTTTAAGCTGAAAGCAGTTTTAATAGTTCACTCTTGAAGGAAAAGGAAAGCAGTTCGACGATATGAGAGAGTGAAGGTAGCCAGTGAGGAAGAAAGAGTAAAAGGAAGATGTCAATCAAGAAGGAGAGATGTGTTGGAGTCGTATGGATGCGCTTATAGCATAAAATTGGCTAAAAACAGTGCAAAAGAAGTGAATATAGTTTGGTAAAGCTCAAAGCAAAGCGCATGAGACTTGCGTTAGCCTGTCCAGACCGGTAAAAGTAAAACGAAACCCTTGAAACTCTGAATTCAATACTCTGCTTTGAGCTCCATGAAGCGAAAAAATTGAAGAATAAGGGAAAACAACGCATTCATTTGCCTATTTCGACCGGCGGTGGTAGTGAGCGGCGCGCTACACACAACAAAATCGGTATTAATCAAAAAGTCTACACCCAGACAGATCTTTTTTCTTTTTCCTTTTCTCGACAACAGCGCAGCTTTGATTGGTGAGTCTGTTGTCGAGAATTCCGCAATTGTATGAAGAAAAAAAGAAAAGAAAATATGATGGCTTTTTTTCTTAACTTTCAATCATATTATAGTATCAACTGAGACCTTCTATAATCACTGAGTCAAACAATAGAAATTATAGAAAAACATCTTGTCTTTAAAGTAGCTTTAATTTGATAGATGATTTCTCTTGTAATAAAAATCTTTTTTTTATCATCTTCCCGCCCCTCTCTGACCCATAGTTACCCACTCACTGCCCCAGCTTTAACCATCGACTGGGTTTTTAACCGGTAAGCCAAATTTGGAAGAGAAAAAACGCACAAAGAATAAAATTAAAAATCAAACCAAATGCTAAACTACCTTTCCTTGAAAATTGACATCTAAAACTGCTCTCATTCTCAACGCAAAATAACACTATCAACGAAAAACACCAACAGGCCAGCCTTTTGCCCTTCGTTCTAATTTATTAAAAAGGCAAAAAAAAAGTACACCGCATTACCTTTACTCATATCGCTTCGGCCGCCTTCTAACATCTTCACCCCATGTAATACTTCTACTACCATTGATTTCAGTCGTATTTCCTGTTGTAGTTTCTGTAGACTCGGGTGTGTGATTTTCGTCATCGTCTCGTAAATCAGAGGTTCCTTCGAGTTCTTGGTCTTCCGAAATACCAAGAGCTGCAAGTCGGCGTCTTCTCTCAACTGCTGTTTCACCCGCAAACGAAATTCGAGGAGTGTCGTTCACTAATCCGTTGGCATTAGCGTGTCGGCGGAAATCGCCTCCAGTATCAGAGTCATCCTCGACATTTGAAAGCGGAGAGTTCATTGGTTGTGCGTTTATGCTCTCGCTACTACTTCGACGAGCCAAAAAGTTTCTAAACATTGGAACAGAATCTGCTTCTGAGTTGGCCAAGCTGGTCTTTTCTGAAGATACACCGCTGGCTAGGCGATTCTCATCATCACAAACGCTCTGGTTCTCGGGATCGTTCTCCTTTTGGGAGGAACGCAATCCAATGAAACGAAGTGTTTTATTGAGGATGTTACCTGGTACTGATACATCATTTGAATGACGTTTGACGGCATAACGACGAATAATCTCGCCCTCTTCATTTTCAACAATAACTTCGTCCTTGAAAAGATAAGCTGTTGCACGAGTGCCTTCAAGAGACCTCAGGAACTCTGGATCATTAGTTAAACGGCGAAGTTGTTGGTTATCAATGGTCGTACGGTTTCCATCATTGCTGTGGATGGAATCAATGACTTCGCCGTCTGAATTCTCAATGATGATATCGCTACCTTCCTGAAAAGCGCTAATCCCATGGGGATTAAGTCTTGATTCAGCATTTTCTTCTTGCGAGGCTTCGCGGGCAATATTGTCTGGGATAACAGTGCCTGCAGGTAGGTCAACTGGAAGCTGCGATTCAGGTATATGATCGCTCTGATGGCTCTTCTTTGCTCTTCTCCGTCGGGACCTGGACTTCTTCTTACCAAGTCCGAGTTTTTCTGCGGTAGTTGGCTCCAGTGTATCAACTTTTCTGAAAGACAAGCTGTTTCCGGTAGAGTCTATCCTAGGCAGTCTCGACAGCCAAGAGGGGCCATTATTATTACCAGTAGTGGCAGACATTGTAATTGCGAGAGTGTTGATACGTTTTCCTAATGTGAAAACAGCGATAGAAGAGCCATGAACGATGATTGATGCCAGCACTAAAAATGTGACCACAGGCCAAATAACCTCTACTATAACGAAATTCTTCGATCCAGGAGGTGGCAACTCGCTGAGCGGTGTTGGTTCATCATGCTCAAGCTCAGCTCGGGCGAGAATGGAGACAAAGATCGCGCCTACTCCAATTGGACCAAAGTGTCCGCAAAAAAGCGCCTCACGCCAGGAGCGAATATCAGGAATAAGAGGCTTTGCTAGCATCATTGCGGGTATTCGTCTAAAAAGCAAGACGAAAATAGCCAAAATAACTAGTCTCCATGCATAGATTCCATGCGAAGTTGCATTGAACATCTGCCAAGGAATGATGGCCCCCAAATAGACAAAGTACGCCAAATTGAGAAGAAGATCGATAACATCTGAGACGTGAGATTCTTCAGTTTTCTTTGAAAACCAACCATCCCACGCAAATGCTGCTCCCGCTGCGAAGGAAACCAAGAGATCATCTGTTCCAAGGATGGATCCCACACCTGCACAAAAGAGGGCCAAAACAAAATAGATTACCAAAAAGGACTCACGATCGATAAGGTTATGACGGACAGCGAACTTGACAGCATGTCTAGCAGCGTATCCAATAACTGCACCCAAAACACAGCCGAAAATGCATTCGTATAAGATTGTAAACACGACCCAGTGCCAGACAATAGTCCCCGGCTGACCCCTGTATTTTAGAATATAAAGCGAAACATAAACAAATGGAAATGCCATTCCATCATTGCATCCACTCTCTGCCGATAAAAGATTTCGCAAATGACCAGGAACTCGCCTAGCAAATTTGCCCTTGCCGACTACCGCCGATGCCAAGACCGGGTCTGTCGCAGTAATGCAAGCCGAAACGACCAAACTCTCATTCCAGCTGAGCACAGGAACCATCCACCAGATAAACAGTGAACATAGTAGCCATCCAGATGCCATAACAGGTACCAAGAGCATAAAAACAGACCAGGCATGCTTAAGCATGTACTTTTTGGGCAACTCAACGGCCACAGCGAAGATTTGTACTACCAAGACAATTCGCGAAATTTCAATCGTAATTCTATCAGTATTTCCCCAGGACAGTGGGTTGAATATATTGGCAGCATGTGGACCAAAAATTAAACCCACAACTGTAGCCACAGCTATCTCATCGTCAGTTCCAGGACGTCACCAAAAAGGGCACGACATCTTATGCCATAATAGACTTACACGCTTCACCAATATAAAGTTTCTCCTTTACAAAGAGTGAAATTAATGAGAAAATGGAAATAAAGCCTCCGAGAATGGCATATGCCAAATGAGGCTTATCGATCTATAATAGTCAGCATTGAAGATCAATAAAACCCCCAAGAATGCTTTACCCATAACTGTTCCCATGCCATTTTTATAGTCAGTACATCAACAATAAAAACTACTAATCCAGTCAAAAGGTGTTTGGATAGTGTTGTTGTGTTGTTCGCAAAGCTGGGCTGAGAAAAGAAAAGTTAAGGGAAAGAAAAGCAAACAGAACTCTCCAAAGAAACCTGCATTTTTGATTTTTTTTTTTTGGGAGGGGAGGATGGAGGTTTAAAACGCGTTTACAATTTTTGCTTTTGATTTTGAAAATTCTCTGTAAAAAAAGGGGCAGGACTTTTGGGGATTATTTTTAAGGGCCTCGGGTGCTTTGCAGCTTTTGAGAAACGCAGAAGAGACGGGAGGAAATCAAAGTGTTTATTATTAATATTATTTTTTTTGTATGTGGGTATATCAGTCGTAAATCATTGATCTTAAGCAATATTGAATCGAGTGAGAGAAGTGTTTTTGTGTAATCGCGGTGGGAGAAACCTTTCATCATCTGCGACCTCAACCATGTCAGCCAATGCAGGCGGTTCGGGTTCTGAAGCAGATGGTGCATCTGGATCTGGTTCTAATCCAGGTGCAAGACAAAGCTCGTGAGTAGCAGATCTTAAGACACGCGTCGATCCTTGCACTGACAGGTAAACAAACAGGGTCGTGATCAAGGTCGGTATGGTTGGCGATGCACAGATCGGAAAGACTTCCTTAATGGTGAAATACGTTGAAGGAAGCTTTGATGAAGATTATATTCAAACCTTGGGTGTCAATTTTATGGAGAAGACCATCTTTATCAGAAACACTGAAATCACATTCTCCATCTGGGATTTAGGTGGACAACGCGAATTCGTCAATATGCTTCCTTTGGTTTCAAATGATGCGGTCGCTCTTTTATTTATGTTTGATTTGACTCGCAAATCAACTCTCAACTCTATAAAAGAGTGGTACCGACAGGCCCGGGGGTTCAATAAGGTATTTGATCTCTCGACTTTAAAGTCATTCGCTAATCTACTATATTAGACTGCTATTCCGTTTTTGATTGGTACAAAATACGACAACTTTGTTAATCTCTCGGAAGAAGATCAAGAAGAAATCACGCGTCAAGTATGCTGCTACCCATTCTGTTGTCAGTCTATTTCTAACAGTATAAGTCCAAAAGATTTGCCAAAGCTATGAAAGCTAGCTTGATTTTCTGTTCTACAAGTCATTCTATCAATGTTCAAAAGGTGAGACTCTACTGCTATGTTTGAAACAAAGTTCTGACTCTCTAGATCTTCAAAATTGTTTTAGCCAAAGCCTTTGATCTCAAATGTGTTATTCCAGAAATTACAAACCCCGGAGAGCCTCTGTTGATTTACCAGGATAGCAGTTGGCAAAACCAATAAATAAATCCACCACTGCCTCGTTTCACGACAAGAGGCTGTATTTCATACAATACTTGGATTTTGTCGCTTGATTTTGTCTTATACCTAATTACTTTTTCATGCCTATTATTAAAAACTCCTAGACTTGCTATTTTGTGCCGGCAATGTGGACCTTTGCTGTTGAGCTTTCTCTTATCAACTCGGAATACCAACATCCCTACAAGACCGAAAATCAGATACAATGTCTCCACTGAAATAAGAATTAAAAATAGTTTTACGGATTCAAATTTCAATGAAATTTCGTAGTCTTTTTGCTTATGGGCGAAAAATTGCTCCCAAGCCGGGTAAATTCCCAAAACAAAGCTTAGTAGAAAACGAAATTTTTACCACCGCCTTGAAAACTTCGCCGACAAGCAATGCCGTCTATCGGAGTTCCTTACACGCTTGTGCCACTGCCTTCGCTGACGTCTTCGTCGCTAACAAGTGTCAAGCGGCGACGGCGGTCCTCGGCAACTTCCCCACAGTCCGCTCACGTTTCCTGTTGCTCCTCCACGAGCAGGTCCCGTGTTGCAGTTGCCGTCTCTGGTGTCGGAATACGCACTCTCAATATCAAATCTTCGACACCTAAGCTTTTGGATACGTTTACAGTATCTCCTTTATGTAAGATCTACTCTGTTGCGCCGGTAGAACCTTATGTTGTCGGTAGCGTGAATGGCGACGAAAAGGAAAAACGACCAAAGTTATCGTCGGTATATTATGCTGCAAAGGAGCGAAAGCAAATCGAAGTTAGATCTGTTGATAAAGAGGGCCAACAAGTCAGCGTTGATGTCGAAGGGCAGACTGGTGGCCTATATCCGATTTACAACAAGTCGACAAACGAGTCCTTTCTTCTCGTGACTCTCTCTTCCTCGTTACTTAAATGCTTCAGCAGCGACTTGAGTCAAGAATTGTGGACTCTCAAGGCAAAAGCCTCCCGAACATTGGTTTACTCGACCTTCATCGAATCTTGGAATTCTTCTAGTGAGCTAACATCTTTAATAAAAACGATAAATAGCAGCAACATCAGTGCTCGACGAAATGTTTCCCCTGATCAAGGCCTCATTCTTCTCGTTTCCAAGAGAGACGTTGGTAAGAAGAACCTATTTGAAGTGCGATTGGTCGCTGTCGGAGCCTCTCCTGAAGAAACCTTTGATATTCTTTTGCAAGAAATTGAGGTCCCTAGTGAAGATGAAGGTCACTTGGCCTTTGCTTTTAGTGACGCCACTTTGTATCGATACGTGCCGCAGTCTTCGTCTCTGATTTCACTCAACCTTTCAACCAATATCTCATCCGTCTTCCCGCTCGACTTCCGGTCGATTTCCGGAAAAGTAGAGGATAGTTCCATTTCTTCCATATCTATCTCTAGCGTTGGAAAGCACCAGTTACTAATTTCATTTGGCAATGAGCTTTTTCTCGTAAATGCCAATTTGAATACCGTGGTTGCACGCCGTCAGATTGAATCTTCTTCTTACGATATAATTTCTGGTTCAGGTCCTAATGTGGTCGGTCTTTCTTGCTTACCTGCCACTGATGCCGACGCAAACCAAGCCCCTATTTATGAAGTGCAAGCCGTCAAGGTCGACACCGGTCGCGAGAACTTATTTGAATCTTTGGGTTGTGCCTTTTCCAATTCTCCGTCTGAGTGGGAAGGCTCTTTGACTGATATCATGATTGTAAGTTGATCTACTTCAATGTGTTTTTAAAAATCTAACCTCTCTAGAAATACGATGCCGTCAACTTTTCAGATTATGTGGCAGCAGAACAAAAGGCTTTATTAAATGCCAAGGAAGAAAGCAAAGAAGCTCTCAAAGGACTTACGGCTCTGAAAAAGAAAAATAAGGCCTCTCAGTTTGATTCTGCACTGTTGGCGTATGTTTCGAACAAGCCTTGGTCTGCGGCCTTGGCTGATGCTAAGAAGAACATTTCAGGATCCAAAATCTACGAGGCTGGCATTGATCGCGAATTGGACTCATCACTGATCCATGATATTGTCGATTTAATTTTTGAGCAGGTTAATGGCGAGCTCCGTATCTCGACATTTATACCTGAGGAAGCATTAATCTATCTCTTTACGCATCCTTTGTTTCCGACACCTGATCTACCTGGTATTATTAATGTCTTGTCGCCTTACCCACGTTTGGTTCGACAAGTCTTGGCTACCTGCCCCAGTTTATCTATCGCTGAAGTTCTTCAAGGAGTCAACAGCAGCGATGATAATGTCTTTCAAGACGCCATCGCACGTCTGACTGAAGAGTATATGAGCCAGGTTGATGCAAAGACTATCAGGAAGCACATGACTGCTGCACAGATTCAGACCACCGTCGAGCGCATGTTGAACATGGGATTTGGCTGGGAAGCTCTCTCCGTTTTCATTGATGCAGGAGGTGTGCTTGGCTGGAATTCGGATACTATCGAACAGCTCCAGGACAACTTTGATCGTGAACTGCGTTCGCTTCAAGCCGAGTACTCTCTTATGGTTCTTGTCGGTCAGTCTATTCGCCGCGTTGAGCAGTCAAGTAAACCTAATGCTCCTCTTATTGACGAAACCAAGCGGGTCAATGTCATTACAGAAGATCAGCGTGAACGTGAACTTCTAAAGGGTACTCTTTCTCTCGACGACCCTCTCAAAGCCCAACAGCCCAAACCAACCACCGCAGAGGAAAAGAAGAAGGCGCTCATCTACAAAGGACAGGCAATTTCGAGGGGTGTGAAGAGCTATACTGTTGAAAAGTTGCTATTTTAATAGCATTTACGTGTTGTATTCCTGTATTATATTTGTTTGGTCGAATAAAAAGTTTCATTTCTATTTCATACGTGAATACGTTTTCTTTCTTTCTTTCTTTCTTTCTTTCTTTCTTTCATCATATCCATCAGGTTCATTGGATATAAATTTACACTCAGTAGTGCATGCAAAACAAACCTTGCTACCTTCAAAATTAATAAACATCCAACTCCTTATTCCACCTCCTCCTAAGCTCTTCAACAAGGCTTACAACAAAAAAAAAACGAAAAAAAAAAAGCCCCCGTGTCATTCCCAACTCAACTCAACAGATTTACGACGCTAAATCTCGCTTGACCAAGGCATAGAGTTTGCTTCAGAACTAATCGACTTCCAATTTTCGGCAACAAGCTCAGAGTACTTTGTGCGTTCAGTGCCCCAGTCTTGAAGAATTTTAGTAATCTGATACTGAAAGTGCTGAAAGTAAAGCAACTCGTCGCGGATACACTCTTTGATCAGCCAGTCCCGGTTAGTCTGTTTTAGAATAGACTCGTGATCTCTCTCGTTATTCGTTCTGATTCTCGAAATTTCAGCAGATCTATCTTCGGGCTTGGCTTCAAGAGTCTTGATTTTGGCTTCACCAGCGAGAATGCGACGTTTCAGCATTGGAATTGTATTTGTCATGTGTCGATCCTTGCGGTCAAACATATTCAGCACACTGAGTAGAACATCTCGATGACCCTTAAGATCCTCTAGAGCACCCATATCCCAGGAGCGTGACTCTTGTTCTAACAATGTCTGAGTAGTGTCGAGATAGTTGGCCACAGTCTTGACGCTGTAGTTTAGGCGCCCTTGATCTTGTGTCTCATAAATGTATGTTTCTGTGGAGGATGTCACAATCGAATTAAGCAAAAGAGATATTCGCATGTAGTCAGCACTAGCTGCCTCATTACGGCGACTTAATCGATCAATCATTTTACAGAAGCGGCTATGAAGTCAGACATTATCCAGTGCAAAAGAGAGCAACTCACGTATAGATTTCAAGCATTTTAAATGCACCTTCACGAGTGGACTGCCACTTTATCATCTCGCTTTCATCATCCCAAGAGTCTTTAAAACTTGAAGGAATTGATTTGCCAGCAAACTCCTCTTCAAGCTTACCATCGAGCTGCTTCTTCCAGATGGATATCTCACTTGGAACTGATAAAAACATAGTAACTACCTGATCTTTGGATAAAACAGGATGCCGCACAAGCAAGTTAAGAAACCTAGACAATCCACGACGGCGTCGCTCCAAAAACATGGCATCAGAGGAGAGGTAATGGCCATTAACTGAATGAGCTTTTAGAACTAACCACAATTTTTTGAAATACTATTAGTCTTACCTGCTAAACGTTTCGGGGCTATTAAAAGTTAGATTAAAATCCAAAAAAAAAGTGATTGCTCACTTACGTAGTATTGGAATTGCGCGAAAAGGGAACTTTATAACCAAATATTCGATAAGCCTAAAATATTAGAAGACTTCATATAGTTTAATAACTAGTTCCTACCAAATAAAGTCGCTGTATCGCCGTACGACACGCTGTCCACCCCGGGCCACTGTGTCTTCAGTGGCAGGAGCAATGCCGCCTTCAATCAAAAACTCCACATGTTTGAATATAAATAACCCTTTCTTTTCAGGGATTACGGAAACTGAAATAGTATCATCGCTATTGACATCAATTTTGAGTGTCGGGTGAGTGTCTGCAAATGCGCGTGTCGCGAAGTCTTCGGAAGGTGGCTCAGTAAAAGCCACAGAGTTCAAAACAGCAGAATTAGCAGGATAAGGTTGTGGATTCCATAAGTCATTCGTGTCTCTAAAAGAAGGAGCTGCGTCATCAATAGTAGACTCGGAAACTGGTTCATCTCCAAAAGCAGATGATAACTGAAGAGATGTTACACCAAGAGGTGTATTATTTTTCTCTCGTATCAAAACAATTGGCAGGTCTATAATGTCAGCAAAGAAATATCACTAAAAAGCCATCTCACCTTTACGGCGGCTGTGTAGATTGTCAATCGAAAGGTCCTCATCTCCGTCTTGAACGAGACCAATTAATGCCATAGCAACATTCCATGAGTTTTCGTCAAGTCTCGCACTGTCTTTACCTCGCAAAGCAATGCTAACAATGTCTGAAGAGTATCTTGAGTTATCAATGCCTGCTTCGTCCATAACTCTTCGCAGGCTACTCAAGCTAACAAATCCATGTTCAGGATTTTGCTGATGAAATAATTGCGTATATATTTGAGGGATCCGAGCATCTTTTAAAACAGCACTAGGGTCCAGCTTGATTGTGCCAGTACGTGAGGAGGGTAGAGACCATGGATCCGGTTCAACTTCGTCTCCAAACAATGTTTCGCCACTCTCACTTGATTTATTTCCAAACAAACTGCCACTCTCGCCCGCAGACGCGCTGAAAGGCGACATCGTCGTTGTTTTCGTTTGAGTTGAAAGAAATCCAGAAAGACACTTAAATTTGGTATGATATTTACACGCACATCGGTACCAAAACTACGCTAGACTTTTTCCTGTTTGAACTCGAGTCTTTCCTCTTTCAAACACGAAAAAAACAAACCATGGCTGAGGTTGATTCTACTGTTGCTCCTGCAGCTGCTTCTGCTCCGCTTGATCTTGTGCGTTTGTCGATCGACGAGCGGGTTTTCGTCAAGCTTCGTGGCGATCGCGAGCTCCGAGGTCGGTTACATGTATGTTTGATATTGAATGAACAGAGAGTACAACATGATGCTAATCAATATAGGCGTACGACTCGCACTGCAACCTTGTTATGGGTGAAGTCGAAGAGACTATTTACTTTCTTGATGAGGAAAATCAGGACGAAATTAAGGTGAGCGCTATTGTTTTGGGATCTGTCAACTTTGCGTGGAAGAGGCCTGCTTCTATCGATGTGGATGTATCTAATTATATAGACAAACAAGAAGAGAAGCGAAATGCTCTTTGTCCGAGGCGATTCCGTCGTTCTCATCAGCCCGCAGCATTAGCCCACCCATTGAATAAAACGAACTTGAAAGATTTCTGACTATAGCGAGTAAGAAGAAAAAAACTTGCTTGTATTCCAATTTATATTGAATGCTTTTTGGACTTTGCTTGGTTTGGTAATAAAATCGAGACAGTCTATGAACTCATATATCAGCTATGTCAAGAAGCCGTTTTTGGTACTGTATTATATTTTCTTTATGCGCTTCAATTAATGTCATTATATATTATGATTCAATTTAAATATTGTATAGCGTCGTAGTTCATTGTCTAGATTGCCTTGTTGGATTTGTTCCACTTGACATGCTCGAGGTCGACGCGACGACACCATTAACAGGTGTCGTTAACGAACCAATGGACATTCCGCCGTCTTATTCAGGTGGATCACCGAGTAATGGTAGCAGTGCACCTGTCAGAAAGAAAAAGAAAGACTTGGGAATGAATAACAGGACTCTCATGGATATGTGGAATATCCCGAAGCCCGTCAATGAAGATATAAAGGACCCAATACGTTCATTTGAGGATACAAGTGCTTCTATTACTGATAATAGTACTATAAGTAAAATAGTTACAGTTAAAATTTCCCCAAAGCTATTAGAAACTATTACTTCTTCAATCGGGTCTGACACTGAGCAAACTAAGCACGCGACTACTAGCCCGATATTTTCTACAGACACTTTTGAGCAACTCGGATCAATACATAAAGCTGAATCGAAGATTGTTTCGTTAAAACTTCCCCGGGAGTGCCTCAAATCATTGTCCGATGACTTGTCGAGCCCTGGATCACCTAACGCAGGTAACATTATAACTTCTCGGAGAAACATTATAGGTATAAATGATAGTTTTTATACTTGGCTATATTTTATATTCACACAATTTTAGATTCGACGCCTATATCGCGGGATCAAAGTTCCTCAGTTGCTCAGATTCCCCCTGTTTCTACACCTCGGAAAGTACACCCATTTTTCACGGCTTTTAAGAAACGAAAAATAAAATCTGGTAGCTCAACTCCCGAGCTATCTGCTTCAAAAGAACCTTCGCTGGGTATGTACAGAACAAATGACATTAACTCAACTAACACTCTACAGCTACCAACTCTGAAAAAGAAAATGAAGCCGAGATCAAGAACGAAGTTCTTCCTATAAAGGATGAAAGTTCAAAGGTTAGGAAGACGGTGCCTTCAATGTTTCTTCGAAAGGCGGAAAGCCGGTCAACAGGCCCATCAAAATCTCAAACTCCTATTTTATTAAAGGAGCCACTTTGGCCGGGACAACTTATTAACCATTGCCGCTGTCTGACAAACTATGAAAAGAGCTTTCTAAAATCAGAGTCTACAAAATTTAAGAAATGGAGAAATGCTTCATGTGGGAAAACGAGTGAGCAGGACCTCATATTACAGAAATTCAACTATCCTTTAGCAAATTCGTCCAATTCACAGAAGTTGCCATATCCAACTCGAAGAATAATGAATCAATCTCAGATGGAGGATACCATAAATAAAGCCCGCATATCCAAACACTCCGCTCTAAATCATTTATTTTCTCTGACTGGCAATCATAGCTCTTTTGATAAGGGCGACTACGAAACGAATATGTGGTCGTATAAATATAGGCCGCATGAAAGCAGCCATGTCCTCAATCTTGATCAAGCTAAGCTTGTAAAGAAATGGCTTCAAACTCAAGCTCAAAGGTCTAGCAACAAACGAATATCTATGAAGGAACGTAAAAAACGTCGAAAGGCCATGGACGACTTTGTTGTTTATGAGAATGACAATGACGACGATGAAGAAACCATGTCTGATGATGACTCAACTCTTCCGTCAAATTCTTCTAACTTCCTTGTTTTGGCAGGTCCTTCTGGAAGTATGAAAACTGCCACAGTTTTTGCGGTTGCAGAAGAATTGGGATTTGCGGTGTACGAGATGAATACAGCCCAGCGAAGAAGCGGGAAGGATTTGATTGACAAGCTCGGCGAACTGACTCAGAATCATTTAATTCATAAATCATCAGACGCTGTCAGTAAAGAAAAAAGAAAAGGTGTTGTTTTAATTGAAGATGTGGACATTTTGTTTGAAGACGAACAAGGTATTTGGGAAGCACTTGAACATTTTTCCAGTACTAGCCGAAGACCTATCATTCTTACGTGCTCAGACTCTACATTGCTTCCTGATATAATTACTGAACACAATAAGAGATGTATTATCAACTTTTCTTTACCTCGCAAAGCGCATTTAAAAGAGGCTATCCGATTAATAGCTCTCTGTGAGGGTCACATCATTGGAGATATTTATCTCGACGCTTTAATGGAACGCAATCATTTGAATTTTCAAGCATGTCTAGCTGATTTACAATTCTGGTGTCAGATGGGCCTAGGTTCGCGTATGGGAAGCTATGCATGGGCGCTATCTCCAAAGCTCGACAAGGTTGATCCTGCGGAAAATTTACGAGTTATTAGTGACGGTACTGTTTCTGTTATTGGAAGTGGATCTGATAGTAACGAAACTGAGGGATCTCAAACTTGGGATTTGGGTCTTTCCAGTGTGTGCTCTGAAGCTATATCCTTATCGGACTGGAGCCGGTTCTGTGAGGCTCGCAGTGTTGCCGATAGTTTTGATACTAATGTGCATTCACTTTTGAACTCCGAGGTAAGAATAAGGAATAAATCTCCTTTACTATTATGCTAATGTTGTAGAATAACACTAGTGATACCATCATCACTATTTCGACTTTATTCGACGACCACTTAACGACATCTAGTTCTCCTATTCTACCGTTTGAGTTCTCTCCGGGTACTGCATTGTTGGATGAAAGTGTTAAATTCTTAGAATATGCTCGAATCCGAGTCGAAAAAGCTGATCTTCCTTTAAGGTAAGTTTATTCATTGTGTTTTTTAGGTCTTTCTAACTCTTCAAGGGATGAGTCTGCGCGCCTTTTTCTCGAAGATTTAGAACTTCCAGTCAACTGGACTCACGAATATATTCCCTACAATTCTATTTCATACCCACCCATAGAAGTTTTTTCTTCTCAGGTGCTTCCCTATGTTCGCCAGCTTGCAAAAATAAGCTTAGATAACGCCTACGAGATGGCAGATCTTCGCAAAGCCAGAGTCACCCGGGGACACCAAGCTTCGTTCGGAAAAGTAAACACCTCATATGCATTCAAAAGCATAAGTATGGCACAGCAAATCGTTGATACAAAGTTCAGGTTGGCACCTCAATGGAACATGGCTACTCTGAAAGCAACTGATTGTGACTCTGATGTCACAGATAGTGACTGATCTTTTTCAAACAAGCGCCAATAAACTTTCATTCATCTCCTAATGTACAATAGTCTCATTCTAGCATTATTTCCGTTCTTTTGCTTTATATCGTAATCATCATTATGCGAACCCCACTGAAATTGTGTTGCCAGCTGGCTCGGAGTCACTCTGGGGGAAGCACATTCCTACAGATCGGGCATTGTAGTCTATACTTCATCCATGCCCCAAGACATTCTGGATGAAAAATGTGTTGACATGGCGTGACCATATATGTTTTCCGCCTAAAAATTGTGTTTTTTGCAGTGCCGTCAGCATAAACGGTTAATTGCGTGGGCTGCATACAAATTGCACAATCTGTCGTATGTTGTGTTGTAGCCAGTCGCTCTGTGTGACCCAAGGTTGCACCATTATGTTCCAGATCTTCTGGAGTCAGCGGGCGATAGTAGTCGTAGATTGGGGGTAAGATATTACTCGGGACAAAGAAGCGTGAACCAAGAATCTCTTGACTGACGAGATAGCATATTTGAAACCATACCCATCCGGATACTATGCTAGCCCATAATGGACTTGTGGGATAATATAAAATATTGTTGGGATCGAGATAGAGATACCACACAGGTAGTAAGCGAGTCAAGCTCATACCAATGATAAATTCCCACGAAAATGATCTTCGAGTACCGCGAATTGTATTTCGGTAAATCTGAGGAATCCAGTAAGAGTTCACTATAAACACAAGTACATTCCGTATAGGGTTTCGAATGACAGATGACCATGACGAACTGGTAATGACGAAAAAGCTCATCAGAAGTAGAGTTAAATAAAACCTCGAATAAAGAGATCCACTTTGCTCGATATCACTAACAACCGGGGCAGGTGTGGTTGTTTGAGAAACTGGAAGTAAGGGCGTGGTTACTTGTGCGGGTCTTGTCTGGGGTTGAGCTGTCCGGTCACTTTCGCGCTGCGCAGCTTCAACTAGAGCATTTTGGGCAGCAACTTCAGCTGCTAGTCTCTCTGGGAGTTGGACCTCGTGAATCAAAGTAAGATACCGCATTTCAAATACAGAGACGAGAAAAAACCCAAAGAAAGTGGCTGTCATGTATACCAGAAAGCTATACTCTAAAAATATAGCAGTGCCCAGGCTCATCATACATAAAAATCCATCAGATAGAGCCATCGTCGCCATAGTCCAAAAGCTCAGACGTGAAAGATATGATGGTGTGTTGGTGAGCCGCATTTGGCGTAGAGTCAGCAGAACCTGAGTCAAAGCCATCGCAGTTACAAATAGGCCAACGTTGCGAATCCTTGCCAAATAAAGTTCAATCTTCTCTCCTTTCGTAGATCCGCTAAATCTGGTATGGCAATTAGGTGAAAATCCAATAAAGTCTATCTCAATATAGGGAATGCGAGAGTGGGGGTGGCCAGAAGGAAAACGTAACTCATTTTCAATAACACTCATTTCCTCTGGATTAAGATAAGTAGGTCTCTGCTGGATGTATAAAACATATTCACAAAAGGGGGTCAAGTCATCTGCTTTTTCGACTAGTGGAGCATCTCCGTATAAAAGTGAATCTTCAATATCCTTGATATCGAGTTTTGTCATTGCAATAACAGCTTCCTTCACCTGCTCAAAAACGTTCTTCTCAAATGTCAAAAATGGTAGGGAAAGCAAGCCAGCATAGCTATAGATTGTTAGCAATTAGGCTGTCAAGACAATATCATACCACTTACGTATGCGATGCAGAAGATAGTATCATACTTCCATTCTCAGGAAAGTTAACACCGTTTAATTTAATCTCCACAATTTTATCATTGTTGGGATCTTTTATTGAGAGCAAAGCAGTGGCTACTTGTAATGGAACTTGTTCAGATGATCTCTCGGTTATTTGTATCGTGACCTTTCCCTCTGGAATTGTCAGATTCTCCCATATCCGTGTATCTGTATCATTCAAGGTTGGAAGCTGGGTATTTTCCCAAAGACTCCATTCACCGCGAACCAGGCCCGATGCATTTCCAAAGTATGACGCATCGTGACTGGGAAGACGGTTTTGGGTGGACATTTGAGATACAGAACTAGCTATACCCTCTGGAACAAGAGGCCAAGGAATTCCAGTTAAATTAGGGTGCGAATTCTGCGTAGAATTCGTAATCATATCTAGCATATTCCGCAAGTGAGCCGTATAGCGGTCTACATCTTCGCGCGATGCCGGAGACCAACTTGGCATCATTAAGATGAAGGTGTATATAAGAAACAGAACGACTCCAACCCGGTTGGGCTCCATCATCGTCGTGAAGACAATTGGAAGAAGAGGGAAGAGGTCGTCACAGCTCAACGTTTGCCGAAATCACAAATCTCCAAGTTAAATCACAGAGACAATACTTTGCTGGTGTTTTCAGCGTTAAATTAATTGGCTTTATCATAGCTGAGCTTTGGCTTTTCTGGCTGTGTGGATGTCCATAAATAATGGAGAACTTATGGTCTCGGATAGTGAGCAAGAAGAGCCAGTCTCAATCTTCAGATATCACAGTTCCATCTAATGAGACAAGTCCTAATGTAATTATTTTTGCTAAACGCCTAGTGGTATGCTCTTTCTGTGCGACTTTTTTTTCTTCTCAACTAATATGGACAGGATGCACTTGGATCCAAATCACCAAGCCCTGAGCGGGCTCATACTGCTTTGAATGGTCTAGTAAAAGTTTTGAAGTCTCAGGAAGGCTCAAGTGAGATACGAGTGAGCGTACGCAAGCTCATGGACTTACGAGTTCCTGAAACTGTGGTTTCAAACCTGAATGTATTTGGAGCCAAATCAATGCCTTATCTCGTTTCACTTTTTATATATGTTGTTGAATGTTTAGATGAGGAGTCCTTGGGAGATAGGCGAATTGCTACGTTCACTTCTTCCTTTATACTGGAAAGCCGGCCATTTGTAGCTGGCTCGACGCTTGACAACTTTGTTGAACTTCTGTTCTTGCTGGCTTCCAAGTTAAAGTCTTTCTCATCCACTATCCCCTCCTGGTTGAATCTGACATCTCAAAATGCTGATGTAAGAACGTTTTAAGGTGTATATGTAATAACACTAACTCATTGCAGGAAGCTCAACGATTCCCTCTGCTGTATTCTCTTATGATGTATGTTTATTTTGATGGACGAATCGGGGACTTCTCACGAATGGGTGTCCTATATTTGGTTGATGCTGCGTCTAGTTGTCCAGAGCTTGAAGACTGGATACTAAGTAGTGATTTCGCTACTTTGATGGCATCTGGTGTTTGTGCATTATATAGCCAAATGAACCGAAGTAGAAGGTTTAAGCCTCGAACAAAGGCTATAATTGTTGCTCTTGGAAGTGGTAGCAGTCCTATCCAATCTCAGGAAGAGGCCGCTGCTTCAAATCAGAAAGAGCAATCATCGCGAGCCCATCAACAGTCGTTTATTTCTTATTTATTGTTTTGGCAGGATGTTTTGGAGCATTCTAATTCTATTTGCATTAAATGCCAACTCCTCGAGCACCTACATGTTCTTTTCTCGACTCAAGTTCTTTACCCTTCGTTAATGGAAAGTACAAACAATGTGCAAGGTGGCTCTTCCCGGGAAATATTGGCAATTCTTCATGATATTCTAGTTAAACTACGCTATGATGATATTACTTATACCCTGTTGAGTTATATATTTGCTATTGATGAGCACCCGGAACTTCATCTGATTGAGCTGGCAAAAAGTCATGTTGTTAAAGATCAGAACGACGATGACGAGTCTGAGGCTGTGTCTAAACTCATTTCAAAAATCCGATTCATTTCGAATGAAAAGATTCAAGCCGATTCCTTTACTCCAAGTTTATTTCCATTGGGTGATATTCTGAATTCAAATCTAGATTCGGAATCAGAGGAAACAGTCTTAGTGACACTTCAACTATCTGCTGTCTTGATACGTTCCTACTACCCCCTGATTCTCAAGACGCTCATTTCTGTGATTCCGGCTCAGAGGCGAGCTACTCCGATTTCCGTGCATCAACGGGAGATTGGATTTTTCTCCAATATGATTGGCGACTTTGAGGGTTGTAAGAGCATGTTGTATGGCAACTATTTAGAAGACACCCAGCTTTCGCTCGAGTCGCACGACTTTTTACCGACGAATACCGCACGCCTTAGGAGCAGTGAGTATGACCGGCAATTTCACAACCGAGCCGCTTTAAACAAGATTCCTCAGTTATCATATCAGAGCATAAAGTCTGACGACAAGTTTCTATACAAGATAATGGAACTTCTACACGGTTTTCTGTTCAATAGCGTTGCTTTGAATTTAGCGCTCACATCGGTGATTGTTGAGCTCGCGTCATGCGGCTATATGTCTTTACGTCCCTGGTTTTTGGGTGGTGTAGGAGATGTTTCCTTCAGGCCGTTTTCATCGGGTGTTGAATTCGATTCTGACCTGCCGTTTGTTGTTCCCTTGTTGAAGCAAAGCTCGGGGTTTAGTCATATGTCACCTCTAATGCAAAATCTTGAAAAGATCAGTCTAGATATTCGCCACTCTCGCCAAAAAGTGAAGCACTTTGATCAATATCTACTCGATTACCATGAATTTTTACGAACGGGCGATGATTTATCTGACGCCATTCTCGGTGGCAGTGCCGATGTTAACAATGCTGATTTGGGCTTGCAGAATGGTGATTCGTCGCCTGATTTAAGTACAAATGTACTTAAACATCTCCCAGGCATCGATCGTAGCAAGTGGTCTTCCAAGCTGAGTTCAGTCAATTTGTTTCGGCCGATCGGAAGCAGGCCAAACAGCCGTGGCTCAGATCTTTTGAAGGACGGTCATTCCGGGTCTCAAGAAACCTTATCCGATACTGGAAGTGGTAGTCGTCCCAAGCCCAATCCGAATTTTTTTCCTCGTGGCGGTACCGGCTCTCTGCGTTTGAAATTATCAGGTCTAGGTCGAAGTGGGCGACGACTGTCCAGCACAGCGATTGGAGACCGAGGTCTTATCCACGTTGGCTCACCGCCTGCAGCACACACGACACGCGTGACTGCCGAAGGTGCCACCCCGCGCCTGGTCTGGTCTAGTCGCATCTATCTCAGCGACGACGAAGACAGTGGGCCACCAATTGGCTCTAGCCTACAAGACAACCGGGTAGCGCAGCAGACTGACTCTGTCGACTCCAGCACGCCGCCACTGCCGCCGCCGCCGCCGCCACCGCCAAAAGCGCCAGGGAAATCGGAGAAAAGTCTGACATTGTCACACCTGATGGCAAACGTTGTGGTGTTTCACGAATTCGTCAAGGAGTTGGTATCCATTGTGCAAACGCGGACGACGTTGTTTGACGACATTGACTTCGCTGCATGAGCTGCGCTCGTGAAGTCGCTCTGCATTTCCCAGGTGCAATTCCATTTTATTTTTACATTTTTCGCGGCCACTATTTGCATCTTTCTTTACCGGCGTATATCTCTAATTGCCGCGAGCACAACTCTAAAGAAACCTAGTATTTCTAAACTCACCAGACGCGTAATAATCGTAGCTCTGTTTCTAGATCTACCCTTCTACGATGCCGTTTAATATAAAAGGAGATTACATTATTTTTCCCACACTAGAAGCATAAAACACATAAAGCAAAATAATAGAGACGGAATCGGTGCTTTTTCGCAGCCGCAACTCATTCATGAAAAAAAAAACTACACCTCCCGGCCTATAACGGGGCTGCTTTCTTCCAAAATATACTTCCACCAGAAGGAGTAAAATAAATCCATATCAAACCAAATTTTTAGGTTCATATAACACCATGAGATCATAACATGCTGATAACCAAAGAAAAAAAAAAGAGAAACTTAAAATAAAACAGTCATTAGTCATTTCGGTGGACTTTCAATCCACAAAATAAAAAGCGTACAAAAGTCTTGTCAAAACCGGTTTAAAAAGACACGCTTATTCATTAAACGATGAGGCAACTTGGGAAGCTCGTATTCTAAGCGCCTGCGACATAACAGGCGTAAAAGGCCATACAACTGAGGTCTCGAGAATGGAGGCAATGGTGTTGAAAATATGACCACAGAGACCAGCGGGATCACTCGGCATCTCGCAATGAGAGGTCGCCAGACTGAGTTCATTCAACTGCTCGTCCAATGGTGAACTGGCATTGACGATACCGTGTGAGTCGTGAGTCTTTGAAGGATTGATGTGACCTGCTGAGGCAGATTTGATATTATCTTTGTTTATAACCATGTCATTCACACGCATCATCAAGTCTCTGGATCGAGCATACAATGTTCGGTCGTCCTCATTCAACTTCGCCAGCAGGCCAATAGCCTCAGACGAACCGACAACTGTTCCAGGTCTAACCAAACCAACTCTAACTTCAAGGCGGTGAATGTATTCGCCAAGCAGTAAACAACCGTCAAACAAAGTAATCACAGTATGAATAAATGTCTGTCTGGCAGCGGCAGGTGGATCCCATCGAATACAATGCTTCTCCCATAAAGAAATGGCCTCAGCACTGTGCATAGCGGCCTTCTTAAGACCAGCCCCATCGGAAATCTCACCCAAAGCATAACCCATTGCCACAAAATCCCGAGACCAAAACAGCTCTTTCACACGCGAATAGTCCACACCTAATCTGATTCGCGCCAAGGACAACATAGTCGCTCCATCATTCATCATAGGTCCATATTGACCACTAGGCTCCAGCGATGCGTATGGACTAAGAGACCAAACCATTTCCCAAGACTTTGTCGCATTCTCGAGAGGCTTTGCAGCCTCAGACCACGATTCGGAACTATTGTAAGAAAGTAGCATATCAAAAATGTGTGAATGGATTCCATACATTAGAGACAGCAACGTAAATCCAGCGATGGGCAATCGAGGGACAGACATGAAATTTGAGCGAAGCAATGAATTGAACAACTTTGAGTAGTTCAGGCCAAATAAAGCAGTATCAGCAGATCCACGATTTTCATATTCGCGGAAAAGTGTGTACCATTCATTTGCCGTTCGAGCACTCCACAAGAACTCATCACACGGGCATCCACACGAAATCTCCTCTACACGCATGGCCGGAGTAACATTGAAACCAGTGGCCAGCATTACACTCACAATATGAACAGCGTGCATGGTGCGAATTCGAGTTTGTGTTTCAATAAAGAAGGCCCATTTCTCACTCAAGCTGGCCGAAGCATCTGGCTTTTCAATTGTCGGAGGCAAGTGAAGCTTGGCCGAACGCGACAAAGAAACCACAGCAGCGCTCTGAGCAACGGCAATTTCAGCAGTGACTGGATCTCCACAAAACAATCCGTAGATGACACCAAGTATCAAAGATTGAACCAACCATAAGGGGGTCGGGTCTGACTTATGTCCATCTTCCTTCAGCGATCCATCTTCTGAAGTGCGCGTTCGACGACCTTCAAGATAGACGTGAATGCTGCGGCGTGAAGTCTCAAAGATGTTACGAGCAATGGCCGGCTCAAATTCGTACAACGCACCAATAGCAGCCATTGCTAATAACAATGGAGCATTTTCCTCGTTAATCTCTAAGGTAGGATGAATGAAGGGTAAGTGACGAACAAAGTCACGAGTGTAGGCATCCAAAAACCTCTGCAGGTCAACTGTGGAAGGTAAATGAGGCTTTGCGGTGGTCGTGAAAGGAGTGGGTGTTGACAGGGAAGTCAGTAGGTGCTGACGAATTTGAGGAGTGACTTTGGGACCACTTCGATGAGACTCGTCTGAAATCAAATATAGATATTGTTGTGGTTGGTCAAGTTGACGCTGTTGAGCAGTGAGTTCTTGAATTTCCTGCTGAGAAAACAACGAGGGTACAGCCTGTTGTTGTTGTTGTTGTTGTTGTTGTTGTTGTTGTTGTTTCTCTTGCTGGGCATCATACTTGGGATATTGGCCTAAATTCTGCGAAGGGTTGTAGCCATTGCATGCTGGGGGAGTAAAGTGAGCCAGCGAGTCATGAGATACAGCATTCGAAGACTCGGTATTCAATGACGTAGGGGATATTGTGTGAGGAGGAGTGACGGGGTTTGCACCCAATGCAGTAGTCCACGGGTCTTTGAAATCAGCACCATCAATCATATTGAAATCAATTCCTTGCTGACCATTACCATTTGCCTTGAAATCGGGAAATAAAAAGGGGTTTTCAGAATCTTCACCAATAAAAGACTTGAATAATTCATCGGAGCTTCCGTGAAAGTCAAAAGGAGCCGGCTGTTGCTGCTGTAGTTGAGGAAATTGCTGCTCTTGTACGTGTTGCTGCTGATATTGATTATCATCTACTTCACTGATCTGAGGCATGAGTGGAAATGACTGGTTGTGAAAGATGGGTTGAATGCCCTGGGGTGTTTGTGTGGCATCGGAATATGCGGAAGACCACACACCGCCAGGCTGATCAATCGAGAGACTTGTAGAGCGATTTCCAAGAGAGTTGATAATAAACGAAGGTGTTGAAGCGGATACACTAGAGCTTTGCGGACCAGGGGATGCTTGTGCCACGTTTCGCAAGATACCATCGATCGAGGACACCGAAGGTGCAGTTTCCGGCGAAGCCGAACTAGTTCCTAGCAAGACAGGATTGATAAATAAAGGAGAATAAATATCATTCAAAGCCAATGTCCCGATCTCGTCGCCACTAAGATCGGTAAAATCAATTGGTGCAAGCTGAGGAGTGGAAAACGTAACAATACCTGATCCAACGGCAGCTCCATCAGCATTTGAGATGTCGGAGGTCTTAATGTAGGTGTTTGCAGTTTGAGCCGAAAATGAAGCTGCCCTGGAGCGTTGTCCCGGTAGGGGGCGATTCGATGAGGAAATTCCGGCCCCGGATAAAAGATCGACAGGATTACTGACACCCATCGGCATTGTTATAGATCCATTTAGGCTCTGAACTTGTGATTGATGCAGGTTCTGTTTGTTTGGGGGAGTTGCAGAAGAATTTGGAGATAGCGGTGATGACCGATGTGGTCCCGACAGCTGGTTTTGTTTGCGGCCCTTTGCGCGTACAATAGGGTAGGAAGCGTGTAGTTTTTGCTGATGTCGAAGTAGCAAGTCCCTTTTGATCCAGTTAGAAAACAATAAGCCAGTCAGATGTATGAAACATACCTTCGGGCAAAACACCGTTCACACACCGGGCACTGAAAGGGTTTTTCCTTTGTATGCGACCGTTCGTGACGTTTAAGGTGTTCCAGACGGGCAAACGACCTAGTACAAGTGGCGCATACGTGCGGTCTAGGTTTATCTGTCTTGATAACAAAAGATTTCTTCGGAACCGGAGTCATTTTGGGTAATGAGGTGTCTGGCGGTAAGCCGGCGTCCTGGCCAGCCAAACCAAAAGCCGAAGAATCCATCGCAGGACCGTATTAAAAAAATAAAAATAAAACCAACAAAGGTTTTCCGGATCCAATCGAAAGAAAACTGAAACCTTTTTTCCCGGTTTTGTGAAGCAAAAAGAAAGTGGAAAGGGGGAAAAAAAAAAAAAAAAAAGAGAAGCCACAAAACTTTACACCGCCACCCCAAAGAAGAAAACCATCAAAACCAAAGCGAGAATCACAGCGAAAAAGAAATCCAATTTAAATTTAAAATTATATTGAAAATAATATTAATTTCAGTTACAAAACACCGCCTTTCAAAAAAAAATATGAACCAAAACCCGGGTTTAACAAGCAAACAAAACCCGATTTGACTCACAAGAAAAAAATTACAGCATCACCGAGAAGAAGAAAAAAACGGTGGGTTTCTTTTTTCTTTTTAATCGAGACGTCGAGGCAATTTAAACAACTGCCCTCCTTTTTCCAGCAAGACTACGTTTAAACTGCCCTCGCCTTTCTAAACTCAGTACAAAGCTTTCCCGAACCGTCTAAACCGAGAAAACTGAAAACGAAAAAAACAAAAGCAAGGGATGAGGAACGCTTGGGGCAAACGCCTCACATTTGGAAGGAACAAAGTTGGCAACATGCTCATTGGCCAGGCCATTCAACCGGTTCCAACCCCACACACCCAAATCAACTTGGCTTAGTTGTAATTAAAATTGGGCTTTGTAAAAACCTTTCCCTCGTAAAAAAAAAAACATTTCCATTACTACAAGAACAAAATCTCGGTCAAAGTCTCAATTGATCCGCGCCGTAAGCGGTGTTTACTTTTGTTTAGCTCAAAGCACAATATCACTTCCTCCCCCCCCCCTAAAGCCGCAACCCTCCGTCACTCAAACACTTTTCCCTACAGAAAAGCAAAAAAAAAAAACAAGCAACAATAGTAATATTAAAGCAATATTATATTGCCCTATTCTTTGGTGTCTGAGATCGCTTTCAAGACCATAACTATCTTCTGGTGTTTAATAACGTCACTTCCCCGTGGGGAAGGGTCAAAAACAAAAGTCGGTTTTTGCAATGTGCCCAACCCAAAAACAGAAAAACGCACCAGTCAAATCGGAAAACTTTGAACAACAAAGCAAACACCGTCACGAAATCTCTCCCTTTTCTAAATGCAAAAGATATCTGCCTAAAAGAGAAATTTAAAAAGGATCTCGAAAGATAAAATAAAAATAAAAAAAAAACTACAGGTTTGTGACGAGCTTGCGTGCCTTTCAACAAAAAAAGACTACTCTCTATCTCGCCAAGTTAGCACAGCCTAATAGCCGATTGTTTAGAATGCCCTTCTGCAACTCCATCCGGATTATCTTTAAAAAAAAATAAAGACAGAAGAAATAAAACTAATTTCAAAAGGTCACTCTTTTGCTTCGACGTCATTGTTTTTAAACAGAATCTAATAAAAAACACGTGACTTCTTTTGGTACTGTGGTTACAGTACCACAGTGATAATAAGTTTTAAGAGGCTACACCAGCGAAAAGAAAATTGAAAGTCTGAGCATAGCAGAGATTTTCTCCTTTTCAAATGCTCTAGCTTTTTTTTTATTGTCTGTTTCTGTTTTGAGTTTAATTTTAGGGCTTTTTTGTTGGGGTTTTTTGCTTTCTGCAATGCTGTCGCGTTTTGTGGGCTTTTTAAAAGAAGCTGAAGTGGGTCGCACTGCTCATTGCCATCTTCCTTCTCAAAAGAGCCTTGACTCTGGTTTTATAATCGGTGTAGATTGGTCTTTGGCAGCTTGGGTTTCCTCTGTCGGGAGGTAAGGGGGTACTTCTCTGCGCGTAAATATACTCTTTTCAGCCACAACCAAGCAATGGCTCCAAAGGCAAGCACCGACCGCGCTATGTCGCCTGTCGCGGTGCACAAGCTCCTGGAAGGCTTGGGAAGCGAAGATGCCGATTTTAGATTCATGGCATTGAATGATTTGCTGGCTGTCTTGGCAAATCCTCGGTTTAGCATATCGTCAGACTCTCATGTAGCTGCCAGTGTCGCTAAAGCGGTTCTGAACTCACTTAGTGATGACAACTCCGAAGTCCAGAATCTTGCAATTAGATGGTTTGTATTGATATTGGTCTCTTTGTGCTTTTAAAAGAGTGTCGGCTGACCAGTATAGTCTTACACCGCTGGCGGGACAGCTTGATGAATCTCAGATCTCCGTGGCCTTGAAACGATTAAAGCAGATGGAGATTTCTGAACGCAAAAAGAAACTATCGGGATCATTTGCAGAATCATCGATTGCGACTACGGCCCTGCGTGCTCTGCTTTCAACAACTATTGTTTCTGCCGCAAACGCTAGCGAAATACAAGCTACAGTCCTTCCTGTTATACTCCCAGCTATTCTTAGCAGTGTCGATGCTATTGATGTTTTGGGCTTTATCGTACTGCGCTTTGGCGCTCTTTTCAATCGTGCCGACAACGATGAGGTGAAATCTAACCTCATTGATGCCATGACAAATTCAAAAATGGGTGTTATTCGCCGTCGTGCAGGACAGGCACTCGGTGATGTGGGCGTTCACTTGTCTGATGAACGGTTCAAGGAACTGGTCGACTATCTTTTCGATCGACTGGAATCTAGCAACTACGATGTTGCCGTTTGCAGACTAGTTATACAAACAATTGGTTACATTTGCAAAGCTGATACTCGCCGATTCCAACCTTTGGCTGGAAAATTCATCCCCATCATATTCCGGTGCTTGGATTCGCCGGACGTTGACTTGAAACAAACTTCTTTATCCACCATTGAGATTTTTATTCGTCTTTGCCCCGCTGAATCAGCGCCTTACTCGACTCGATTATTGGCTGTTATTGCTAAATTGATTAAGTTCGATCCTCTTCTTTATTCTTCGGATGATGAAGATGACAACAGATCAGACCGGAGTGATGATGATTTAGATATGGAAGATCAGCAAGAGTCCGATGAAGAGGAGGATGACGATGATGGTGCTTTCGATGATGATGAACTCTATGACGAAGGCTTGGATGACGACTTTGTAGATAATGAGGACGTCAGCTGGAAGGTGCGCAAGGGTGCTATCAAAGTCATTTCTGCATTGGCCGTTTACCAACCGGGTCTTCTTCCTCAAATTTATACGCAGCTTGCACGCCCACTACTCAAAAAATTTAGTGATCGTGAAGATACAATTAAATGTGCCGCGATTACAACCGTCAACGACATTGTGCTTCAAACAGGGAAACATGAGCCTTTAAAATCGTCCTTTGCAAAGCCCGGATACTCTTTAAAGCGTAAGGTATCTTGCTCCGTTGAAGAAAGCACTGAGACTCTAGCCGATGATGCGATGGATATTGATCAAACAGAAGAAAGTACGCTATTCGATCGCTTAAATAAGTTTCTACCAAAGTTGACAAGCACATTGTCTAAAATAATCAGCGACCCAAAGGCTTCGCAGACTACTAAGGAAGTTGTTATTCAGCTTCTCTACACTCTGAGCTTGGTCAGTCCAGACTTGAGTGGGTACTTTGGAACCATTTTGCCTACACTCGCAGCTGCCATGAGCATCGCCTCTCTGCGTGGTGAGTCTCTCAAAATGATTGCAGAAATTTTAAACACACATACCCCAGCCCAGTTAAGCTCAAAATTTGGTCTACTAATTGACTTGGTGGTTTCCGGGATTAGTGATCCGTTTTACAAGGTTTCAGCTCAAGCTCTAGCTACTGCAGAGCCGCTTATTGCTAAATTTTCTGCTGGTGACCCCACCAGGCTTACCGAAAAATGGTTATTATTTAACGACGCTGTCGCGGAGAAGGTATCTGTAGCCAATGTTGACTTATCTGTAAGATCAGCTGCCATATTGGTTCTTTCGCAGTCGTTATCTGATGTTGCCGTCGAAGAGAGCGTCTTGAATGATTTATTGGATCGCATTATTACGCGTCTGAACCACGAGGCTACCTTCCTTGCTTCTATAAAGGGACTCGGCATTATTTATGAATCGTCATTGGTTTGTCAATCTGAAACTGCTTTGGACAAAATAACCACTTTTACACCAAAGCTGACGGTGATGTTGAGTAAAAGTGACCGAGTACTCCGTGCCGCGGCTTTGAGTACGCTTGTGCAAATAACCAAGGCTTCTCGATCTTTACCCGAGGGCATTAGCATTGAATTGGTAAATATTGTCACATCTTTGCTTTCCGATGATGATGTCGCACAAGCTGCATCGAGTTTAGCCATTCTTTCCAACCTGTGCGACCTTGGTGCTGCGATCCCTCCTCAGGTTTTGACTGCGGTCAAGAAACTAGCTTCTACTTCTAATTCCACAACCCCGATATTGATTATTCCTTTGCTGAATCTGCTTAGTTCATACATTGGTCGTCACCCAGAGTCTGTTGAAAGTCTTTTTGCTTTATTTAGCGAGAAAGATGGCGTTGCCTTTAACGGTACTGCCCTTCCGCGAGCTCTGGCTGTTATTATCAGTCAAGGTCATTTGGCGGTTGTCGAACGACTAGTCCGTATCGCTGAGGGCTCTGAGGCCACACCTTCCATTGAGGCTCAAATTGACTCTCTTGCAATCATTGGTGAACTTGCCAAGGTTGAATCTCTTGACATCAATGTGGAACGGTTATATAATCTACTTTCTTCTAGTGACGAGGTCCGGCTTGTCGCTGCAAATACTCTTGGTGCAGTTATTGCTGGTCACTTGGCTTCCCTGCTACCGCAGCTGTTGGGAGAAATTACTTCCACAAATTCTAATCTTTATATGATTCTGATGACTCTGCGTCAGGTTGTTGATCTTGGCATTTCTGAATCTTTGGAAGGCCGAGATATTGGCCTGGAGCCTTTTACCAAGAGTATTCTTGATAAAATATTTGGTCTAGAGATGCCTTCCGATATTCAACATGAAGATTCGCGATTGGCTGCCGCGGAATGCTTGGGCAAACTTGCTTTAGCCAATCCCTCTTCGATTTTGCCAGAGCTCAATCTACGCCTGCACGACGAGGACGGTGGGACCCGTGCTGTGGCAATTTCTGCTATTTCATTTACTCTAAATGATTTTGAAAGTGCTGCCTTTGAGTCGCTTTTACGGCCAGTTATTGCTGACTTTTTGGGCTGTGTGGATGACCCCGTACTGTCTAACCAGCGTCTTTCTCTGTCGGCTCTCAACTCAGCCACTCATAATAAGCCAATGTTGATTGCACCTCATCTTGGTCGCTTACTCCCACTTTTGTATTTACAGCTTAGCGTCAAGCCTCATCTGATCCGCGAAGTACAGATGGGTCCCTTCAAACACAAGATTGACGATGGCCTCGATACGCGAAAGGCAGCCTACGAGGCAATTTACACTCTTCTGAGTGAATTTTCTGCGGACGGGGCTCTCGATCAAGACGATGTGTGGGACCACGTCTTTGCCGGCTTGAACGACATTGAACACGACATTAAGATTCTAGCATGTTTAATTATCAACCGGCTAATTTCAAACGACGGTACAATAATTATTCGCAAAGAGCGTCTGCACGAGCTCTGCCAAGTGTTTGAGAAGGTGTTGAAACAAAAGGTAAAGGAGAATGCCATCAAGCAGGAGTTTGAGAAGAACACCGAGCTTGTGCGCCACCTTGCAGTCATTGGACAGACGATCGACGAAACGTTTGGACAAGATATATCTCGTGCAACAATTGTGTTACAGGAGGATAGTCGGGTTGAGTGGGCTGCTACAGCTGAGATGCTTACAAAAGCCAAGGCTGAACGAGGATTATGATCTAACTTGCAAACTTTAAATCTAACTGCTGTTTTTTAGAATACTAAACTATGCTAAATTTATTGTAGGGTGTAAAGAGACACGTTTGTTTTTTTGACTTATATAAAAGTCCGTTCAAGTCTATACATGATGTTTTCCCTGTATGTCCAAAAAAAAGGGGGGGTAATGATTTAAAAAAAAAAACTCCCACAGCTGGAAGCCTCAGGCTACACGGCGTTACTCCAGACCCAGTCTGTCCAGTAGCTCGTCCAGCAGCTGCATATCAGTATCGTAGGCCGCCAGATCGTGCTTGCGATAATCATCTGCCACCGCCGGCATACCGAGGAAGGAAACGGGCGGATGGACGCCGCGCTCGCCATCAACCTTGTAGTGCTTTGCGATAAAGTAGCGCAGCTCGTCGACGAGCGCCGAGGTATCGTCGTCTTGACGGGCCTGGATCCGGGCGTACGACTCAACGATGAGACTAGCAAACTCCGGAGATGCGATGGAGGCAGCAATGTCGTGCGCGTAGTACTCGGCAACATAGCGTTCCAGACGCTCGACACGGGTCTGCCAGGCTGCGCGCAAAAGACTGTGCATAGGCGGCAGACTTGCCCGAGCTTCTGGCGACCGACAATTCGTGACGGTGATGGCGACCAGCGTCTTGAGACGGTCGAGCATCAGTTGGTCCGCGAGTTCAAGTGCGTCGATGACAAGAGGCAGCGGGACGGTCGTCTGGCCGGTGTAAAAATAATCAAGCGCAATCTCAACCAGTTCCTGCGTTGTTTCTCCCGCCGGTGTGAGCGCGACTACTGGCAGCGCTGCCTGTCCATCGGCTCGCCGCTTCTCCAAACCGACCGACTCCGCCATGCCGGAAGAAAAGAGCATGACAAAGTACTCGGCACGCTCAAGCATAACAGAGTTTGCGGGGTATAGCAGCACGCTCTCGTCGTCTTGTGCGTCGGCGTCGTCGATGCGCAGTAATATGTCGGCGTTCGGGAACCTGACCGACATCTCCTGAGCCTGTAACTCGACCTGCTGCTCCGTGCACGCAGTCTTCCGAGCCAAAATATACATGCGCACATAGTTGTGAAAATCTGAAACAGCAATCTGCGTGATTGTCCGCTGTGCATCGGCCAGCGCCTGACGGTTTGTGTCGCCCGCAGTCACTGCAACGTAGCGAGATAAAGCAGTGAGCCCAAAGATATTTGCAAGAGTCTCCACTGACACTCTCTCGTCATCCGGAACGAAGAGATCAACAAGATATACGTACTTGAGCACCGCGATGAAGGCACCGGAGTCGTAGTCGACCTTGATCTCTCTACATTTGGCCCACTCGCCCTCGAGTTTGTCGGCGAAAAAGTCTGAGCGTGCCGCAAGAATGAATCGATGTGCAGATACGGCCGTGTCGCTGAGAAGAAAGGTCACGTCACCGGATGCATGATTGTAGAGCGTCGCGAGTGAACCAGCAAACGTCTGTGCGACATTAGTCGCTTTTGATATACCGCTAACCGTGTCAGCAAAATCATTGTTCTCAGAAACGTACTCACTATCTTATAAGAAGGTTGCGGATATCATCTGTGAGAGCGGCGTAGATAGCACGCTCGCCCTGGAATGTATCTCGGGCACATAATGCCCCCCGTTCAAGCAACAGACGAACAATATCAATGTGTCCGCATAGACTGGCTGAAATAAGAGGTGTTGTGTCCCACTGGTCTACCATATTTATCTAACCCGTCAGCTATATTTCCCCGGACTCCACACCGTCCACAAACATCAATTGCAAACGTCGAAACTAGAACCTCAACCTGCTCGTAATCACCGCGGGCACAGGCTTCGGACAGGACGCGGTATTGTTCTCGCTCCGACAAGCTCGAAGCATCCCATGCCGTCTTGTCAGGCCTGACTCGGGGCACAGCCAACGATATCGCACCATCGAGAACCTAAGAAAGTTAAATTCTCGTTCAAACCCAGTCCACTAGCAGGCAATCTCACATCGCCGTCCGGAAGCTCGTCAAAGCCAGCGTAGTCGGTCATCTGTCGACCTGGCAACATGATGAACCGGCTGCTACTCGCCCTAGCCGCCGGCGCAGGCTCAGGCGCGCTCGCCTCCTACTCATACTCACCCTGGCTCTTTTTCGAGCGCCCAATTCCAGCACCAGGAACCCCCGCTGAGCGATCTTGGCTCGCAGACGTGCGTGCCCGGCGCTCGCGTCTCCCAGCCGTCACTGCGCTCGAGCACGACGAGCGCTACACTGACTCTGAGCGCTCTGGAAGCGCGTACTTGTCACACACACTCGCCGGACCTGGCGGCCTGCCGTTGCCGGCGCAAGTATTCTGCGATGCCAATGCCCGCGAAAGCGTACACGTTGTGTACTGTGGAGACCGGCTATCTGGATGGCCGAGGCTGGTGGTACGTAGATTTCTCTTACAATGTTCCAGAAACTCACATTCGTTTAGCATGGTGGACTACTTGCGACGTTGGCGGACGAGTGCCTTGCATCGACGGCCTTCTTAACTCTCTCCAACAACACGGGTGTAACTGCGAATCTCAAGATTGACTACCGCCGGCCAGCATGGAGTGGGAACTTTGTGATCATCCGCAGTCACACAGTCGAGGTAAGTGCTACGTAAGTGTTTGGGAGTCCAACTCACCGAATCAAGACTTCGGCTACAAAAGCCCTCGTAAAGGGCACGATCGAGTCCGAGTCCGGCAAGGTGCTCGCAAATGTACAGGCGACGTTTGTGGTGCCGAAGCGGTACAAGTTATAAAACTCTTATTATACATGTTTCACCCCCCCTCCAACGCCTTCTTGCACTCGTCGTAACAATTGCAACCACAGCCCTGTGGACACTGTCGCTCATCGTGCTCAAACCACCACTGTCGAATACACTCGGTGTGCGCAGCATGTTCGCAGCCCATACACGCCCAGTACACGCCGCGGATATTGACGTGGCAGAACCCGCACTCTAGACCTTTATACAAACTCTTACACGCGGTGCATCGCATCCGCCCGACCTTACCAGAAAGCGCAATGCCGCTTCCACAGTGCTGGCAGGCTACCTCCATAACCACGCCGTCATGCTCAACCGGCCGTCCTCGCAGACTCTTTTTGCTTCCAAGGTCAATTTGGTTCACCGGTGATCCAATCTTTTGAGAGCTGCCCGAGCTAGCAAAATGCTCATCGTCTGCCGAAAAGAAAGCCATTTCAGCGCGCTTGATCTCTAGACCAAGCGCAAGTAGTAACTGTGCATAGTAGTAGCGGTAGTAAAAGTAGTGGCCCACAACCACCGTGTCGCCATTATCTTTCTGCCCTAGCCCGCGCCACGACAGATCAAATTCCAACTTGTCAACATTCAACATCACCACGCTGACGGTCGACACGCGGGAGCTCACAGTACGTACTTCGTTGCTTTCCGGCGTCTCCAGCATCTGTGCACCACCGGCCTTTCCAACGCTCGCAGCTCCGCTTACCGAACCCACGGCCGTGGTGTTGCTTGTCACAGATATATGGTCGCCTGAAGAGTTGTTATGGGCAAAGAGTCGCTGGGCACCAGGCGCACTAGTCCCACCACCGCTGCCGCTCACACCACTCGCTGGTCCAGCGCGTCGTCTCATTCCAGGAGGACTGCTATACAAGCCTTCTAGATCGAACGATGGCGAAAACCCAGTGGGTGTAGAATTAGCCGTATTCGTGGAACCATACCCGGTGCTGATCAGCCCACGACCGTCGCTTGGGCCGGGAACTTCACTGGTGGGTGTAAGACTTGGGGTCTTGTTATTTAGCGGAGGTAATGCCAAGGTAGTCGTTTGTTCGAGACTATTCGTCGGATTCAGATTAAGCTGCACTTCGCTCTGTGTTTTTTCCAGCACGCTCTTGAGAGCCACGTACCGGCATGTCAGGAAACACGACATCATTCCCAACATTTGAAAATCAAAACGCGCTGCAAAATAGCGTTCCCTAAATTTATTAGTGAGGCCCCTTAAAAGATTTTGAAAACTTACAGTAGTCTCAACATGTATCTACTACCGAGTGGGTGAGCCCCCCAGAGGAATTCAAACGGCACATTCCATTCGAAATCTTCCTGATCGCTAAATTTTGCAATCCGACTGGCTTGCTTATCATGAATACCAGCTTCTGTGTGTCTCTTTGTTCCCATGATGAGAGCAATCAGCGCCCATGCATCCGCCAAATCGCTGTATTTGTACTTTGCGGCAACCTGTCCGTTATACACAGCGGCTTCTTCAAGACTAAACTCATCGTGACCCGTAGGGATCTTGTACTCGTGCGCAAGCTCGAGGCGTAGGTTCAAGAGATGAGAGTAGTCACAAATGACGAGGTAGTGGCGCTGGAATTTGATTTGTCCGACGCTGCCACTAAGAGCCTTGTTTCCTGAAAAGTGACTTTCAGAAGCATCTGTAGATAGTCCTATACTAGGCGCTGCAGCAGCTCTCTTTCGAATAGTAGCGGGTAAGAGATTTCCACGGATTCCGACGGGAAGCCTTCTGGTGCCAGCCAGCAAAAGCTCGTCATCGGAATCACTATCTTCGTCACTAGATCCACCATCATTCTGCCTGCGATTCTTGGGATTCGCAAATCGAGAAAAGGCATCAAATCGTCGGTTGAGCTGCGAGGGCGCCCCTCCAGGTCTTCCAATACGCGTGTTGCCTTTACCGGACGATTTAGACCTGAAAAAACACACCAATTTACCTGTAGGAGTCCAAAATACGCCACATTCTATTGGCATCGGTGTGCTATCTTGTGCAGGCCGCTTATCGAAATCGGCCTTGAATGTATCGTCGACCTCTCCCACATCGTCATCGTCATCAGAAAGTGAATAAAGTCTTGAAATAGCTGAAAGTCCTTGTAGAGCCTCACTCTCATCTTCTTCGGCACGATCATTTCCTCCAGATTCAGATAAAGACTCGCCCTCGTCACTGGAAGTGTCAAAGTGTAGCTCATCCAAAGATACCTTGTCGCCGAGTAAAAATCGCATGCAAGGCTCTAAACAATGATGGCCGTAGTCAGTATAGCTCTTGGAAATCTTCGTGAGCTCTTGCGAGACTTCCTTAAGCCTTTCGCTTGAGATATCGCTGCTGGCCTCAGGCACAAACACTGGTGGATATCCGGGCTGCGGGTACTTTGGAGGAAATTTTATAGACACACGCAAAAATATAAGCTCGCCCTCCTCTTTTGACTCTCCCCAAGGACCATATAATGAAATCACGCACACACCAGTACTGATTGAGATGCGCTCAAACCTTACGCGGGGGAATTTATGACCAACCGAACTAACCTCCTCGCCCAGATTCTCTGGAACAAAGTCAGTGTCGAGGTACTGTGCAAGTTGAGATGTTTGCAAGGTTTGTGAGACTGTCGAGTCTAATATGGGAGAGTCCAGGGAATCTGCGCCTGTTGCAAAAGCTGAGCGGCCGAGTCGGACACCAGCCATCCAATTCAGATGATTTATACCCGAGTTCTTGGTCGTACCTATCCGCGTAGTCATAAACTTGGAGTTGGGTTTTCCAGAAAGCTCAATTTCTCGATTATTATAGTGGCTATATCGTACCGTTGACGGCTGTGCGATGTTTGGCAACGTGTCCGTAGAGCTGTCCTTTGCTCCAGCCGCCCGCGGTTCGGGGCGGTAAGAAACATACGGAGCTTCTTCTTCGCCCGGAATGCGCTGAATCGGCGCACCGATATTGTGATGGATGGAACGCAACACCTTCTCCTCAATAGGCCACAAGCGCAAGTCATGGTCGCGACTCCAGGTAACGAGCTGAAACTCTCGATCGTCAACTTCGCGCCTCCGCGTCTGCCATCGAAATAAACCCTCTCGGACGCTCTCGGTGTGCCCTCGAAAGACTTGAATGGGCTTGTCAAGTGTTCGCTCCTTTTCATTGACACTGCTATCAATCAAGACCACAGAGTTGTCATACCCCTGTTCAGGAACAACATAGCAGCCTTCTCCAAAAGGCGTGTAGCGCGCCCTCCAGACCGGGAAACCTGTCCTTAGTGTGCTCATTGGCTCCTTTGTAGAGTCGTCTCTAAAGTTCCAAAATTTGACGGTGCGATCAAGAGAGCCTGACACGAGGCGATTATGATAAAAGTGGTGGAAATCGAGAGCTGTTACCTTAGAATCGTGTGCGTTTATTGTTCGGTAGGGCCGAGCACCCATTCGGTCATCCCAGATGTGGATATACCGATCGTGGCTACTGGCCATAACATGGCTATCCAATCTATTCCATTTTACACTTGATGCACCGGCGTGAAAATCGGAAAAACTCAAGACCGGGCGCTTGGCTGTGCGTAAATCCCAGCAGTATACAAACGAGTCGACACCACAGGTTGCCAAGCGCTCGGGGTCGAGAGGATGAAAATTGATATCGGTTATGGCTCGAGTATGCCCATGTAATACATATTCAATAGCTCTGTTAGAAGGAAGAGCAACATTCCACACAAGCGCCTTTTGGTTTGAGGTTGAAATGATCCAGCTTGACTTGGAGGGATGAGTAGCCCATTGAACGTCGGCAACTTCCCATGATGTTGTGTGACTAAGATATCGAGGAGGTGAAAAAGGGTCGTCCAAATCAATGATGTACAATCCTCGGCGTCTATACAGAGTTAGGGCCATGTAGGTAAATCGCGTCAGAAACTCACGAGGCCAGAACAGCATCACGTCCACACGTCGATATTGACCTATATTTGTAAGCTTTCATACTAAATTTTGAGATGTAGTTGGATTTTACATTGCTGTACATGGTTCATCGACTCGTAGAGACAGTGGTGTCGCATACGTTGTCCGAAGCCGATTTATGGATCGCTTTTCCTTATCGACCGGTCCTCTAGTAGACGATTTTTCGACTGGTTCATCTTCAATTCAGGTCAGATCCGCCGACATATCTCGCAGCGCACTTACCATCTTTGGCAGGAGCGCCCGGAGTCACTGGCATGTCCAAATTGGTTCCGCTCGACCTGCTCGATGGCAGAGCGCTTTCAGATGATCCATCCCATCCGGCATAGTCATCGTAGAGGCGACCTGTGCCTTTGTCGGGCATTTGGCCGTTAAAATGCTGATGTTGGAGGTGGAAGTTGAGATTGCAACCTTCAAACTCCCAAGACGATTCTACAGCTACCAAAGTGAAAACATTTTGCACTAAATACCCATTGAAACTTCGCAACTACAGAAAAAAAAATCCACCTCATTACTTTGCCGTCTTAAATCCTTGCCTTGTTATTATCGAGTAGAGAACCCTCGGTGTACAAAGTATCCAAAACTTCCTTGTACAACGCAGCCGCTTGGGTTCTTCGGAGTTTAAAAGAAGGCGATAAGGTGTCATTGTCAATGGTGAAGGGCTCGACCAAGACAATGATATTCCTTATAATCTCATACTTCTTAAACTTGGCCTTAATCATCACTCGCTCCATTCGTTTAGCCAATGTCTTGCGAAGTCGAAGGTCAGTACCTGCAGCATTTAGACCCGCTATATCTGAGGGTAGCACCTCTTTGCCCAGGATTTCCTGTACAACGGCCGAAAATGCAATGGGCTCGACAGCCAAAATCGCGACCAAGTAGTCTTCAGTAGACTTTCCGTGTACAAAAAGCTGAGTGGCAAATGGAAGGGTAGTGATGAGAGTATTTTCAATCTTTTCTGGAGAAATGTATTCTCCCTGTGAAAGTTTGAAGAAGTTTTTGACGCGGTCGAGTATACTAAGTCTTCCAAGATGGTCGATAGAAGCAATATCTCCAGTCAAGAAAAACCCATCTTCATCAAAAACCTCCTCTGTTTTGTCTGGAGCCCTGAAGTACTCCTTGAAGATAATCGGACCACGCATGCAAAGCTCACCTCGGGGATAAGGCTTGTCCTTGGTGGTGTACTTCATTTCAGGCACATCACGCAAACGAATTTCACAACTGGGAATTACAGGGCCGCAATTTCCCACGTCAGGGTCGTTTTCAAGCTGTACAAAGGCAGCTGCAAACGACTCGGTCAAGCCGTAGCCCTGTGCCAAGGGTGCAGCAAACGCAATCTCCAAAAACTTGAGAGTGTCCACAGATATAGGAGCTGAACCGGTCGTCATAAACTCGAGTCGTTCAAAACCAGCATTCTTTCGCACCTTTCTTGACCAAATACGGTCCCACAAGGGGTGCAGAAAGCTCTTTGTGGCATTCAAACGGGCGAGTTTGTCACCAACGGCACGACGAGAAAGCGCACCTTTGAATCCAGGAGCAAAAATAGATTGTGCCTTGACTTGAGCCTCAAATCTGTTGTAAACTCGGGGTACACCAATAAAGATGTTTGGTTTCAAGGCCTTGATGTCATCCAGCAGTTCGGGAATGACACCGTGAAAAAAGCCAATTTCTGCACCACACATGAATGCAACAAACAGTACGCAGCGTTCAAAGATGTGAGCTAGCGGCAGGTAAGAAAGGTAAACTGGGTTTCCACTATAGGGTCGACCCATGCTCGAGCAGGCACCCGCAACGGTAGCTGTGGCATTCTGGTGCGTTAGAACTACACCCTTGGGATTACCTGTTGTTCCCGAAGTAAAGTTTATGGTGAGAATGCTTTCAGGTTTAGGCGGGTTTGGAGGCAAGCGGTTAGCTGCACCGAGCTGCTCGACCTGTTCAAACGTATACAATACCAACCCAGCCTGTTCAACCCAATGCTCCAATATCTCCCGCTTAGACTGATTGGGCAGATCCAGAGCCGAATGAAGATCTTCAACGCAGATCAAGACTCGCAAATGCGGTAACTTGTCTCTGACGGACAGAATGTGAGGTATATGCGCCAAAGACAAGACCAAAATACCAACTTCACACAAATTCATAATGTAGACACTTGACTCGGGTCCCAGAGTATCGTATAAGGTGACATTGTAGAGATTGAAATATGACAGCGATAGATCGGTGATGACCCATTCCAAGCAATTAGGGGCAAATATTCCGACGCCAAACTGTTCAATCTTTGGATTCTTGAGTACATCAGCATTGATCTTCATCAAACCACTACCAAAATTGATACGTCTCTGAGCGACATGACGGTAACTCTGTTTCTTGAACTGGCTCCAACCCGAGGCACCTTCGAATTCACGGAATGCAAACGCCCCAACATCTGCATACTTTTCAAACGCCGATTCAGCCAATTCATGGATTGTTGTAATCTAAACAAGTTAGAAACCCGGTATGGCAAATCACATGCCCACCTCTCGGACAACCACAAAAAAAATAGGGGGGGGGCGTCAGCACTAGAGACACCACAAGAAAAGTTAAAGAGAAGAGTAAATACTCTGGGTTGTAATCTGAACAAGAGAAATGGCCACAATACTCACTGTAGGATGAATTGCTGTAACAAGGCCATTGGACGAGAGGCTATTACGGTAGATTGCAGAGTACCCCGCCTTCTCTGAGCCTGCTATGGGCTTTGCCTGTGCTTCTCCGGTATATTTATGTTGAGGATACTCACGGTAATTCAAGGCATCGTCTTCCGCCGTTAGCAGTGAATGGTACGGGTATACCGGTGCCTTTCGGATCTCTGCATCAAAAGCACTGTCGAAACTCATGTCTTCAAAACTCAAAGCACACGCAAACGGAATAAAAAAAAATCCACGTTTTAAACCTTTAAAAACTCCGTAGAAGCTGAAAAGCAAACTTCAAAATTTCGCTTTTATATAAGGGAAAAAAGTTGAGCCGCGCCAAAAATGCGGGGCAACTTTGATTCGATTTGATTTAATTTTTTTTCGCTTTCAATTAAATTAAATAAAAATTAAATTAAATTCATTCCATGTTTTTGAAAAAAAAATGCCCGTCTCGGTTCCAAAATCGGCAATGATCGAACCGATGAGTCTCGGGATTGGTTACAGCCTACGGGTCGAATTGGTACTAAAAATATATATTTAATCCGTCTAAGCATTCAAACCACGTCCCTCGATAGATACACCAGACTTGCGAGCCTTAGATTTGCGCGAGTTGAGCATCTTTTGCCGCAGTTGCTTGTATTGGTCCTCGCCTTGCATACGCGACCCGGAAACACTGTACTTGGGAGCAACTTGGAAGGTAACTGGGGTTGCGATCGGAACAGCAGCACGGTTGCGTGTAGAGTCTGAAGATGCGCGAGCGGCTTGATTGAGAGCCTTGCGGTTGATGTGATCTTTGGGGTTGTAGTCAGCAGAGACAACGACCTTGTCACGGTAATTGTCACTCCGTCCCATGATAGGTCGTGACCATTCGGCAATCAGCTTCTCGGCAGTGCGCTTAATATGAAGATGGGGCTTGGAGCTCTTTTTGTAGAACAAAACCACCTTTCCCAGCCCACTCTCGCGTAGGTGGATGGTCTTAATGGGAAGCAACACCAGCGCATCAAAAATGGATTTTTGAATGCTGTAGGCCGGCAACGAAGCATCGGGCAAGGGCTCGAGCCACATACGAAGCGAGTCAAGTAGGTTATTGTCTAGAATAGAATCGTATAGACTTTGCCTATAATATTTGTTAGTTGTGGTTTTGTGATAATTGTTTGTTACTCACTTTTGTAAGACGTCCTGAAGCTCGGGAAGCATGTTAAGCTTGACAGTTGCCGGTTTACCGTCGCGGATGGCCTCACTATCGGCAATAGCAGCCCGGCGCATATGCTCACGAAGTCTTGTGATCCGTTCATCTTGCATCGCCTCGATATCATCTTCACCCAACTTCTTCTTCTTCTTGTTGGGCTTGAGAGTGGCGTCTATTCGGCGCTCAACTTCCAATCGCCGCCGAATGTCATCGTCCAAATCTTCCTCATCAATCTCAGGTAACGCTTCGGTGGCTCCTCCACGGGCTTTGCGAGCACGCTTCTTTTCCTTGCCTTCTTTACTGTCGGTAGTGCGCTTCGAAGATGTGCGCTTGTGGGCTTGAATCTTGAAAACACCTTCGTCAATAGGCCGGCCAATGTCGTCTTCATTTACACCTTTAAATTGTTCCTCGTCCAGTTCGGAGAGTTCATCATCGTCATCCAGATCTGAGTGGGCCTCATCAGCCTCGTCAAAGAGGTTCTCAATCTTGTCACCTGTGGAAGCAGGGGCATCGTCGACTTTTTCCAACGATTCTTCGGCCTTTTCTGGCTGGTCAACGTCGCGGATGGACTCGTTGTCGCTCATGGCTGAAGGTCAAAGATCGTAGGTCGGTCGAATAAAGTAAGGCGGCAAGACTAGGTCAGTGGCAGACAAACTGATTCTTCGCTATTCCAGAGTAGGCAAAACACTTCTGTTTCGAGATGCAAATGGAAGCAGATGAAGGCAATCCAAAGTGAAGTGTTTTGTTTGGTGAACTTGGTGAGTTTGATACGAACACCTCTGCAATTCCACTCTGGCAATAAAATTTTGAATACACAATATAAAAGAATCATATTTTAATCCAAAGGTTAAATCTTTTACACATCACCCGCTGGCTTCCCTGCGCCGAGCTCCCTTAGCTTTGATACCCCTACCCACCCAAAACCGCCATCAAATCCCAAAACCAAACTCAAATATACATCAAACCAAGCATTAAAAAAGCAATAAACCCCTTGAAAACATCTATTTCCTCGATTTTAGAGGTTGATTACCTAAGCGCTGTGACGTCCCACGCTAGAAAATTTGAAAAAAAAACTTGCGACACTGCAAAGCAAAGCGAAGAAGAAAATGTTTGGAGGCCCGCAGTTTACAAAGGAGCAGATTAAAGAGCGAGAAGATCAGGCTGGTCAGACTATTCAGAACGCTGTCTTCACTGCCATTGTTTTGTGGACTGGTGAGTTTGTCATTCCTTCCACGGCACCGGTGGGAGAAGGTGTATTGTGCTAACTTTGCTAGCTCCCCTTGCTTTCGAGCTCATCAAAGGCCGCTTCTAAATCTTGACTACAGTTCACTATTACGACATTGCCGGCTAGTCGCGTCCTCGAGACTCCGCTAGTGTTTCAAGGTTTCCGACATCCCTAGCTGACATGTTATTAAAGTTGTATATAAAATAGTATTCTGTTTAAATTGTTTGTTCCGTATTTTTGATTGTTTTTTTTTTTTCCTTTTATATCTGTAAATACAAACTCGTGCCCGTTGTTTTCGTACTTCCCATCATCGGTGCGATGCATATCCGGAGCGAGCTTTTAAAGCACAGCACGAGGCTGGTCATGGCAATCCGGCCATTTTCAGGGTCTATGGTGCAACGGCTGGCTGTTCACCGGTGGCTTGCCAGTATGGGTGCCCTCTACAAGGCTGTATTCCTTGATGTCAGTTGATCTGGACGCCTCTATCGACAACGCTAACTGCATCTAGAACGAAGTCAGTCGACTGAGTCCAAACGGATTTTTAGATGTGAGCTTCTGGGGTCTCAGTAAGAAGAGCATACTCCACCCGAGGAATTTTTACCGGCCCGAAGCCTTCACCAGCGATGCTACAATCATACAAAACGTGCGTGAGAAGCGGAAAAAATACCTCATGGTCGATTCAGAAACCTTTGAATGCAAACTTATAGCTGAGCTGCCGAAAAGCACAAAGGAAAAGTACGATATCAGATCTGGATCTAAATATGGGAACCACACCTTTGGAGTCGTTCTCTATGCGCCAAACGATGGCCAACATTACAATAAACGCTTGTCGGTAAGCGAAATGATAAATCCATACAAACTAACGAGTCGTCTGGGCTACTCGCTCGACGAAGATGAGTTTATCACCCGCCGACTGTCGGCAGCCTGCCACATCCCCACCAACCAAAAGGATCTCACACTCACCTTATTTTCTCGGCACATTGATCAGATTCGAAAGTTGCGTAACACACTTAGGACGGGCCGAGTTGTGCGCTCAGCCTATTCCTCGCAATCTAAATTGACGCTTCCCACCGAGAGTGCTATTCCTCTGGATTTCAATATCAAACACGCTCGATGGACAGATGATTACAACAATCCTCAGGATTACGAGCATCTACGTATTTCTCGGCAGGTCCTTCTCGAAGGCCTTGACCAAAGCGACCGGGAGGTCAGTCAGCAGGCTTTAAATAGAAAACTCTCCCCCTCGGAAAAAGCTGATTTACCACTTTCGAAACAGGTTTTGGAAAAGTTTTTAAAGGCCCGGGCGGAGGCCGTGACTGGCGGTTTCAAAGGCTTTCACACAAGCTCCTAGATCAATCTACACATGTACATTATTCCAAGTCAAGTTGTAACTATAATAAAACACTAATCATACACAATCTCTTAACGCTTACTTTTTTTCCGTTCCTCAAGCTGCTGGATATACTTGTCAGCTTTGGTATCATCCTTCTTGAGAATGTCAATCAGGTACGCAATTCCAGCTTGCTCCTCCTTGAGAATTTTGGCAATTTTCTCCAACTGCTCTTCATCCCGGTCCCAGTCAATCGATACCGCGACCCTCGATCCATCGGAAAGACCAAATAGACTTTGGCCATCCTTGGAGGCGCCATTCTTGAGTGCTCGTTCCCGCAAAACAGACATACGTGCCCAGACTTCATTGATTCGTCCAAACACAGCGGGATCGTTAAGCTCACGCAATAAATCCTCAAGTTTGCGCTTGACCACTTCCTCGTCCGAGCGTAGCGAGTATCCTCGGCTACGAAGAACTTGAACCTTGGCTGCAAGCCGGATAACACGGTGGTTAATGGTCTCGTACCGTGCTTTGGCCTCGGCAAGCTTGACCGTTGTGTAGAGGTCGTGCCGCGACGTCAGCTCGGTCAGTTTGTTGTTGATTTCGTGCATTCGTCCACGGTAGGCCTCAATATTGCTGATTTGCCAGTTGATGCGCTTTTGCAGATCAGTAAAGCCAACAGCTAGAATGGGAACAGTTCCTGGATCCGGTCGCTTGGCGATAGCTTCGTCCCACTTAACCTGATCCTGGTTGGGTGGTTTGGTATAGAGAGCAGCCTGGTCAACTTTGGAGTAAAAGTAGTACTGAAACGCGCACTCGGGACTGGAAGGGTCCCATGAATTCTTTAAACGGTTCAATTGGTCGGGAATCGATGATGTACCAAGTCCAGTGCCATTGCTGACCAAAGCCTGCTGGTTAGCCGTCTGCTGGTTGGAAGCACCGGGGATTTGTGAAGTGGACGACAGTGACTGACCAAAGAGAGAAGATCCAAGAAGGTTTGGCTTCGTATCAGATGGTTTCGACCAATTGAAAGATGGCTGCGCTCCAAAAGACTGCTGAGCCTGCGTCTGAGGCTGTGTCTGCTGCTGCTGCTGCTGCTGTTGTTGTTGTTGTTGAGAGTTTCCAAACAAGCCACCGGTTGGTGCACCAAAAGTCGGATTGTTGGCGGTATTTCCAAACAAGCCACCGGTGGCAGTGTTCGCACCAGGGTTGGCAGTATTTGCCTGAGCCCCAAACCCACCAATACCAGAAGCTGCTGTCTGAGCATTGTTAGTGTTTGATCCAAAGCTGAAGGGAGCACTTGCAGGTGCAGGTGCTGCTTGAGCGTTGTTGCCGCCAAAAGAGAAACCTGATGAAGGAGCAGCCTGAGTTGTGGTATTATTAGCACCAAATAGCGATGTGCCGCCTGTAGGATTGTTTGTTGTATTGTTTGTACCAAAGGAGAAGCCCGACGTAGGAGCAGCCGGTTTGGCAGCGTTGTTTCCAAACGAAAACGGAGCTGCTGCACCAGCAGCTGCATTATTTGTATTGTTTGTATTTCCAAAAAGTCCAGTATTTGTATTCGCTGGTGTGGTATTATTAGTGTTTCCAAACATGTTTGTTCCCTGAGCAGTATTTGTATTATTCGCGCCAAACGAAAATCCAGTTGAGGCAGCCGGCGTTGAATTGTTGTTATTTGCACCAAAGTTGAAGCCACCAGTCCCTGGCTGAGCTGTCGTAGAAGGTGCAGCGTTATTCTGACCAAACGTAAACGACCCACTCCCCGGCGCAGCGCCTGCAGCAGGAGCGCCGAACGCAGGCTTATTCTGACCAAAGGAAAACCCCGAGTTTGTAGCACCCGAGCCTCCAAGATTAAACATTTTTTGCGTCGAGCAAACGATTTTTTTTTTTTTTATTTTGGCTGTTTTGGCTGATGTTTTGGTTGATGGTGCTAAAAGCATTGGTGGTTTTGAGGTTTTAAATGTAGTGTTCCAATGACATTTATGCTATATAATTATATCTAGACAAATAGATTAATCTAAGACTTGAAACTAATCTAAATTTGAGTGTCAAACTGCTTTTAAACTTTTTAAAAGTCGTAGGCTTAGTCTAAGGCGCTTTTTAGATCGCTGATGTTGGCGGCCAATCAAAAGTCGAGAAATAGGTTTTTAACTTAACTTTTATAAACTTTGATTGGCTGAAATTCTTCTAACTTGTAAACTTGACTTCCCACCTCATTTCAAAGCTTTTTTTCACTTCTTTCTCTCTGTCAAAAAATGTCGAGCACCTTGGATCCCCCCGGACAGTACCGTCTTGTTCAGGACCCTACTCCTCTACCAAAGGATATCCCGGAGGTTGTTGAGGTTGGCGCTACCTCTGCTCCCTTGCTCTCTGCCAGTATGTGCCTGTGGACTCTGGAATGAATACCGTGCTGACAGTTAGGTTACTTTATTGGCGCCCGATGCAAGCCCTACAATGACGACTACATGCTCTGCAAATCAGAGGCTAACGGTACCGGCGAGCTCGATTGCTTAAAGGAAGGTCGTCGAGTCACCCGATGTGCGGTCTCCGTCCTCGAAGACATCAACAAGCACTGTCTAGAATCTTTCCGTCTTCACTGGCAGTGTTTAGAGAACAACAACCACCAATTGAACCACTGTCGAACTGCCGAGGTTCTTCTCAACAAGTGCGTCTACGATAACCTCAAGCTCGAGAAGCGCGTTCCCGATGCCCCTTACCAGATCCACGAGAAGAAGTTCCCCGTCATCCGACCCGAGCGACAAGACCCTGCTGCTTTAGAAGCTTTCAAGAAGGCTCGAGCCGAGGGTTCCATCTAAGTCTAAGCCGGCTTCGACCTAACTTGTCCTCTCTACAACTTCACCTTATATATAATGTCATCAATTTAGCGCGACAATTTAACGACAAACAGTCCGTATGGATTCCGTTGTTGTCAAAAGTCTTGCGTGGGCGTAGGCACTTTTTGCTTGTCCCTGCCACTCATCTACCATACTAGTACGCGGTTTTACTTTTTTTTTTTGGAAATATTGTCTTGTTTGTATCACTAGGAGCATACAAATAAAATCAGTCCTATGTTTAAATTCTCTTACTCCATCCTGCCTTCTGTAATCTCATTGATTTTCTCGGCCAGCGCTGTCTGCTCATACCGCAGGGCGATCTTTGTGGCTGCCTGCAGCGCCTGTAGTTTGTTAATCATCGCTGCAAGTGAAAGAGCACGCTTGAGGCGGCCTTCTTTGCACGCAAAATTGAGCAGCTGGAGCAGGTTCTTGTCGATGTCGAGCTCCTTGCGCGACACCTCTTGCACGAGGTCAGACAGCGCGGACTCATCATCCTGCTCCTGGTGCGTCTCCATCGAGGCCGACTGGTCTCGTAGTAACTCCAGTTGCACCCGTCCTCGTAACAACCGCTCTTCGATCTGACAGCTCTCGGTCTTGGTTTTGTTCATGATAACAGGTATCTTGATGTCGAATTCGCTCGGTATGGGAAGTGGGATTGATGGGTAGAGTGTAGAGAGACCCTTGAGAATGATGCAGTGGAACTTGTGCTCACCTGAAACGCCAATGGGCCAGTACGATTCCTGTCTACCTTCACGGCCCTCCAACACAGTTGTGTCAAGCAAAGGGACCCAGCGTGCCTGCAATGGTCTGCGCCAGTGGGTGAGTACCTGCAAGATTCCATCCGAGTCAAACACGCACGGGTCGCCTGACTCGGAGAAGAAAACGTGTCGCAGCGTGGCTTCGGGGGAAAGTTCGACTGAATCGTTCTTCTGTAGGACTTCATCGTCGTAGACGTTTTCCAGCGTGTATACAAGGCAATTAGAGGCTTCTTGGCATCGCACGGTGAGAAGAAGGTCCTTGTAGGCAGCACAGCAAATAACTGGAAACGTAGCTTGCCTGATAATCCGGAGCGGAACACCCTGGATATCAAATATCCGTGTGTAACCCTTGGATGTACAAGCAATCACCGCTGTTTCAGAAAGCGCGATGCTGGTCACGCGCTCGTCACCGGCAAACTCGACCGTCCAGCTGTCATGAGCAGAATTATGATATCGAAAGAAAAGCTTTGAAGTCTGTTGCTCCTCGTCTTGAGCGGCTGTCGAATTAGAGCAAGCGAAAAGCGCACCTTGCTCATTTAGAGTTCCGAGGTCGTATCTCGAATAGTCGGTAAAGTAATATTCCTTGTTGGCCTCCCGATCAAAGAAGCTGACAGTAACGGTGTTATGATCGTCCTGATCAACGGACCAGACATATCCCACAAAATTTACAGCCATGTAGCGCCGTCGCGTGTGCCAGGGCGTGCTACTAGGCTGAAACGGCTTGTGGATGCAGACCGTGCCATTGTTGCGCAAGTGCGGGGCCAATGTGGCTCTGCCCTCATTCTTGCCTAGATCTGCCACATGTGCCGGTCGCTTTTCTCTTATTGGAGGCAAGTATCCTGCTCCATCGTCGTCTTCAATCCAGCCGCCCAAGTCACGGCCGTCGTCCTCACCAAAGAGGTCGTCCTCATTATCCTCATCAGGCATATTAACATCATCTCCTTCATCCTCTGCATCGTCATCAATTAAAGCTTCAAGACTTTTTCTGGGGGGGCGGGCAGCCTGCTGCGACGAACCGCCAAAGCTAACGACGCGACCGACCGGTGAAGGCAATGGTTCCGGAACAGGGTTTGGCAGAGTATAAAACTGGCCCTCGCTGGTTATGAATGATATGGCGTTGTCTTTAGGACTCCAGCGTAGCTGTAGCACGTTTGAGTAGCTGTAGGAAATCACGGCAGATTGGTCGGCGCTGGAATATATTCTGATCTGGCCGTCTTCGTGCACACTAGCCAAGTAAGCACCATTCGGCGACCACTCTAAATCTCGGATATCCCCAGATCCCTCGGGATAGACAAACTTGGCCGACTCCTTCCAGTTTTCGCGCTTGAGAACGGCGACCTCGCGAGCCTTGTTGGGCATGGCAAGGAACTCGCCGTGTGGGTGCCAGACGACCTTGCTCGAGACTTCGCTTGAAATTTTAAGGGTTGGTAGCAGGCTCTCAATCTCCATCAATAGCTGAGGTCCCTCTTCTGAAACTATGGAGAATATACGCACAGCGCCGTCGCAGCCACTAGTGGCTACTAATAGACCGCTTGGATGGAATGTGACATGTTTGACACCCTTTTTGTGGTCGGGCAAGGAAATTACCTTTGTGATCTCGTCCAGATCAACAATCTTGACCGAGGACTCTCTTGCTGGGTGTCAGAAACGTGGCCAAACTTTCCCAGGGCACTACTTACTCATTTGCTACAGCAACCCACTTGCCGTCAGGACTGACTTCAACATCGCTGATGGCAAGAGACCTGCGGAGAACAAGCTTGTCGAGCTCGTTGGTGCTCGACGAAAACTCAGATGTATTGCCTTCCTGGTCTCCAAAGATAAATGATTTCAACTATGCCTGTCAGAAATGCTTTCAAGAGCCGCTAAAACAAAACTCACACTAGCGTCAAGACACAAGATATCGCTATCGGCGTTCTCAACCGTGACCGGTTCGTCCTCAGACCCGACTGTAAACTTGCGAATGAGTCGATTCGCACCATATGTGAAGATGTACTTTCCATCAGGCGAATACTCGAGACCGGACCGTCCTCGTGGATGAGGATATCGCGGCGTTATTCGCTGCTGAATCGACATTTGGGGTGTGGATAAATTGATTTTCCTCGACGCGACTTTACGCGTCGTGCTTTACAACGGAATGGATACAAGCCACCCCATATTCTATATTCATTTATTCGTCATTATGTACCCTGTTTGTTTAAAGTAGGGGTGTTTCTAAGCGTCAGAGGACGCGCTCGGCTCTGCTAGTGCACCCAGCAAGTTTTCCTGGCTCTCAGATGCCAGCGCAACACTGGGTGGACGGGTCTTTTGGTAACATATGAAACAGTTCACGGCAATAATTACTAGCAAGCGTACGGCCTCGTATATAACTAGAGCAAAGACAAAATACGCAACCATCCAAAGAATTCGGCGATAATGAAATGTGAATATCCGCTTGTCACAGAACCCATTGACAAAGCTGTACATGCCTCTGTTCTCGCTGTAGATAAATGTAAAGTCAAGGGCATCGAGAGGCGCGTATCGAGCGTAGGCCGGGTTGTCTGGTGCCGAAACACGGTCAAAGGCACCGAATGCATTAACTATTGCCGAGGTAGCATTTGCACCACTTCTCAAAGCTCCCAATACGCTTTCTTGTGAGATGCTATCCAAGTTCAAGACCGTCCAAGCCTTGGGTACGGTTTCCTCCCAGTGGATGTCGGTGGCCGTTATAACGGGTTTGTTGTGTGCACGAGAATATCGCAGGGTGGAGAGATCAATTTCACCGTCGTGGATCGATTCAAAGGCATCAATACCCCAATCTAGCAGCTGCTCTCGATTCGGGTGCTGGGAGAGACGGTGTTGATGGCGTACGCTGTCGACGTCGAGAGACCAGGGTAAATGATTTGCAATTGCAATTCCACCTAGATCATGAGTCAGCTGTATTACGTCTTTGATTTCTTTGTCAGACGGAAAGGGCTCTGTCGGCGCTATGCTTTGGTTAAGTCCGATCAGGTTCATATGAATTCGGCAGCACGTATATTCAACACCGGGAATCACAAGCAGCGAGCCGTTATAGTGTTTTTCTGCGTATTCTTTACCAATAACTCCACCCATGATGGAATTATGATCAGTGATCATGAGAACGTTGAAGCCGTAGGCGACTGCCCAGTCCACCAATTGCGACGGGCTGAGGTTCCCATCGGACACAGTCGTATGACTATGTGTTTCCAGAATGGTGTTAAATTCAAACCCCGGATCTAGCAGCACCGAAGAGTGCTTTAACCAGTCCTGCACCGACCCAGAGTCAACTTCACTGGGGTCGAGCAGTAGATTTTCACTCCCATAGTACGGTATCGTGGAGAAGTTATAATTGACCTTGGATACATCCCTAGCAGGAGGTTTATCAGCATATTGATTGACAATTAAAAAGGCAATAGCCACAGTAAGAATAAGCGTTAGCTGCACAGCGTGGCCTAGAACCTGCAAAAAGAATTGCTTGCGGCCGGGAAGAAAAGTACGACTGCGAGCAGAGACATCGCTAAATCTGCCCAGCATCTGATTCGGTTTCGTGCTTCCTCGAAAGAAACGACAGTTTGATCCCAGTAAAAGTCCCAATGCGGCGTCCAGTTCAAAATAGAGTCTTTCCAAAGAGTTGAAAACAAGTTCACGATTGCTTAGTTTTTGGCTCGCAGGTTTGCCCGTTTGTTCGTGGAGGGTTGTTTGTAGCAGACAAAGGATAGCTGTGAGGATACGACAGATCTCGGCCAAGTCAATCACCACGTAGACAGTGTAACGAAGAACAATCAAAATAGATCTTTTCGTATGCTTTGAGATTCATGCGTCGTCATAAACAACAGCTTTCTCCTTCGATATAAAAGTGCCATGACATCATCTACGTGTTCTGTAAGGGTCAATTAAGATGTATTGGATAGATAAGTATTATATCAATATGTATCATACTTCATACTGGCTAGCCTAACATTATTCCGGGCTCGTTATCTGGAAATCATCATCTCTATCCGGCATGTTGGAGACACTCCGTCAGCGCACTCTATCACTTCCGATGACTCTCCGTTTCCCAGTGATTATCTATTATTTCCTTGCGGAAAACACTACTCTAAAAGTAGAGCTCGGAGTAGAGCTCGGAGTACTTCGCCCAGATGAGGGTGCGGCTCTGGCTTATCACTGCTCCGAAGCCGAGCTCTTTAAAAAAGGGGGTAAGAGGTGCTATTTTGAGAACGGAACTGCTTAAGATTTGGCAATGCTTTGGGTGCTCTTATGTGTGGTTGCGGTGTGGTTGCTTATCGCTCAAAGGAAGGCAAAGCGCGGAGTTGCAAAGGTCGTCGATAAGGTCGAGGAGAAGCAGCAGTTCAATCCACACCCAACTCCGCTACTGGATCTTACACCAGAGTCACTGCCTGCGTACCATGACCGTCCATGGCGACCCTTTAGATTTCCCTATCATCAGACAATGAGTATGTACAAGCTCAATATCGACAATTGGCTAGATATGGACTGCACCTACCACCGGTACCTGGAAAATAAGCACCGAGTCTTTACCACCACTGGCGACAACTACATTGGATTCATTCCCGGCGAATCTGACGATGCTCGTGAAGAGTTGCTGCTCACTGTTGTAGACCAGCTCTGCGGGCGCTATCCCAAGCTCTTTTACAAGCCTAGCCCCGATAGCGTGCACAATGCCATCACCGGCGAGACCATCAGCCTGGCCAAACCGTACGCTACCGAACCGCTAATGCTCACCTCCAAGCTCTGTATGGAGGACTTTTATCTTGTCAAGCAGCGAGAAGACGGTAAACACTATCTGGTTGCGTATGCTGTTGCTGCTCCCGGTGGACACTTCACCATCAAGGACAAGCTCGGAACACACATTGATTCCATCCACACACGCGTTCCCTACTATGCAGAAAAACTCCAAAAGAGTATGGAGCGGTACTTTGGTCGTCTCACGCCCGAGGGCATGATTGAGCGAGCCAGTTTCTCCTTTTGCTGGGACGAAGAGCTGCTCTACAATGGCATCTACAGTCTACCACACGGTGAAAAGATGCCCGACAGCGTACCCAGCTCTAAACTCAACGTGCGAATCTGCCGTCAAACGTTGCGTCGTCTCCCCAAAAGCAGAGCTATTGTCTTTAGCAATCGTCCCATCTTTTACTCACTCGATGAGATGAAGGATGAACCGGGAGTGCCCAGCATTCTCAAACGCATCCTGCTCGAGGGACCTGAAAAGATCATTCACTATAAAAACTACCAGGCAGTAGCCGATCGACTCGTTCCTGTACTCGACCAACTCATTGGCAATCAAGTTGAAGCTGGTCTCATCTCGCCCGACTACGAAGCACGCACCGCGCCCAGCTACCCCTTTGCATCGTGGTACAAGTAATAAAGTTTACAAATCTTCCACCACAAAACGTAGGGTGTATTAAATGAAATGTCTGAATCTTGGTAAGGAACACAGCTCATACAAAAGCCATTACAGCTCGCAGGGCTCCAGCTAGAAACAAAATTTTGGTCTGGGACGGGACGTAGAGAAGCGCAACAAAAAAAAGAGAACCAGGCACTCTGCTCAAAAAAATGAACAGAGAAAACACCAGATTAAAATTACACTTCGACAATAATTCCCGTCCGAAATGAGTAAAGAAGAAAAAAAAATTTTCAACCGCTTCCTTTTATAGTTTTTTGGCACGTGACCATCACGTGAGGCATAACTGTCTATTACATATTTTCATATATCCATCACCATGACAACCACTTTTCAGCCAATCACAGCGACTCCAAAGAGAAGTGCCCTGCTACGCCAAAGAAAACTCTTTTCTTTCTTCTCCCTTTAAAAACAAACTTTGGAATAACGATGCAGAGCAGATTTGCAAGCTGTGCTGCGCGCGCTACGCTCAGACGCGCTGCTGCGGTTGCTCCCCGTCGTGGCTTTTCCCAGGCCCGAGTCTCGCGGCAGGAGGTCGAACTTACCATCGACGGAACCAAGGTTTCTATCGAAGCCGGATCTTCAGTTTTGCAGGCTTGCGACAAGGCCGGTGTCGCTGTTCCTCGCTTCTGTTACCACGACAAGCTCGCAATTGCTGGTAACTGCAGAATGTGCTTGGTTGATAACCCGAAAGCTCCTAAACCAATCGCTTCGTGCGCCTTCCCCGTCGCCCCCGGAATGGAGATTCACACCAACACTGAGCGTGTTCTCAAGGCTCGTGAAGGTGTTTTGGAAATGATTCTCGCCAACCACCCCCTCGACTGTCCGGTATGTGACCAGGGTGGTGAATGTGACCTTCAGGATCAGTCAATGCGATGTAAGCAATTGCTTTTTTTTTCTTCTTGTTGTTTTAAAAACATTTACTAACTGTTTATAGATGGTACTGACCGTGGTCGCTTCAATGAAATCGCTGGTAAGCGTGCCGTTGAAAACAAGGACTTTGGCCCGCTTGTCAAGACCGTCATGAACCGATGCATTCAGTGTACTCGATGTGTCCGTTTTGCCAACGACGTCGCTGGTCAGCCCGCCCTTGGTACTTCGGGTCGTGGAAACACGATGCAGATTGGCATGTACCTCGAAAAATCCCTCAACACCGAATTGTCTGGTAACGTCATTGACCTCTGCCCCGTTGGTGCTCTTACCTCCAAGCCCACCGCCTTCCACTACCGACCCTGGGAGCTCAAGAAGACCGAGAGCGTGGACGTGTTTGATGCCGTCGGATCCAACATTCGAATTGATTCCCGCGGTGTCGAGGTCATTCGAGTTCTTCCCCGCATCCACGAGGATGTCAATGAAGAATGGATCAGTGACAAGACTCGATTTGCTGTCGACGGTCTCAAGACCCAGCGTCTCACCACTCCCTTGGTGAAGAACGGTGGCTCGTTTGCCCCCACCACTTGGGACGCGGCTTTGTCGAGCATTGTCGAAGCCTTTGAGACCCTCAAACCTGCCGAAAACGAGGTCAAGGCCATTGCTGGTCAGCTTGCCGATGTTGAGTCTTTGGTTGCCCTCAAGGACTTGCTCAACCGATTGGACTCTGAGAACTTTGCTCTCGATACCGTTGCCAAGGAGGGCACACCCGCCCACGGTGTTGATTTCCGATCGTCCTACACCTTTAACAGCTCCATCTACGGTATTGAGAAGGCTGACGCCTTTTTGATTGTCGGTACCAACCCCCGACACGAGGCTGCTGTCTTGAACTCCCGAATCCGAAAGTCCTGGATGGACAAGGACGAGATTAAGGCCTACCACGTTGGTGAGGAGTTTGATTCAACCTTTGACTACGAGCACTTGGGTGCCGACGCCGCCGCCCTCGAGAAGGCCTTGAAGGGCTCCTTTGGCAAGACCTTTGCCGAGGCCAAGAACCCCTTGATCATTGTTGGTAGCGCTGTCGCTGAGTCTGCCGATGCTGCTGCCATCTTTGGCGCTTTGAGCAACTATGTCTTGAAGAACAGCAGCAAGTTCTTGACTGAAGAGTGGACTGGATACTCGGTGTTGCAGCGCAATGCCTCGCACACCGGTGCCTACGATGTCGGCTTTGTCGCTCCTAGCGCAAAGGTGGCCAAGACCGAGCCTAAAATTGTCTGGTTGTTGGGTGCTGATGAGATCACTGCGGCCGATATCCCCAAGGATGCCTTTGTCATCTACCAGGGACACCACGGTGACGTTGGTGCCAAATACGCCGATGTTATCTTGCCTTCGTCTGCCTATACCGAGAAGGATGCCACCTATGTCAACACCGAGGGCCGTGCCCAGATTACTCGAGCAGCCGTTGGCGCTCCTGGCGTTGCCCGTGAGGACTGGAAGATCATCCGCGCTGCATCTGAGTACCTTGGCGCCACCCTGCCCTACGACGACATTTACAGCGTCCGTGCCCGATTGGCCGATATTGCCCCTCATCTTGTTGAGCACGACAAGCTCGAGCCTGTCTCTCTTGTCGAGACCGCCCTCAAGGCCACCGTGACTGCCACCAAGGGCATCAAGGCCACCGGTGCTGCTCTCAAGAATCCCATTGAAAACTTTTATTTCACCGATGCCATTTCCCGAAACTCGCCGACGATGGCCAAGTGCTCGGCCCGATTTGTCGACAAGGAGGGTGAGGAGAATGTGGACGTTGCGTTTGGTTAAAAAAAAATAAAGAAAGAAACGCATAGTCGAGAATCATGGAGAGGGAAAACTGTATAGAATAATAATGATGTGGTGCAGGCATCTCGTTTTGCTGCACCGGCCAAGTGTACAAAGGATGTTTCTGAACGGAATCGGTGTTTTTCAAGACGCACATGGTGACTGCCATTTGATGTCTTTTTTTTTGTTGTTTATGTTTTGAATTCTAGTTGTACTTGTTTGTGTTTGTATTGAATGGCATTTACATGATATTGAATTGTTCTGTAAGTCGTACTTTTTCCACCAGCAACGATGGAGGAGGTCTTAAAGAGTCGGTACGAGCAGCACATCCTACTCGAGTCGTACCTGACACAGGTGAGTATTTAATGTATTCAAACGTCATTGCTGACTTTCGGAAGCCCTCGCCTTGCTGTACTCCGGTGACGGTCGTGCACGGTCTGCCAGGGTCGGGCAAGAGCACAGTCGTGAAGGGCACGCTCGACACCGACCCCGAGGTACACTACAGCTGGATCGAGGCGGACCAGTGTATTACTGTGCGCATTTTGCTCGAGCGTGTTCTCCGCTCGCTCTACATTTCAGCGCTCGCGGTCCGCAAGGAGCTCGTCGACGAGACCGCTCCGTACGCGCAGGGAGCGAGCGCCGATAAAGACGACTTGGCTTTGTGGACGTCGACCGATCAGGCTCTTGAGTTCTTCAAGGCCGAAGACGCTGGCGCTGGCGCTGGCGCTGGCGCTAGCGAAAGAACTCCAGGCAAGGGGTCGCGGTCAGCTGCGCGCGAGGCACGCCAGGACCATGCGCTTGTGCACCAAGCATCGGCGGACAACTACGTTGCCTTTTTGGCAGAACTGGAGCGTCTTGCCGCTACGCTGCGCTATCCGAATGGCACCTGGTACGCCGACGAGCAGAACCCGGCCGAGGACGAGGGCTACGGCAACCACGTCATTGTGCTCGACCGCATCGACCGCCTGATGGAACTAAATGACGACGTTTATCTTTTTTTTGCACACTTGTCGCGCACGACCTGGGTTCAGGGCATCAGCGTCGTCTTCATCTTATCCAGCCCGCTTCCGCGCTGTCTGGCAACGCTCTCGCTGCCCCAGGTCTACTTTGAACCCTACACCAAGTCAGACGTCTACAAAATTTTTACGAGCCCCGCAATGGTGCTCCCGCTGCCCGCCGGGAGCGAGACCAAGACCGCTGCAGAGATGGGGCTGGCGCCGTCGGGCAAGCACTCGCTCGAGTGGCTGTGGGCGCAGTACGCGCGCCTGGCTGTCGACGTATTCTACCCGCTTACCGGCTCCGATATAACCCTGCTGCGTCGGCTGGCTGCGCGGTTGTGGCCGGTCTTCTCGCTGCCTCTGCTTTCGCTCGAGTGCAACAACCAGGTACGCGACTTCTTACTCTTGTTCCAGCTCAATTCCTCGCTACTGACGGCCGAGTGGACTGTGAATTTTGCGCTCGACGTGCCCAACTACTCTGTCCTGCCTAACGGCAAGCTCGTCGAGACACACACGCTTGCCGCTGATGCTGCTGCTGCTGCAGGAGGCATACCGAACAGCAACCCTCTGCAGAGTGCGCTTTTGGGTATGACTACTTCAAACGCGCACGCGCACACGCGCTCCGTCACGAGCTCGGGGCTGAACGACCTCGCACCGCTGCAGAAACTCATCATTTGCGCGGCCTTTCTGGCCAGTTTCAACCCGCCCCGCGCCGACCAAAAGCTCTTTGCAAAGATGTACCAGGTCCGCAAGCGCCGGCCGCGCGACGACTCCCCCGCATCCGCTGCACCCACCTCCGACGGCGACGAGCAGCGCACCCCGCGCGGCCGTCCTGCATCCGCAGCGTCTATCGCAACCGCGCATTCTCGGGCAAAGCGCACCGCGGTCCGGCGGCACCTGGTCGCCCCGCCGTTCGAGCTCGAGCGCCTGCTTGCAATCACGCACGCGGTGCTCGCACACGCCGGCACAACAGGCGACCTCTGCGCCCGCGCGCTCTTTGGCCACCAGCACCACGACGGCGGGAATAGCGCAGACGGGCCGAGCACAACCGACTTGGCGGCAGCGGTGTGCTCGCTTGCGGAAATGCGCCTGCTCGTCCGCACCGGAAACCACTTTCTGGGCAACCACGGCAGCGACGCCAACGCCAAACGCACCACCGCCGGTGCCGGCAGTGCACCCGCGGCCGTGCGCAGCGACGCAGCCACAAGCAACTTGTGGAAACGCAGCGCCTCCGGCGACATCCTCGACGCCGCTGGTCGGTACAAATGCAACGTCGCGTGGTACCACGTCCGCAAACTCGCCTCCCAAATGCGCTTCCCTATCGATGACTTTCTCAACGACTAACTTTATCACCTTGCTTCACCCCTTTTGTACTTTAACGATCCACTTGTTTATTACCAATGTATTAGTCTTAATTCCATGCATTCTTTCCATTCTACTCCTCTTTTGGGACTAACGCACTACACAACCTACCCACCCCAACTCAATTCTACCCCACGCTAACAAACGCAGAGGGAAACCCTGGCAATCAACGCTCTTCTCCTCCAATCCATTCCCTCTACAAATCTACACTTCAATAATACAGAAAAATTAAAACTAGTATTTTAAAAACACAAAAAATTTAAAAAAGTCAGCAACAACTGGCTTAGGTAGCCTTCTCGTGCTGAGTGGAAACTCGCTGCATAGCAACGACAAAGTCCTCCAAAGATCGGCCAGAAGGCTTCTCCTTCAAACCCTTGCCGTTCATAAGACGGTCAAAGGAAGCAGACTCGGACATAATGTAGTAGAGACCGGCGCAGACGGCGAAGACACCGAAAGACCAGATCCAAATTCGGACAATGGTGACCATGGAAGTCTGTCCACCAACGAACCAACCCCAGACGGCAAAGACGGTAGCAATAACATCGACACCGAAAATGGCGCCAGACAACTGCCACGAGGGAATAGTAGACCAGAAAGGACCGTTGGCACGAGTGACAAAGATCAACCAGTTCTCAGAAAGAGAAATCTCCAAGAACAAAACGGGGTCGACAACACCAAAGTTCTGGATGATACCACCGTGCGAAGTGTACATGGTGGTAACAGTGATCCAGGTACCGACGGCAAGGATGACACCCAAGAAGATAGACATACCCCAGAGACGAGGCAAGTTCCACTTAACGGGCTTGGGGGAGTAAGGGGCGTTATCGTAAGCAATGGCCAAAGTAGCAACATCAGCGAAAATGGCAATGAAGACAATCAATTCAATGTTCAAAGATCGGTTAAGGATAGCAATCCACAAACCCAAGAAGATCTCCAAGTGGAGGGAAAGAGCGATACGGTAGACAACATAAGAGTACATTCGGTGGAAAATCTGTCGAGAAGTCTTAAGAGCATCAATGATAGCAGACAAACCGGGGGCAAGGAAAACAATATCGGCAGCAGATCGGGCAGCATCAGAAGCACCCTCGACGGCAATACCGGTATCGGCACGCTTCAAGGAAGGAGCATCGTTAACACCATCACCAGTCATGGCAACCAAGTAACCACGCTGCTGGAGAATCTCGACGACATTGTACTTGTGCTGGGGGAAAACCTCAGCGAAACCATCAGCAGCCTCAACGAAATCGTAAACCTCAGAACCGGGCATGTCACCACCACCACCGAGACCAAGTCGCTCAGCGTTGTAGATGTTGGTACCAAGACCAAGCTGTCGGGCAGTCTCCTTAGCAATACCAACGGCATCACCAGTCAACATCTTAATAGAAAGACCGAGGGTCTGGGCTTCGTGGACAGTCTTGGCAGTATCGTGACGAGGGGGATCAGAACAGGGCATAATTCCGAGAATCTCCCAAGGCTGGTCACCGCGCTTGCGGGCAACACCCAAAGATCGGAAACCACGGGAAGCGAATTCAGCAACCTTGTTCTTGTAATCGTTCAAAACATTCTCGGGGATAGGGTGGTCCTCCTCGACAGTCTTCAAGACAAACAAGGGAGCGCCCTTAACACAGATGATTCGCTCGCCATTGGGAGCTTCGACATAAGCAGTAACCTTCTTCGAGACAGGGTCAAAGGGGTGGAATTCAATAATCTTGTAACGGGGAAGAGAGTTCTTGGCACGGGGGTAGAACTTAAGAGACTTCAAGAAAGCCTTGTCAATAGCATCAAGACCCTTCTTCTTTCGGGTAGCGGCCAAACAGGCAGTCAACATCAAATCATCGGGCTCAACGCCGGCAACAGTGTAGGGTTCAGAGAGAGAGAGCTTGTTCTTGGTAAGGGTACCAGTCTTGTCAGAGCAAAGAATTTCGACACCAGCAAGAGACTCAATGGCAGAAAGCTTCTGGACAATGGCCATCTTCTTGGCAAGGTAAGCGGCACCGACAGCCATGGTGGTGGTAACGACAGCGGGAAGACCGACGGGGACACCAATAATGGTAATACCAAGAGTGTATCGGAGAATAGGGACAATCTTAACAGATCGGTAGAAAGCAGAAGTCCAGACAACCAAAAGAGTGACAATGACCAAAACCAACAAAATAGTACCAATACCGTTCAAAACCTCGGTAAAGTGACCAGTACCACCGGAAGCCTTGTTGACAAGGGCAGCAGCACGACCAACAAAGGTTCGGTCACCAGTAGCAGTAACAATCATGTAAGTCTCACCACGCTTGACGGTAGAAGAGGCAAAGGTGTTATCACCCTTGTGCTTGTCAACAGCCAAAGACTCACCAGTGATGGCAGACTGATCAACCTGCAAGAAAGCATCGTCAATAACCAATCGACCGTCAGCGGGGATAATGGTACCCTCCTCGAGCTGGAGGATATCACCGGGAACAACCTGGTTGGCCTCAATTTCCTGGACCTGACCATTTCGAACAACAACAGCCTTAAGAGCAAGAGTCTTCTTCAACTCCTCAACAATAGAACCAGCCTGGAATTCCTGAACGAAACCGACACAGGCGTTAAGAGCCAAAAGGGCGAGAATGACACCAAAATCGACCCAATCTTCAAGACCAGCAGCCAAAACAGCGGCAGCCTAAATAAATGTTAGCCAATCAAATCGCCAATTCAAAACAAGAAAAAAAAGTTTGGTTGCCACAGCGACAAGAGTGCGGGATTTATAGTCGCCATAGCAACGGCGGAAAGTCCGGAAGCACAAATTTTTTTCTTTGCCAAAACAAAAACAAAAAAATGCACGCCTCTGATTGGCCAATTCCAAAATTACACACAACATCACAAGTGTATTGATGTAAACATGACCGTGCAGACTTGAGAAAGTAGATGCACTCTTGACGGTGGCAAAACCACAAACTTAAAACAATTGTAGCTTACCTCCATAACAAACTGAATGGGACCAACGAAGAACATGACAAACTTCAAGACAAGGTTCTCCTTCTCTTCGGCCATCTGGTTAAGACCGTACTTCTTTCGGCGCTGAGTAACAACATCGTCGGTAAGACCAACACGGGGATCGGTCTGGAGCAACTCCTCGGGAACGGGGGGAGCAGAGGCACCAGTCTCAAGGGCCTCCTCCTCGTCCTCGTGAGCCTCCTCAGACTGAAGGTCGTCAATCAAGGCGTCAATGTCGGCATCAGGCTCCTCCTCTTCGGGAGCAGCGGGAGCCTTCTCGTGTGTAGGCTGAGTAGCTTCACTCATTATTGCAAGATTAAAGTGGTATAAAAATTAAACAAAGATAAAACACCCAAAAATGACAATGTTGAAAAAAAACCCAAATAAACTAAGTTCAAGTGGGTGTGTTTTAAGAAAAAAAGAAAATTACAAACCAATTAGAAATGGATTGTAAATGCCCTTTAATAAATTAAAACACAAAAGGTTAGTACACTGGCTAATAATTCACTGTAGGATGAGCAGCGGGAAAAATAGCGAGCGAGTAAGAAAAGAAGAAAAGAAAAAAAAAAATCAAATCCTCGGCCGTTTTAAATGCCAACCCCCCCCCCCCCCCCCACCAAAAAAAAAAAAAAAAAAAAAAAAAAAACAAACCCCCGGCCGTTTTAAATCCCCCCCCCCCCCCCCCCCCAAAAAAAAAAAAAAGCCTCAGAGGCGCGCTAAAACGGAAGCCGCGGAAAGTCGCTGCCACTCTTTCTCGGGCCAGTTGACCGCGGTTGCCCTGGGCAACGGATACACACAAACATCCGCTTTCGGAAAGGGTGTCCGCCCACTTTTGGCGAGCCTCACTCACTCTTTAAAGAAAACAAAAAAATCACTCAAACGAATCGGCAAACGAATTGATTTCTCCGTTTTAGAAAGGGCAGCCCTTTCTAAAGTTTCAGATATGTAGAAAGGCGTTCCCTCTCTAGCGAATGTGTGCCGTGCCGAGCTTGCCAGGTACCGCTTTTTTTTCCGGAGCTAGAGAGGCGGGTCGCTGGTCGGAGGGCACGCAAAGAGCAACTCTCGCCGGGGAAAGACTCGGAGATTTGATAGATAGAGATACGGTGAAAATGGGTAGATACGCTGAAAACAAAAAGCACGTAAACTGTTTGAATCACAAATTATTACTACTACGGAGGTGTTTGAAGTACAAGTCAGTGTGACCATAGCGTAAACCCCGGTATCAAAAAAAAAAAAAAGATGACACTTCGGCTCTTCGATCCGTCACAAGTTTTATTTTATCGTTTTTGCCTGGCCTGGCGTGCTTTAGTACCGGCGAAGACAATCAAGCCCTTCCGTTCTTTCTCCAGAAAGGGTTGCACTCGCATTTCTAGAAAGGGCTGACACCCAGCCTAGAAAGGACAACTCCACTCTGCAAAGGGCAAATCGCCGTGTCAACAAACGAACCAATCCAGACAGGAAGGGCGGATCACCGACTAGCTGGGTTGGGTTTTAGAAATTGTTTGAAGGAGTGCTTTTAGAGTAATTTTTTGTTTTTTTTCATTGCTAGTCACACACTCGTAACCCCCTTTTTTTGTCGGTAGTTTGACATTGTCTACTATGTTCGACTTCCCGGGTAGCCCTCCCCTTTCTGCTCTGAGCCTTGGCCCGGAAAGTTCGAGCCGGCTCCACAACAACAACAACACAACAGAGAAACCACCCCGAGACCGCTCACCACAACGAGAATTACACAGTCAGATTCCAAAAAAAGTTAACTCCATGTATATATTACAAAGTATAAAAATCATAGTTACAAGCACCTCCCACTCTCACCTCTCAAACACCCGTACCAAACCCGGAGGGAGGCCCTTGCTGGCCATTCTCCTGCTCGGCCTCGCTCGGACCGGGATAAGCGTACCTTGTTTATGTGCTTCCAGATTGGTCTATTTACTGCGGCGTCGGTTACCCGCTTGGCAACGCGCCGCATCGAACGAGATCCCGCCCAAGCCGAAGTCGGCATGAGCACCCAAAGCCAAGGAAAAAGCAATATAGAGAGAGGGAGAAAGAAGAGCCGTTGGGTATGACGTGCATTGTTTGACCGCCCCCGGAGTGTACATCTAAAAGAAGGAGAGCGGTAAGCTCGCAACACACGAAGCTGAAAGCTCCAATCTGAATCAAACCGTCCTCAATCTCCCCACCCCCACCATTATCTGTTGTTGTTTTTGCACCCCACCATAGCGAAATCCTTGCTCGCTCCGGCTGCTCTCTTCCAATTGGTTCGTTGCATCTTTTTCTTTTTTCGCGCAGTACCACAGTAGACATTTATTGCAGTACCAAAACAATTTTGGGCCAGTGTAGATTTTTGGTATATGCACGGCGTTACCTCCCTCCTTCTCCATGCTAAATTTTTACAGCAAGGCAAGGAAAAAGCTTATCAGGGCTGGCTTTTTCGGAGGGCCAGCCAGCAATTGTTCAAATGGTTCTACCACCGGGATGATGGAAGAGGTTCGAGGAGGTACTCTCTAACCACCTCGGGCTTCTTTTGTGTTGCTTGTGGAGCTGGGCGCTTGTGGGTTGGCCTCTTATCGCGGCCGAGTCGCTCGCTCGCTAATTGGCCTGTGAGTTAAAGTCGTCCGCTACTTCCGGCCCTGTCCTCCTCCTAACCCCGGGACCTGGCTTTTGTCGGTGACGTAGAAAGCTACACCTTTGTGTTTTTTTTTTTTTTTTTTTTTTGCAAACACCTTTGTACATGTCTTTCTTTCAGTACTTTGTCTCCGGTAAACCCCCCACACCCCACACACATACTCCGTATTCTACTCGCCATCCTACAACTTTTTTTTTGGCTTTTGTAAAAACTCAATTAAACTCAAACATACATTATAAAACCCTTTTTTCTCTTTCAAATATGCATAAAACTCTACTTGGGCGGTTGCTGTTGCTGCTGTTGAAATAACTCGGCAGGAAGACCAGGAAGGCCGTAGGGAAAACCCGCAAACCCAGCTCCCGCTCCAGAAGAAGGGGCCGGGGGGAGTGGAACACCACTGACAGCAGGATTTCCCATAGGATTGCCCATAGGGTTGCCCATAGGGTTGCTGTTGCCAGCAGGATTAACACCCATAACTCCCAATATACCACTGATCTGCTCCTCAAACTGCTGCTGCTGCTGTTCTCGCTTCTCTACACGCGTAGAGCGAGGACCATTCTTGCCAGAATTCGTAGGCATGCGTCGTGAAATGGCCTTGCTACTGACACCAGCACCAATCTCAATATCGGGCTCTTCCAGATTCATACCCTCCTCCAAATTCCGGCCACCGGTGCCACCATACTCAGCCGTAATAAGCCACTTGCGATCAGCATCAGTGAGTCGTGACAGAGGAATAACACTAATACCACTCTGATAATTGCTGCAGTCTCGCGGTCCGAAACCAACACCCCATCGTGTTCGCAAAGTAATATCGCCATTCTCGTACGTCTCGAGTTTGACCTTGCACACCTCAGCCTCAGCTCGGGTAAGCATCTTAACAAATGCATGCCGTTTGTCCTTGTTTAGAATAATAGACTGCACGCGACCATATTGTTGAAAGATCATCGTCAACATCTCCTCAGTGACATGATGCGAGATACCACCGACAAAAAGAGTTCGCGAATAAACTTTGATGGCATGAGGCTGCATATTTCGGTCATATGTAATGTTTCGAGGGCGGATATCAACCGGGGGAGTATTGTCGCGCTGTCGTCCGGGGGGACTTCGAGGAGGGCTTCGACCTCGGTAGCCTCGAGGAGGGCTGCGGCCTCGACGAGGTGGGGATCGGGAACGTTCACGGTCCCTAGGATCGTGTCTCGAATTGTCGGGCTGGGGGAGCCACGGAGGAGCAGTTCCAGATCTAGTTGGAACCGGAGGTTGAATAGCACCGCCAGCATTACCGTTGGTTGCAGCCAAAAGCTGAGTGATTTGGGCAATGGGTACACCTTGCTGTAACAATAGCTGAACCAAAGCCAATTGAGGGTTGGCAGCGGATGCATCAGGTACGGGGGCAGTAACTGGGGTCGGGGCGGGGATAGGTGCAGCGGCAACTGGAATCGATGGGGGTGCTGAACCAGCAACACTCTGAAGGGAAGACATTATAGCAGCCAAATTAGCAGGTACAGCAGGTGCAGCAGCAGGTACAGGTGTGGGTACAGGTGCAGGTACAGGTGCACTGATAGGTTCCGGTGCTGCAGCTGGTGCACTGGGTGTTTTTGCAATCTGTGCAAGAGCTTGTAATACTGATGCTGTGTCTGCAGGAGCAGCAGGGGCGGGCGGCTGTTGTCTGCGAGGAGGTGAGCCGGGGGGTGTAGTACTAGCAGCTTTAAATGTAGCTTTGGCCTTGATTACATCGAGTACCGCGGGAGGAAAGGTCTGAGCACGTTCCCAGATATCAACCATTTTACGAATCTTATCGTGTTGGTCGGTGGGAGCAGTAGCCCCAATATCATCCATCAACTCTGTGATTTTATCGGTGACTTTGAAAACACCAGCAGCAAAGGTGCCAGAGGGAGAGGTAGAACTAGCAACCTGATTCTCCTTTCGAGCTTCTTCGGTATATGCTCGTACTATTGCATCTACAACGTACAAGACGCCCAGCTTGTGAGTACCTGGTGTGCGTTTAAAGTGGTTATACAGCTTGTCGACAAGCTCATCTTCTTGCTAAACGAGTGCGGTTAGTTTTTAATGTCTATAATGGCAGCTGTGAGGAATTAAAGGCCTTTTGTGAACCACAAGCTCCCTCAGAGCGTAGGGCGTACCTGTACATTGGTGACTGCGATCTCAGTCAATCGACGAATCTTCGATCCAGAAACACCTGGGGGCTTTGCCTCCAAAAGGCTATTAAGCAGTTGCTCAAACTCTGCTACAGGCGACGCCATTACCAGTTACGGTTTAAGGTAGCAAATAGCAATTCAAAAAGTCTCTAGTCTAGCTACCGCAAAGGTAGTAAGTACTCCTACACGTCCTGGTAGAATAAAGTAAAAAAAAAAAAAATTAAGTAAGTAAAAGAGCCGAGAAGACGTTGAAGCTTTGCGTTTTAAATATTTCGCTTCTTTGTCGCTGTTTAAAAGCTTTCTTTTAAAATCTCCTGCTTTTGTTTTTTGTTTTTTGAAAGGATGGAAAAATTTTCTTCGTTAGGCGGTGGCGAAAAAGCGTCTGCCTTTTATAGTTTTTTTTTTGCCTGGCCCCCCCCCCCCCTCGGCTCAAAGTCAGAGCAAGGGGATGAAATGGAGCGGGGGGTTAGCATAGGGGTAACTTGGTTGTCGTGGCAACCTGAGACGGGCTGGTGTTGAGATGGGGTGGGTCCTGTGGTTATTACCACGGAGGTTTAAGGTATAGTAGTAAAAAGGTTGAAGGGACTGGGTGTGTGTTTGGTTGTATTGTTTGTAAAAAAAATGCTTGCAGTTTTTGTCTGGAAGTGGTGTTTTAATCAACGGTGCGTTGTCGCTGTACTGGAATGCGGTAGGAAGTACTTGAATATAACTAATCATTCTGTACTGACTATTATTTTCGGTATGTTGCTTTTGTGATTTAAAGTATGGTTGTGGTTCTATTGGTGAATGTCTGCTGTTTACAGTTGTGAGATTTAACTGATATTCATGCACGATCTCTTTAAGTTATCAGATGGAAGGATCCGCATAGTTTTAATTTACTTTCTCGGTTTGATTCTACCTTTCAAATCTGATAAATTTTAGCACTTTTTTTTTTCTACTGTTTTTCTAAATATTAAAAGTATAAGAATCAGAATTTCCAACTGGTGGGTAGATTTTCCGGGAAAAGTGAGTTTGGTACAACGTTTCTCGTCTTTTTACCGGTATAACTGCCAATAGAATCAAGGCAATAGAAAGCTTCTAAAAAAATAGAACCAAACAAGAGTGCATTTGTCCACGTAGTTCACCAAAGGATTGCCCGGCGGTCAAAATACCCGGAACCAAATGCGTCCAACTTTTCCCTCCCCCAAACCATTTAAATATCACTTTTACTTCTGCCTCCTTCTCCCAAACACTTCTTCACACTTTAATAATTGAAGCAAACTTTTCTGTACCACCAAAGTTAAAGCGAATGACGTACTTTGGAAAGCCAAAAACGGGATACGCGGCGGAAAAACGCGGGGAGAAGCCAGGTACGCCAGAGTGACACACAAAGACAGTTTTTGGAGGGAAAAGAGTCGACGTTACGATTGAATTACAGCAAAATATAAAAAATAAATTCAATCAGTGTATGTCTGGAGTATTGACTTGGTTGTTTGGTTAATCCAGCATACCTGTGCCGTTTTATTGCCGTACGCGGAAACCACGGGGAACTCGGGTGAGGACACACGCTCCACAAACAATGAAAACGCAATTTCATTGAAAAGACAAACATCATTGAAACCTGCGTACATGAACCCGCGCCTTAGAAGCTTCTAATCGAGAGTCTCCTTTAGTTTCCGTACTACATTATACAGAATACCGTACTATACACTACATATATACCCAATTCCCGGCACACCGGCTGTAGGTGAAGACTTGTGCCACCTATTTATTTTCCTCTCTCAAAACCTCGACCCACAGAATTTTTTCCTTTCTCCTTTCCAACCGAGCAATTACAAAGATGTCTTCTGTTCGTGCTTTCCAGTCTGTCAGCGCCCCTGCCAGCGCTCGTCTCTACTCTGCTGCCCGCATCTCTGCCGGTGCTGCTCGTGCCTACTCTTCCACCTCGGAGGCCGTGAGTTCCACTCCCTTGTCCCGTACCCCAGCCAGCTTTGCTAACTCCCCCAGACCCTCAAGGAGCGATTCGCTGAGATCCTCCCCGAGAAGATTGAGCAGGTCAAGAAGCTCCGAAAGGAGCATGGATCTACCGTAAGTGTTTTTTTTGCTCTTGTGCTGCTTCTTGCGTGGGTGACGGACACCTGGTTCCCGATCTCCTGTCTGCCGACCGAACCGACACCCTTCTACCACCACCATTGCCACTGCAATTCGGTAAATTATCTACCCAAGATCAATTTCTATTATCCAATCGCAAGATCAAATTGGATTTGAGCTTTTTATTAATTTTTTTTTCGTCTTGGTGATTTGGGTGGTGAATGACGGCGTGTGATTGGCTGGCCCCGCTTGGAGAGTTTAGCGAACCAATCGGAAAAGGGAATACGCAGAGCAGCGGCAGCATTCCTTTTTTACCTGGATTAACTAACTTATGTAGAAAATCGGCGATGTCTTGCTTGACCAGGCCTACGGTGGTATGCGAGGAATCAAGGGTCTCGTTTGGGAAGGCTCTGTCCTCGACCCCGAGGAGGGTATCCGTTTCCGCGGACGTACCATCCCCGATATCCAGAAGGAGCTCCCCAAGGCTCCTGGCGGAAGCGAGCCCCTTCCTGAAGGTCTCTTTTGGCTTTTGTTGACCGGTGAGATCCCCACCGAGACCCAGGTCAAGGCCTTCTCTGCTGAGCTTGCCGCCCGCTCCGATGTTCCCAAGCACGTCACCGAGCTTTTGGACCACTCCCCCCAGAACTTGCACCCCATGGCCCAGTTCTCCATTGCCCTCAACGCTTTGGAGTCCGAGTCTGCCTTCTCCAAGGCCTACGAGCGAGGTGTCAACAAGAAGGAGTACTGGCACTACACCTTTGAGGACTCCATTGATCTTTTGGCCAAGCTCCCCAACATTGCCGCCAAGATCTACCGAAACGTCTTCAAGGATGGTAAGGTTGCCCCTGTCTTGAAGGACAAGGATTACGGTCACAACTTGGCCCACTTGCTCGGCTACGGCTCCAACGCTGAGTTCATTGAGTTGATGCGATTGTACTTGACCATCCACTCTGACCACGAGGGTGGCAATGTCTCTGCCCACACCACCCACTTGGTCGGCTCTGCCCTCTCTTCGCCCTTCCTTTCGTTGGCCGCTGGTCTCAACGGTTTGGCCGGTCCCTTGCACGGACGTGCCAACCAGGAAGTCCTTGAGTGGATCTTGGAGCTCAAGAAGGCCATTGGCACTGACCCCACCACCGAGCAGCTCGAGAAGTACCTTTGGGACACTCTCAACGCCGGTCGTGTTGTTCCCGGTTACGGCCACGCCGTCTTGCGAAAGACCGATCCCCGATACACTGCTCAGCGTGAGTTTGCCCTCAAGCACTTGCCCGACTACGACTTGTTCAAGTTGGTCTCCAAGATCTACGAGGTTGCTCCCGTTGTCCTCACCAAGCAGGGCAAGACCAAGAACCCCTGGCCCAATGTCGACTCTCACTCTGGTGTCTTGTTGCAGTACTACGGTCTTACCGAGCAGTCCTTCTACACCGTCTTGTTCGGTGTTGCTCGTGCTTTCGGTGTCTTGCCCCAGCTCATCATTGACCGAGCCTACGGCTTGCCCATCGAGCGCCCCAAGTCCTTCTCCACCGAGGCCTTCGCCAAGCTCGTCGGCGCCAAGTTGTAAAAGAACCGGCACTTGCCTTTATGTTTTACTCCTAAATTATGCGAAACGTGATAGATTTTGTCAAAAAAAAAAATTATTTGTAGACTTTGTAGAGCTGTGTGGTCTGTGCTCCGAGCAGCACCGCCGTTGCTATGCCAGACCCCTACACCCAGTCCTCACCAATAAAACTTTTAAGAGAGCATCCCAACCACACATCCAACCATAATTATGGCGGAGCTGCTTTCGAAAATTCGCTGGGCAGCAACTGGTCCGCGAGCGCTGCGGGTGGTTGACCCGGCACGTCTCACCAAGCTGTACGCGGAGGCAGCGTCTGTGACCAACACCGCTCCACGACCTGTGCCCGGCAGCGACGCCGGCGTGCGCTCTGGCACCAAGGTGCTGCGGCAGCGGCTGGTGGGCGAGTGGATGCGGCAGTACTACGCGCCTGCGACACCGTTTGCATTGCGCGACTTCAAGCGCTCGTGGCCCATGCTCGACCTCCACGACGCCGAGGAGGAATACAGACTTACCGGAATCGAAGCCAGGCGGCGTCGTGGAAAGGGAGCTCCCAAGAAGAAGAAGGAAAAGAACCCCAAGGGAAAGAAGTGATATGGCGTTCATTCTACCGTGTATATACTACGTCAAACACTACGACATGCTTTTTTGTACTTAAAATAAATATATTCAAGGCAGACAAACAAAAGAGACACACCATAAAATGCCAACAAGGCCTGATGACGTACAAAAATCAGCTTAAGAGGCTCAAAAAAACACCAAATCAAATGGAACAAGGAAAAATAGCAGCTAACACGAGATTACACCGAAAGCAAATCAAATCCACCCAAACCCCCCGCAAAGGCCATATACAATATAAATCAGAAGAAAATAATACCCGATATTTCAACCATTAACCACTTGTAAAAGCACTACTCGAGCGGTTCCCAGCCAAAGGTGTTTTCACCAGAGTATCTACAGGGGTTAGTCGGGTAGTAAGTCGCACAAGTAAACGTACGTGATATATAGGAATCCGTCCTCGTCTTTGTGTTCTTCGTAGATGGCACTCATGAGAGCAGCCGTTGGGGGCAGAACCTCGTCAACAAATATAAAGATGGCCTTCTCCGGTGCCAGCTTGATACGCTTGCGAATGACGTATACAAACTGACCTACAGTCAGGTCTGAAGGTACAAGGTACTTCTTCTTGTCGATAGTCGCGATGTCGCTCTTTTCGACTTTTTCACAAATGACCTGGACAGTGGCGCGTCCCACTCGCAAACCCCTCAGTCAAGCATAAGAGACTGAATGGTTTTGTGAATGGGGTTTCGCGCGGAATGTTAGTAATGTTTTCTATGATTGAACTCCCATGTACTGTTGCTGTATTGTTCAATTGATCGCGAGGAGGGTAGGCACCGGTTCGTCTACACCGCCCTGGACCAGAACCAATTGCTCGATGGTGCTAGGAGTAATGTATACTTACGGGAATTCTATCGCCATACTTGAGTTGAATTCGCTGAGCTTCAGCCTTGCGCTTCTCTGTTCATGACGGTTAGTCTGTCAAAAGTAGAGCGGACTCCTCTTCCTATTCAATCTGTGTTTACTCACCAAAGGGGTGTTCGTCCTTGAACTTGGATCGCATTATAAAGGAGAAATATGAATTTCAAAGCAGAAGACAGGGAAGTGCGAATTGGTGGCAGTTTTGAGTTTTGCGGGTGGCGACCCTTTCTTTCCTTTGGTTTGGGTGAATATTTGAGAACTGAGTGCGTGCATATCTGAGTCTGGGAGTGACTCTTATCGAGTGTGCTTTCTTTGACTTTTCAGTGTATTGATGAAGGATTTCTATTGAATTAGTCAAGGGTATTGTTTGTTGAGAGTGTCTGGCTGGTGGGATTTGGCTGGGGAGTGAAATGAACTTTGACTGTGCGTGTATACATGTCAGATATGCTTCCGTGCAGTATTTCGGGGTTGTGGTATATTTTCTCTGTGATTTATTTGCTAATAGTGTGTAATTGGGTTTGTAGGATTGCATTCCGTGTTTCTTCTGGCGCACAGTGACTTCGAGATGAGCATCGCTTGGCTCAAAAGATCCAAAAAAACTATTTTTTTGGTTAAAAATGAATAAAATCCGAAAAAGCATGCAATTTAAAATAGAACAGGATAAAAACCATAAATACATACACAGTAATGCAAAAAAAGACCACCAATTGACTGAAAACAGTGCTGGGCTTGCAGAATATCGCACAATAGTTACTCAGATGTGTCAGAGCCTACAAGAGAACGACGCACAAGGCGCATACACACTCAAAATAACAATATAAATATAAATGGATAGAGGTATTATAAGTATAGGCACAAGACTCCAGATAAAGCAGCAAGAGACCAACAGAGACACCAGCAACAAAGGCCCAATGATCCCAAGACAACACAAACAAAACACCCCAAAATACAAGTGTAAACCACATACATCACAAACGGATGAAACACATGACGTACATGGACGTATCAGGCATTATATGAACCCCCATAACCACCCACCAAACAACGGCAGTAGAGCAAACGCCACCAGCCTAGTAAAAAAAAGACCTCTTCTCTAAAGATCTTTCCTTTCTACTTTCTAAATTTCATCGCCTTTCTAAATTTCATCGCCTTTCTAAATTTCATCGCCTTTCTACGCTGAATGACAGGCAATCAGAAGAGCCGCACGGGTCGGACCACTTCTTCGTTTTATCTGCTTTTAGAAAGGGCGCCCTTACTAAATTCGACAAGTGGCCTCACTAAATGTAGAAAGGGCGACAGCTACACGATAAAGTCAGTCAGCCCACCCCACAGAACTCCAAAGAGACAGCCAAAATATAAGTACGCCCAAAATATCTGCCATTTTCACCTCTGCAATGGCTCCTCACGCGCTTACAGAAAGAATTCCTCAACCGCCGCAGATCCAGCATCGCACCCGTCGCACTTCTCCTAACCACCGCCAACGCTCAAATCGCTTGCCTCGACACAACATGTCTGCTCCCACACCCATAGCATCAGCAAATGGATTTCTCACAGCTTCTGGCCAGCCAGTAAAGGTCGAGGTCGAGGCATATCTCCGAGGAATGCAGACGAAAATCGTTCAAGCACTTGAACAGGTTGACGGCGGCGAACCCTTCCGCGTTGACTCTTGGACCCGTCCCCAGGGCGGTGGCGGCACCTCGTGTGTTCTCCAGGACTCTAAAGTTTTCGAGAAGGCCGGTGTCAACTTCTCCGCCGTCCACGGAACCCTTCCGCCCGCAGCGGTGCAAAAGATGAGAGCTGACCACAGCTCGCTTGCTGCGGCAGCCGACTCGGCTACTGCTCAGGGATTCTCGGCCTGCGGACTATCCATGGTTCTACATCCTCGAAATCCACACGCTCCGACCGTGCATCTCAACTACCGGTACTTTGAGACCTCGTCGCCAGACGGCACTCCCGAGGCCTGGTGGTTTGGCGGCGGATGCGACCTAACACCCTCGTACCTCTACGAACAAGACGCCCGCCACTTCCACAATACCATAAAAGCGGCATGCGACAGTCACAACCCGCTTTACTACCCGCGCTTCAAGGAATGGTGCGACCGCTATTTTTACGTCAAGCACCGTGGTGAGACTCGTGGTGTGGGCGGCATCTTCTTTGATGATCTCGACGATGACACTCCAGATAACTTGATCAGCTTTATGCGTTCTTGTCTTGATGCGTTCCTCCCCTCATATCTTCCCATCATCAACCGCCGCAAGGACCAGCCCTTTACCGAGACCGAAAAGGAATGGCAACAAATCCGCCGCGGTCGCTACGTCGAATTCAATCTCGTACACGACCGAGGAACCCAGTTTGGCCTACAGACCCCCGGATCTCGGGTCGAGTCGATCCTCATGTCGTTGCCCTTGACGGCGTCGTGGATGTACGACCACCATCCGGAGGAAGGCACCCGCGAGGCAGAAATACTTGAGGTCTTAAAAAACCCTCGCGAATGGGCCACCGTCGGCGAATTGCCTGAAGTGGCCACCGACACCTTGGCATAATTTGGCGTATAGCTTTAGTCGCCTTTTGTATTATAGATCACTTAATTTATGGGAAATACGAATAGTCTACCGGCATGCAATAACAATAAATATCGTATAACATAGCTATAATATACCTTCACATACCCAAACACCAAAATGCAAAATGACTTTTCAAAGCAATATTGAATGCAAAAAAGTAGAAAGACCCACTACGAATACAGGCTTTCCTGACGCTGTCGCTTGAGCCAGCTGACAGGCTTCTCCTGCGTCCGGCGCAGCACGACCACAGACGTTTGCTGCATCCGCGACGAGAGCCAGAACCAGGCAGAGTGGATCAGACGCCGCTCCCGACGGAAGCCGTCGTGGTCCGACTGCGGGAGCGAGGCGTCAATCGAAGCGTTCGTTAGCTCGGCCGCAGCGAAATGGGAGAGCGCTCCGGCTCTGAAGGGCGAGACCGGATCGGGGGCTGTCGGGAATGTCTCCGGTTCCGAACTCGCGAGATCGCGCGCGAGTGCCTTTCCACTCTTACGTAAAGGTGGCTTGACAGGGAGCAACTCGTCCTCCTCATCGCTAGTCAGAGGCAGGCCAGCGTTGATATCGCCAGGAGAGCTTTTCATGGCAGCTACCTGGTCCCGTAAATCATCTGTAGTCTCACGCTCGGTAGCAAGCTGTCGCTGAGAATCAATAACTTGCGAAGCCAAAGCCTTGTTGCGAGCAATAAGCGTTTCCACCTGCGCCTCCAACTGTCGCTTACTCCCAGTCACGTCCTCCAGTAGTTGATTCAGCTCTGCCATCGACTGATCAGCAGTCCGTACCTGTTCCTGTAGTTTCGGTACCTCAGTGAGTTTGATTTTGTATTTTGAAATCACGGCCTCGAGGCGCTCGATCCGGTCTTGAAGCTCGCTTTCTCGCTCGTCAGCTTCGTCGTTGATCTGAGAAAGCTGACCAGAATGTTTGGTGAGCTGCAGTTCAAGATCTTTTATTTCCTTCTGGTACCCATCACACCGGCTCTCCATGCTGTCTATTTCCTCCTGAAGGGCGACGACCTGTTCCGACAGGACGCGCTCAGAATCTTGATGAGCCGCGACCTGATTCTCACCTTCATCGGCTCGAATTTCTAAATTGTCATACATTTCTTGTAATTTTTCATACTCGCGTTCGATCCGCGAATACTTTTCGTCGCCTTCGTCGATCTGAGCTTGCAGCTCGTGCAGACGCAAGCTGCCCAGTTGCTCGTTAGAAGGGGGACTACTGCCACCAAGGGAGAATTTGGAGTCATATGGAGACGAGTTGAACGAGTTCAGACGTGCCACAGGGGTTTCTGGACTCGAAGGAACCGCACGCCGAGGACTAGACTTGGACGGACTGACAGACGAGTGTAAAGCTCCCTGTCTGCGTCCACGGGTAGGACCGCGGGGTTTCCGTAGCCGAGAAGAGGTGAGCGCGGGCGAAGAGTCTTCATTGATACCCTCTGAGGTTAAGACCTGGCTATGCGGACTATCCAGGGCTGAGGGACCAAGTGCAAGATTCCTTCGGGGCAGAAGATTTCTCGAGTCGAGTGGTGTCTGCTCGGAATCACGGCGGGAGCCGGCATTGCCAAGCACAGGGGTGCCCTCACCCGAGCTCTTTTGCGTCTCTGCACGTCCACTTAGAATGATCTGCATAATTGCCTTTTGCGAGGAGGTGTCAACCGTATTCATTATCCGCTGTGCGTAGCTAGCAGCCTTGGGAGAGTGAAGGGCAAGCACAAACACCAGTCGCGCAAAGACCGCAGCTTGGCGATCCACGTCCCCACCTAGTAAGCCAGGGATGTCAGGACACTTGAGTAGCTTTGAACCCAGCGACTGTGAGTCGCTAGGGTCGCATATCTTGGACTGATATGCAGCAAGCTTGTCGAGAACGCGCTCGTCTGAGAAGAGTCAGAGCAGTTTCGAGGCAAAGCAATAAAAACACAGTAGAGAGTGGTACTCACAAGAATCGTTGGTCGCAACAAAATCCTCTTCGGCAAGCGAGCCGAAAAAAGCGCCATCAATGTCGTGGAGAAGAGCGGGTAGGATGCGAGGCCGCTCCACGAGATCAACCACGGAGTCCACCGGCATATCCTCCAGCCCAGGAAAGGCATTTAGCTGTATTGTCAGCTACAGGCCTCTCGGATCGAAGCCAAACACTTACACACTGCACAAGATCCTTGTCTTGCGGCGACATTGGTTGCGGTGACGATGGAAAACAGAGACAGGACTACCACATAAAGCTATACGGTACTTCTACAAAAGATCATTCAACAAAAACAAAAATCCAAAGCATATATTAATCCACAAGTTCACACAAGTCCATATTCCCATACATAACACCAATTTCATAGTTTACCAAGTCAAGCATAAACTCCCAAAGCAGATACCAGCACAAGTTCTCCAAAGCACAGGAATAACAAATCACGACAATAGCTATTCAAACCTACATCAAGTGCTTGCGTAGTTTAATAGCAACAAAAGGGTAGCGAGAAAGCTAACCAGGCCAGACGGCGTCAAAGTTGCCCTTCAGTGGCCTTTGGCAATCGAATACTCGTGATCTTCCTCAATGATCAAAGGGTTATTCTTTCCAAAAGTAGAAATAAGTTCATTTATCTTGTCCTTGGTAGTTTTGATAGCAAAACCGCTGTCAGGGTTAGTCACAAAGATTCAGAGCACAGCCCAGTGTGTCCACTCACGAAATTATATCAAACTCGTGCGTAATTTCAGCACCAATGCTTGTCAGGCTGGTCTTGAGTTCACGGAGAACGCTATACTGTTACCAGAGTGTACATCACATATTCGTATTTAACTCACCCAGGGTCTTCTGTGGACCCAAGGACAACAACGTAGGAACCAACAGTGTCTTCCTCTTTAGAGTAGATGGTTAGAATAATACAGCGCAAGCGTATCCGCCACCTACTGTCGGGCAATGATCCCAGCACAACACCAGCAGTCAGCAATCCAAATAAAGTCAAGAATCTCATTTTATAAAATCGAAATAAAGTGAAGGAAAAGTGGCAAGGTTGATTTAGTTTTATATCTAGGCATTCATCTACACGTGACCTCTTTTTTTTTATTTTATAATTTTAACCTCCCCAGTCTTTTACTCCTTGCTCTGTTTCATCTTTGTGAGAGGCTTTTCAAAAGTGTTTGGCGAAGCTTTTTTTGGACTTCTTACTGGGTAAATCAAGTTTGCCTTGTTGTGATGAGCTACCCGCCTCGTTCAGACCGTGATCGCGAGCGCGAGCGGGATCGTGACCACTACGGCGACGAGCGCTACGCCGGACACGGACGGGACTACGACCGACGGGAGCGAGACCGAGACTACCATCGACGCCCCGACGACCGCGAGCGAGAGCGAGAGCGAGAGCGAGGCAGCCGCGACTTTGATCGCGAGCGCGACAGATACCATCGCCCGGCGTACGAAGACCGGGCGCACTACCGCCCCTACGACTCTCCACAGACACGACCAGCACCGTACCACCGTCCGCGCGAATGGGATAATACGCCCAGACGCGGCGGTGGGATGCGCGACCGCGACCTCTACGACTCACCGCGAACCCCATCCACACCACAAGGTCACGATTACCAGCGCACACAGACCCACTACCACAGTCCGCGTCCTCAGCCATCAAGCACAAACAGCCCAGCAGTCAACGGGCAGCAGACGACCGTTGGCAGTGACAAACCGGGCCTTGGTACGCCGCTCGCACAACAGCGTAGCACTCCAGATCCACGCTCGCTGACGACCGCGGTGGCACGTACGTCGAACGTGCTTGCAGCCGAACTGGTTGAGTCTCTTGACAAGACGGCGAAACAAGTGGAGGAGTCTGCGGCGGAGGTGCTGAGCGCTCAGAGCAGGGCCCGACAGGCGTTTGCAGAGTGGGAAAAGTTGACGCTCGAGTGCACGGTGCAGGCTACGCGTGTACGCGAGGTCGAGCGGCAGCTCGAGACCGTGCTGTCGGTATAGCAGATTGTACAATATAGATTGGGAATAAAAAAAAAGGTGTGTCTCTCTCGCCCTGTTATTGTAGCGTGTGCACTGTAGTCTTTTTTTTTTTTGTTTTTTTTTGGCAAAGTAGAGAGCTCTATGTACATGTCGTCTCAGATCTTTTGGCACACAATCTCGGTCGATCTTATGTTGTTGGAGGACGAGCAGTAGTAGCCCAACTTGCCCATTTCTTCAAACATCTTTGTCGTAGCTAGCAGCATCTTCTCACATCTAACACACGTAATCTCCCCCCCCGGTGGTCTCCCAGAGGAGTCGCCTTGGGTTGAGGGTGGAATCTATTTAGCCTCGCAGTGACAAGCCCCTCGACACAAACTCACGTTCTTCGTCCCTCGACGCCACGACAAACGTAGCTTTCATGAGTTTCACGGTCTCTGATAGAGTTAGTCTCCTGACCCATTCGTTGATGGACTTGAGCAAGGCCCCGAACGTACCCGTCGAATGAAATAGTAGCTGTCGGGTCCTGCTTTACAAATGCCCGAAACACTGTTAAATTCTTTGCTTCCACGGTCTCGTTTGGACCGATGCTGTCTTCTTTTTTGTCTCCAATCCCAAACATCGTCGAGTGCGTCCAATGACGTACGTAGTAAGGTTGTCTCTACGGCTGTGCACACCAAATAAAAAGCTACATCCAACGTGCTTTAAATACCGATATATATCAAAGGTTATAAATTGTACATCAATTAGCCCGTTCATAAGTTTACTCAAATTCCGAGTTCAAAATCTTTTTGTCTCCTTTTCGCTTCCTCCCTCCCAGACCAACCGAGCCTCTCAAAGGCATTCGATCCGAGACAACTCTCAGTGTCCAACAGGAGCGTCACCAGTCAAGTTGGCCACGAACTGCTTAGCCATATCACCCAGACCAACCATGCAGACCGTCTGCCAGACGCCGAGTCCAATTCGCGGGGTAACGCCGCGGTAGAGACCACGAATACCATTGGTACTGTAGATATACTTGAGCGCTTTTGCGACGGTCAAATTAGCAGGCCTATTAGGGTCAACGGTCTTGGACTGCATTTCAATTCGAACGACTTCAATTGGCTGGTTCCACGCGCTCAGTCCACCACCCAATACAGACGCCAAAATCTTATCAAATGCAGTCAATTTAGTTTTTTCATCGTATTTGCGCACCTTACGGATACCTTCCTCGGCCAGACGGGCGAGACCGAAGCGCGATCCCCAGTTTGTGCACTGTCGAATCGCGACGGCGTTGACGCCCCGATTGATACCTCGGATACCTTCGCGCCGATAAATGTCCATAAAAACCGACATTGTAGAAGCCGGAGCAACACCAGAAGCCACCTGCTTACTTCGAGTGATTTCTACCGTCTTCATGCACGTACAAAAGCCCATGGTAGCGTAAGCCTGAGCAAGACCTCCAAACACACCCCCGGTGATTCCAGCAGTAAAATTGCCCATTCCGCGCACTTTAGCTTGATATTCGACCTCATTAGAGACAAAAAGAAGCACAGCTCCCTTCGTAGACCCTTCGATCCAAGCCTGTCGAGGTTAGTCTAATCACTTTGTGCTCTTGATCACCGCCCTCAGCCCCGACAGTTCACAACTTACCCACGGAATCAATCCCTGATAGAATCCAAACACACCACCTCTGCTCCATATACGGGCAATTGCTCCAGGCATAGTATCTCCTCTGTTGGCAGCCATCGTAGTCTTAAACTTTCGGTTAGCCAGTCCTCCAAAAAAAGCACGAGGAACGTAGACTCAGCAGAAAGACAATAAAACAGCAAGAAGCACCGTCCCTTGTGCCTTCACCAAGTCAATTCCTCCCGCCAGCTTGAAGAAGAGAAACTCACCTTGGTAACCTCCAAGGGTTGTCCGAGCGTCGTGACCCTAACACCCACCCCGGTCAGCCACCACCACCAACCATCACCGCGCAAACAAAACTCACTCAAACAAATTCAAACCCGCTCCCAATAAAATATTCGACCATTTGAATGGCTTCTTTTGCACCTCAGCCACAGCCATCGCTGCCGGTTTCAGCCACAAAAAAAAAATAGAGGTAAAGCCTGGAGGGGTAAAAAAAAAACAGAGAAATTGATGGGCCCTTGACTCGCCCCGCACATCCACTCACCCCCCAAAAAAAGAGCGTGTGTTCAAAAACGGTGCGGCTTTAATTTACTGCATGGGGATATACACGTGACTAAAAGAGGGTAACACATAGCGTAGAGAAACGGCCTTGGAAAAAGGGCACTCCTCTCAAAAGAGGAGAGGCCACCTATACACTTGTCAAGGGGGGGGTTACGGGGATAGAACCAGGAGTATCTTCCAGGGGCATGGACAACTTTGGATTAACAAGATCCATGTCAACATACTCTATACATCTGCGATTCGTACTCACAGTCTAATAATCAAATAAAAGAAACGCCAAAAGCCAAATAAAATTAAAGTTAAAGAAAAATTATCATACAAAAAAAAAGAGTGTTTTTGTTTTTGTTTCAGCTGCTGTGCTCGCGCTCGCGCGTTGGCAGCAACTCCTCTCTCGACTCGCGTTTGCTGCCCTTCACTCCACCAGCTCGATCGTACAGATACAATCCAAAGAATCTGTTATGTTAGCAGTTGTTTATAGAAAGCAAAATAAACTCACGTTAAAAAGAATCCAAAGCCCTGGGCCCGTGTGATGTCTTGGCCAAACCAGACAATGGCAGCCAGGATGATAAAGACCCGCTTAAGCAAACTGGAGATTGAATAGGTAACTGGAGATATCATGCCCAGTAAAATAAAGGCAAGCAGACTCTGTCCAAAGTGAACGGTGCCATTCACCATGATTTGAGTCAGCAACGCGTGCACGAGCTGAGAGCGGTTGGGCTCAACTTCGGCGGCTGCCTTCAACAGCGACTTGGTGCGACGTGCAGTCTCTAGCGGAAGAACAACAATAGCTTCACCATTTATAACCTGTCCAATCAGCTTACGGCCATCACCAAGTAGCCAGATGGGAAATGTAAAGGCAAAGGCAACAGCGGAGCAGTAGCAGAGCAGAGTGAGCTTGTCAATCTTCTTCTTGTCTGAAGGATCATCGGTGAGAATCTTCTTGGAGTAGATGTTTTGGGTTACAAATACCAAGCTGCCTGCTAGCGCACAAACGATGCCGTCAATGTGATTGGAAACCTCAAAGGAACAGGCAAGCATGACACCGACAGTGAGAGGCACAAGAGAAATGTAGGTAGCAAGGGAGTATTTAATGCCAAAAATGAATCGATATGCACAAACGGTGAATACGGGGGACATTCCCTTTAGTGTATGAACAAGCGAAACAGGGATTTCCCGGGTCGCCATGTGGGACAGTATATGCCCAGTGAGCTGAAAGCAGCCCAATGGTAGCACGGTTCGAAAAACTTCACGCGAAGGGTATCGTAGACCACCGGGACTCATGGGCAAAACTCGAGAAAGTCGCAGACTGTGCTTACCAAATCTTCCCACCACCACACACCAAAACACAACAAGCGAAAATTGGCACATGGATAGCGTGACAGGATATGGAAATATAATCAAAATGCTTTTATTGAGGTTGTTGGAAATTGCAGAAAATGCGTACCACAGCAGGCAGAGAACGACAAGCTTGACCGAAATAGGCGGAGCTAGCTGTTTGATACCCTCGCTCACACTGACACGCCGTCGATGTCCCGTCATGTGCATGTTGGGTAAATGATACTCTTTATGTAGTGACTCGTTCGTAATTGGTGAGGCGGACCGACCAGCCACCGACCGAGGAAATGAAAAAGAAATATTCCTCTGTTCGGACGAACGCATTTTAGTTGATGCATTATCTAGCGGAGAATTTATAATGGCCGCTGTATCGCCATTTGTCAAAGTAGACGATGAAGATAATGAGAGACTGTTGGAGAGCAAAGGGTGTGGGTTTGAATCGGCGGAGATATAGTCCGAACCGGCGGATCTATTCACACTATTTGCGCGCTGCCGAGATCCCTGTGAATCTGACGCTCTACTCGACGAAATAACAGCAGGTTGACCAGACGCAACGGAGCTTCCAGATGAATCGTGTCGTCCATGGTCACTCAAAATCGTCACGCTGCCTTGATCCAGTTCTGTCGCCATCCTAAATCAATCTAAAGCAATAGAAATCCCAACAATTTTTGTAACCGAAAGATAAGACAGCCACCAGAAAACTCAATGCCCCTAAACTCTGAACAAACCCAACTTCAAACTTTGTAAAGCAGACCAGGATCAAAGAAAGCTGTTAAATAAATAAAAGCCTTTCTCTTCAAATAATAATAATAAAAAAAAGGATCTCCGCCGTATTTTATTTCCCTATTAACAGGCCAACAGATTCGAAAGAGTAGAGAAGAGAAAAAAGTGAATTAAAAAAGGGCCGTTGCTAGGCAAAGCTTCAACCTCCAACCTCCAACCTGTCTTCTCTGCCACTCAGAGTCGGGAAAAAAAAAGATGCCAAAGGCAAAGGTCTCGAAGAATAAACTCCGTCGGGAACGTGCAAAGGCAAAGAAGATCGGTGGTGATGAGTCCGAGCCGGTGTTGAAGCCAGAGGTAAGAGTGTCCTGCACGTCTCATGAGAGGCAACTATTCAGTTGCAATCCCCGGTTCTTTGAGCTAACTATTTTAGCTATTAGCACAGCAGAAACTAGAAACTGATTCTTCAGTCACCTCTAGCTTGATTGATGTCCAGGTGGATCTCGACGATCCCGCCTACGCCCAGTTCAAGTCTGTTTTTGAAAAGTTCAGCGGTGGCGATGAGGAATCAAATGAGAATTTAAAAGATGAAGATGGTAAAGGCAATATATACTACAGTGATGATGACGACAATATCCAGGATGAAGAGCAGGAAGAGGCTACCTTGCAGCAGCTTTCGAAAAGAAAGCAGCGCAAACTCAACAAAATCCCCATCTCGGAACTAAAAGTCTATGCTCCTAGACCTGAGGTCGTCGAATGGTTCGATGCCGACTCACCCGATCCCAAGTTGCTTGTCTACCTCAAATCCTACAAAAATGTGGTCCCCGTTCCCAGCCACTGGATGCTCAAGCGCGAGTACCTCTCGTCCAAGCGCGGTGTTGAAAAACCTCCATTTCAGCTACCCAAGTTTATTCGCGATACGGGTATTCAAGAAATGCGAGATACGGCCGCTGAGGATGAGTCCACAATGAGACAAAAGATGCGCGAGCGCGTGCAACCCAAAATGGGCCGGCTTGACATCGACTACACCAAGTTGCACAATGCATTCTTCCGCTTTCAGACTAAACCCCGCATGTCGGGAGTAGGCGAAATGTACTACGAAGGCAAAGAGACTGAAATCGACGTCAGCAGCTTTAGGCCAGGACGACTCTCTGAAGCACTAAAAGAGGCGTTAGGAATTCCACCAGGTGCTCCTCCTCCCTGGCTCTTGAACATGCAGCGCTCTGGACCCCCTCCATCCTACCCAGGTTTGCGAATCCCAGGTGTAAACGCTCCTATACCTACTGGCGCACAATGGGGCTTCCAACCTGGTGGATACGGAAAACCTCCAGTCGACGAGTACAACCGACCCCTGTATGGCGATGTGTTTGGTGTTTTACAGACCACCGAGCAGGTTGACGAGACTAGGGGAATCGACAAGACGCTCTGGGGTGAGCTCAACGAGGAAGAAGAAGATGATGATGAGGAGGAGGAGGAAGAAGAAGAAGGAGAAGAAGAGGAAGAAGGTGATGAAGATGAAGAGATGGAGTGATTACTTCGCCCCTATTGACCTCGCATCTACAAATGTATAATAGTGTATCATAGTCCAACATTCTTTCCATAAGTATCATACAATCACATAAATAGGCCTATTTTGACGCTACAGCAGCCGAACCTTCGAGTTCATCAGCAGCCTGTAGTCGGCTCTCATGGCGCTTTTCCAGCTCGCTCAAGTCTGCAGCTGTTAGTAATAAACTCTTGTTTTCACGGAACCACTCACCCATATTTGCGGTGATTTTAGGACCAGCCCACATCAAGATGACACTGGCAACAGCCATCAAGGCCATGGGGTTCCTAAGCAAACCGGCGATATTAAAGCCTCCGCGTGCCTGGTAGTACTGAGCAGGAGCAGCAGCCTGGATCTCAAGAGGGTAGGATAACCGCACGGCGGATTCCTCAGCAACTGCAGTCGACGTCCACTCACGCTCAAGGCCACCGAGAGAGTAGACGTTGACGGTGCCGGTGCCCACGTCCACTCGCAGCGGGACAAAGAGGAAGCCCGGAGCAAAAACAGACACCAGGTATGAGCCCTCGGATACGTTTTTCAACGCAAATCGCCCATCGTACTGTACAAACGTACTCTCTTCAAACGGTAGCTGCTCATGGCCAGTCGTACCCTGGATCTTGACCGTTGTCGACGAAACCAAGTCTTCCTCGATGCTGAAGACTCCATTACTGACAATCGATCCGCGTAAAGTATATGCTTGCGCAATAGTCAGCCAGACCAGAAACGCTAGAGCCCGAGTCAACATTTGAGGTGGTGAGTTGTGGTGGAGGTGAAGTTGCCAGCAGCAGAAAATATGCCCTACGCAAAGTTTGGATTAAATTCTATCATTTGGATTTCTTATCCGTAAAAAAAAAATACATAAAGTACAATAAAAAGACTCTTCGAGCTCTGTCTACTTTTGGTGGCGCTCGTTATCAAAGTAACCACCTAGCTTGAGTCGAGGAGCAATGTTCATGGCCAACAACTCCTGGAAGAGTAGTTTGGCGGCGTATGGAATGGTCATCTTAACCACATGCTTGCTGCTCTGGCACGTTCGACACCAACCATTGTAGCCCATCAAACCGCAGGTCTGACAGACGTCAACTTCAAAGGCGTCAGAGGAAATCATCAATCGCTCCAAGAGCAACTGCGAAGCACCATAGGCAATCAAACAATCACGCTCCATCTCACCCAATCGTAGACCACCGTCTCGAGAACGACCTTCGGTGGGCTGTCGAGTGAGAACGGCACGAGGACCACGAGAACGCGCGTGCATCTTGTCCAAAACCATATGCTTCAATTTCTGATAATAGATGGGGCCGAAAAAAATGTAGGCCTGAAGACACTCTCCGGTAACACCAGAATAAAGCATATCCTTACCCGAATAACTGAATCCCTTGTCGATAAGAATCTTGCTCATGTCCTTAAGCTTGCTACCACCGAATGCAGTACCATACTGCAAAGATCCATCCAACACACCAGCCTTACCAGAAATCAACTCAATCATCTTTCCAACCGTCATTCGGGAGGGGAAACCGTGGGGATTCATGATAATGTCTGGGTTAATACCCTGGTCATTGAATGGCATATCTTCCTGCTGGACAATGATACCGCACACACCCTTTTGACCGTGGCGCGATGAAAATTTGTCACCCAATTCCGGTCGTCGAGTCTGACGCAAAAGAACTTTGATGAGAGGCTGCTCAGACTCGGATGCACTGAGCATGACCTTGTCAATATAACTTGGAACCGGTGTTTTGTAGTTTACTGGGCTGTCTTTGTAGTCTTCACTAAGAGTATTACCAAAAACAGTGTTGTTTCCAATAGCATTATCAGAGGCATTCAAAGGAACCTGCTTGTTGACATATGTCATTCCTGATTCAACCTGCTCGCCGACACCTGGCAAACCGTCAGGCTCCAGAATAGAATGCTGATAAATTGGCTGGCCATTCTCATCGTGTTTGAGACCTGAAAGTCGGTCAATCGTACCATTAGGGTAGCGCTTGAGCGGTACCGTGGTCTTTCTAAAAACTTGACACCTTCCAAAGCCTCGATCTATAGAAGACTTATTAAGAACCAAAGCATCCTCAATATCATAACCCGAATAACTCATGACTGCAACGGTCGCATTTTGACCAGCAGGGAGCTTGTCGTATTTGATAAGCTCAATTGTTTTGGTTTTGACCATCGGCTGCTGAGGATACACCATTAGGTAAAGTAGTGTATCAATACGCAGTAATTGATTATATGCAATAGCACCAATAGCTTGCTTACCCATAGCACATTGGTAGGTGTTTCGTGGAGATTGATTGTGGTGAGGATATGGAATAAGACCGGCCACGGCACCCAAGATAGTGAAGGGCTCAATTTCCAAATGCGTCACATCCGTGCGAACCTCAAGCTCATTTTCGTAAAGTGCAATATTACTATCGTTCTCTTCGTTGACATCAAGATACTCGACCAATCCTTGGGTAAGAAAGTCATCGAACGACATCTTACCAGTCATGAGACTTTTTAGGTGATGAGCCTCGACTCGGCTCTTGCCCTTATCAACAATAATTAAAGGTCGGCAGATACGTCCTCCATCAGTGGCAATATGTACAGCAGACTGATGATGATTGTTGAAAATGCTAATAAACTCTGATATCCGACCAGTTCGTCGGAGATACCTAAAATCGGCCACAAATTGAAGGGGAAAACGTGTGACGCCAATGATAGTACCATTAATGAAGATACCATACGTTCCAGGTGAATATAGTTCGTAACCACCGATAGTAGATACGCTTTCGGCACCAAGGGAAAATGCAAGCTTTACTACCGGATCCTCTTCATCGTCGGTAGTAATATGTGTCATGAGAGCCAAATTTTTAACCAAGCCACAAGCTTCACCTTCAGGAGTATCCGAAGGGCACAGCATACCAAACTGTGAAGGCTGAAGCGAACGAGGGCCTGAAACTTTTCGAGACTTTTCAAACTGCGAGGAAATTCGAGTCATCATACCTAAAGCACTGATAAAGCTCAGACGACTGAGAACATGAGTAACACCAGCACGCTCCATTCTGAATCGCTTAAGAGACCAGTTTCCGGTTGAAATCGCTCGGTTCATACCCATGGTTATATCATTTGCGTGAGACGAAAGGTTAACTAGCGCATCGAATTCTTGAGTTCGGGCAGGCTTGCGAAGAACCTTGTCGATGTTGGCTTTCAGATCGGAATTGAATTTCTTGAATAAATCTTCAAACAAGAGCGATAACAACTGGCCGGCCAACTCAAGACGCTTGTTTCCGACATAATCACGATCATCGACGAGTTTAGGATTTTCCATGGCCATAATCACACGTCGAGTCATAATAGCAATATAGAGAGCCTTGTCACTCATGTCAAGACCGTTGCAAGCAACGTGAGGAATAATAGTTCCAGCAATAGCTTCAAGTCCCTCTTGAGCAGTAGACAATCGTGCACCTCGCCTGTTGGTCTTGACCTTGGATCCAAGATAATCCAAGGCCTGAGCACGAGTGTGGACTTGAAGACGCGAGCACTCTTCAAAATTAACCGCAAATAAGTCCTGGTAGGCGGAATCGTCACCACAGACAAGTTGCAGAATTTCGTAATCTGTTTCGATACCAGCAGCCTTTAGAACAAGAACAATAGGCATATCTTCAGCAATGGAGTTATGCTTGAGATATATTCTACCGTTTTTGGTCAAAACATAAGTCTTGGACTTCTTTTCGTGGGTGGAACTGGTGACAGATGCCTGGAAGATGCCTTTGGCTTCATCAGCCTCGACGATAATTCGGTTTTTACTCAGTTGCTCTTGTACAAGAATAACCTTTTCTGTACCATTAACAATAAAGTAACCACCAGGATCGAGAGGACACTCTTTGAGCAGAGCCATTTCTTCCTCTGTTCGACCGTTGAGAATGCACTTTGACGAACGCAACATAACTGGCATTCTTCCAATTTCAACACCCTTGTGTACAATAATTTTCTGGCCCTTTGTATATTCAACATCGACAAAAATAGGTGCTGCGTAAGTCAAGTCGCGCAGACGACACTCTTGCGGAGTAATATCTGAATCAATCGAATCGGCTTCCTTTCGCTGAGGCATACCCACACGAATATCAAGATATCTAAAACAATGTTAGATTCTAAATTTCCAAATTCCTTGTATAAAGTAGAGACTTACTTTAGGTAGAAATTAGGGTTGACATCCGAGAGTACAAGCTGGTTTGCTTGAATGATTTTTTTGAGGTCCGTATTTACAAAATAGTCAAAGGAATCCAGATGCTGTTTGACAAGACCCTTTACTTGCAAAAATGCAGGAACAAGGTTCCATTTATCCTTCATTGTCTTAGTTTTAATCCCATCATCAGCGTATTAGTAAACTTACCTCGGCCGTGTTGATGGCATCGGTAAGCTTCTTGCCCTTATATATCGGGTGAAGCATAGCATTAAGAGCATCATTATGCTCCGATATCGCAGCAGCACCGACGATATCCTTCTTTGCAGTGGCTCCAGCAGATTTGCGCGCGCGAGTCTGCAATTTTTTGTTAGATACCGTCAACCTTTTTAGCTCTCAAAAAGCTGGACTCACCCGCGAAGAAGCCTTAGGCGCCATATTTCCAAGCTCTGGCTAAGCCTAACTGCCGAGAAGAGTATTTGGGCGACGTTTGAATATCACCGAGTTCGCTGAGGCTGAAATCCAAAATTTTTTTTTTCTGACCGACGTGGCAACCTTTTGCTTTCAAAGTCCCAACTCGGCGAACAGGGAATTTAATGAAGTAGCGATACCAGGGGTTGATTGAGTTGGGTTTGCCACTGTATCTCTGCAACTTAGGATAACATTTGGGCGGTATTTAGGATCAAGCTATATACCTTCTCGTATACCAACAGACATCCACTCAGCTTTGATTTATTTCAACCGCTCTTTTAGAAATACGGCATAGATTTCAATAAATTTTTTGGCATGGTTTGGCCAAGTTTATTCTCTATTATGATTAGGTAGAGGTTAAAAGATCTGAATCTTTAGGAACCCGATGCGAGTTCAGAAGCGACTTAATGTTTATTCTTTGAGATAATCTACCTTTACACAGAAATCAAACCCAGGAAATACGTTTAAAATTTTTTTATCTAGACTTTAGAGTTAAGATAACCTGTAAAATTGCCTTCAAACACGAAAACGTAAGCTAAAACATCTGAATCACTTTATATCTATAAATCTAAATGATTATTCAAGACAGATTTACTATGTTGTACACTGACTGTATACAATCAACATTCTTCTAAATGCTTGGGTGACACGGTGAAGTCGTCAAGTGCCAACAATTCTTAATGCTTAATGCAGAATAAAAATCAAGGATCCATTGATGATTACAGGTCGATACAATATCTAAAACATGCAAACTACGTCGTTTTAGAATTGTATGGTATTGATATCTGTTGATGTGATCTATATACCAAGTAGTCATATGAGTTTCAACTACAAAACCATTATAAAACAGAGATGAAAAATCTTTGGAATCATCACTTAATCCACTTCCCTCACCAGAGCTCGGCTTTCCGAAGAAATCCAGAGCCCGCAGAGGCTGGAAGTTGTCCAGGATTCCAGAGTTTCTACACACAACAAAAAAAAACACGTGATGCACAATCACGTGCAACAGTCACGTGTATACGTGTCCGGGGAACCACGCCGCGGCACGCGTTTTTTATATTTATTTTTTCGGGGGCAACGCGCGCGGTTGAAACAGCGTTTTGAACTCTTTGCACGTTTTTTTATCCTTTTGAAGTTAAAAAAAAAGTAGATTCCTCAGTGATTGAATATTACCGAGAACTTAGAGTCGAAAACCCGGGGAATTTGGAGGATTTTGCATTCAGATAATCTGTGTTTGGCGTTTATTTTTAGTTGGGAAGTTTAATTAGTTTTTGCCGATTACATAACAGTAAAGTGACTGCATAATTGACTGGCCTCTGTGAGATTGCTTATAGCAGAAGCCAGGCACTCTTTATAGAATGATGGCTCGTTCGAGGAAAGAATGTAGATTACTTAAATTTATCGGCCCATAAGTTTCAATAGTTTAACGGGCTATCGCAATCTGCTAAATCGTCTTTAAAAATAAACTTGACACGGCGATGGCGCTTTGCTACCCTGATCTGCCTTTTCAGCACTCTGAGTTTTGTTTTATTGCGTTATACACAATCGATCTGAAGAGAATAATCAGGCGATAACGGCAGTTATCTACAGATTGGCATGGTTTATATTGACTCCCTTGGCCTATGCCCCTTTGTGAATCTCTCGTAACCGCGGAAAAGCTTTATATTGCAATTAAAGATCGTGATTCAGGGAACGGTATATCTAGCAGAAATAATGTGGCGTGCCAATTAACAACCCCAACGCTTTAACGAACCGGCCAGTATGAAACAGCTCAACCTACCCAGTATTGAGTGGCGAGATTGCCCTGAAAGTACGGCTAGAGTAGCAAAACGAGCATTGTCAATGGGTAAACGTTGTTTAATAAATAGGGATCATTTTTTAAAAGTAAATTAATGCTTTTATCGCCACTGGATTTACTTACGGTAAAAGCGGCTCGAAATGATCTAGCTCAATCGAGCTCTCGGCATCGCAAAATGCGCATGTCAGAAGGTTAAGACAAGGAACTCAAAGAAAGCAAAACTGAATCTTTACTATTCTGCAGTATTCACATTTCTGGCCACTTGGTGGTTTGCTCTAGACCCCTTTTCGGAGATCGACGCAATATGAGATCAGGCATTCCAGTGTGTAAGATTTGCCTCATGCTTGCGCACTTAAGGCCCGCACATTTCACAGATGAGAATCGAATAGTGTTTGTTAGAGTGTGTGACATTGATATTCTAACCTGGAGTCCACAATGTTGATAAGCGTGTGTTTTCTGTGTGGGGCAATCAGCCAAACGTGCCAGGCCATATGCAATGCTATGACAATCTGCAGCTATGAGACTGTCTGAATATCAATTAAGCCTCTAATACCTTCTTAACATGAAATAAATGTAGTTTACAGCACTTATAATATTTCTAAAGACACAATCCAAGAAACTTTAGGTGGGTTACGTGACTAGTTGGGGAACCTTGCGAGTGATTCCCCTCCCGTAAAGCAAGAGCTGTGTACAGCGATCAGAGCTCTCTTCACTGTTTAGTATCCGTAACATATTAAAGTATACAATTACTGAATTTCAGCTGCAATACTGTGATTATTACCCGAATGAATCAGAGCCAGCAAAAAGGTTGCGCTGCGATTGTTGCGGCTCACGGTAAACCAAAGACAGCAGCAAAGCACAGCACTGTGCGTGTAAGCGCGGAATAATCATTTAAATCTGGCTATATGTGTCGTGTAGACACTTAAATATTTTACGAGCTTTAAGAAACATCTCGCTTGCCACGGTTCAGAGCGAAAGTCTGCATTCTCTCTTTCCCCAGAGTCTGTTTGCTCTTTCCCCCCTTTCTGCCGCTTCTACCTCTTCTAGTTTCGGGCGGACAAAGGCCGTAGCCCACTGCGGTGTAGCGCGTTGGGCGCGGGTTGCCGGTGTGCTGCGTGCGGCTTTTGAGCGACGTTTTGGAGCGAGAGCGAAAGCAAAAGCCAAAGCGAAAAAAGTAAAAGTGTCTCTGTTCTTCTTGGGGCGCCCGTTTTGGTAATTTGGTAGTGGTTTTGGGTTGAGCCTTGGGTTAGGATATTTTTCGTGTGATGCAGAACAAGGACGCCGAAGACAGCCACGGGCGGTCACAATTCGGTTTGTATTTGTCTTTGTGCAAGCGTAAAGATTGTGAGGCAGTTTTAATAAGACAAACTTAGAGCATGACAAAGTGTTGGTAATCGTG
>JAKTWP010000017.1:0-248458 GCA_030582095.1 Trigonopsis vinaria | reverse complement strand
CTCTTCTAGCGCTGCACCCTCTTCTAGCGCTGCACCCTCTTCTAGCGCTGCACCCTCTTCTAGCGCTGCACCCTCTTCTAGCGCTGCACCCTCTTCTAGCGCTGCACCCTCTTCTAGCGCTGCACCCTCTTCTAGCGCTGCACCCTCTTCTAGCGCTGCACCCTCTTCTAGCGCTGCACCCTCTTCTAGCGCTGCACCCTCTTCTAGCGCTGCACCCTCTTCTAGCGCTGCACCCTCTTCTAGTGTGATCCCTTCCAGTAGTGTGGTTTCGTCGAGTGTTGTATCCTCCTCTAGCTTTGTACCGTCTTCAAGTGTGACCTCGTCTACAGGCGTGTTTTCGTCTGTTAGTAGCTCCTATCATAGTCCTACACCAACCCCTGTTGATAGTTGCCCCTTGAACTGTGGCTCCACACCAGGTTTGCGCGGTGTGATGTATAATGCTACCTATGATGCTACATGGCCGTTGAGTCTGGATTATCTTTCATATGGCTATCATGATACGAATGTCATGTACACCTGGGATAGCGTGACTGATCTAAATTTCAATGTTCTTAATGTTCCCAATGGTATTCAGTACGCTGATTTGTATGGAGAGAATATCACCGTTTCCAACTTTACATTGGCTCTCACTGGTTATTGGTTGGCTAACCAGACCGGTACATACACATTTGATTTCGAGATTGATGACGGACTCGCATTCTTTATTGGTGCTGGCAATGCTTTTGATTGCTGCGACATCGGATCAGTGAACGCTTCTAGTGTTCCAGGTGTATTGATCTTACACTCTGGTAACTCTGGATCGCTAGAATATGCCATGACTGCAGGAGGCTATTATCCAATTCGAATTGTTTACTATCAACAGATTACTAATTACAGATTAGTTCTGACTGTGACATCGCCGGATGGAAGCTCGTCTACTTCATATCCAAACTCGCTCTTCTATTCTGATGATGATAATTCTTGCTGTGCTGTATCTTCCAGTGCCGTGGTTCAATCGACTAGTAAGTTACATTTGGTTAAATCTTCACTTGCAGCAACTAACAGTTTATTAGGCCCTTCAAGCGTTCATACTTCCAGTACCCTGAGCGCAATTTCTTCTAGTCCAGTCGTTTCATCGTCGATCGTCTCATCGTCGGCCGTCTCGTCTTCGGCTGTTTCGTCGTCGGCTGTTTCGTCGTCGGCTGTTTCGTCGTCGGCTGTTTCGTCGTCGGCTGTTTCGTCGTCGGCTGTTTCGTCGTCGGCTGTTTCATCGTCGGTCGTCTCATCGTCGGTCGTCTCATCGTCGGTCGTCTCATCCTCAGTTGTCTCATCGTCTTCTCTCATTAGCTCTTCTCATAGTCCCACTCCAACCCCTGTTGATAATTGTCCCTTGGACTGTGGCTCCACACCAGGTTTGCGCGGTGAGCTTTATAATGCCACATATGGTGCTCAATGGCCGTTGAGTCTGGATTATCTTTCATATGGTTATCATGAGACGGAGACGATGTACACCTGGGCTAGCGTCACTGATCCAAGTTTCAATGTTCTTAATGTTCCCAATGGTCTTCAGTACGCTGATTTGTATGGAGAGAATATCACCGTTTCCAACTTTACATTGGCTCTCACTGGTTATTGGTTGGCTAACCAGACTGGTACATACACTTTCAATTTCGAGATTGATGATGGACTCGCGTTCTTTATTGGTGCTGGAAATGCTTTTGACTGCTGCAGCATTGGATCAGTTAACGCTTCTAGTGTTCCAGGTGTATTAATCACAAGCTCTGGTAACTCTGGATCTCTCGAATATGTCATGGCTGCGGGAGCCTATTATCCAATTCGAATTGTTTACTACAACAAGTTGACTAATTACAGGATGATTCTCACTGTGACAATGCCGGACGGAAGCTCGTCTACTACTTATCCAGACTCGCTCTTCTATTCTGATGATGATAATTCATGCTGTCCTGCTGTATCGTCTTCCAGTGCCGTCGTTCAATCGACTAGTAAGTTAAATTTGGTTAAATCTTCACTTGCAGTAACTAACAGTTTATTTAGGCTCCTCAAGCGTTCTTACTTCCAGTACCATAAGTGCAATTTCTTCTAGTCCAGTTGTTTCGTCGTCGGCTGTTTCATCGTCGGCTGTTTCATCGTCGGCTGTTTCATCGTCGGTTGTCTCATCGTCGGCTGTTTCATCGTCGGTCGTCTCATCGTCGGCTGTTTCATCGTCGGTTGTTTCATCGTCTTCTCTCATTAGCTCTTCTGTTCTTCCCTCGGCAACTCCAGTTGCTAGCTGCCCCTTGAACTGTGGCTCCACACCAGGTTTGCGAGGTGAGCTTTATAATGCCACATATGGTGCTACATGGCCGTTGAGTCTGGATTATCTTTCATATGGTTATCATGAGACGGAGACGATGTACACCTGGGCTAGCGTCACTGATCCAAGTTTCAATGTTCTTAATGTTCCCAATGGTCTTCAGTACGCTGATTTGTATGGAGAGAATATCACCGTTTCCAACTTTACATTGGCTCTCACTGGTTATTGGTTGGCTAACCAGACCGGTACATACACATTTGATTTCGAGATTGATGATGGACTCGCGTTCTTTATCGGTGCTGGAAATGCTTTTGACTGCTGCAGCATTGGATCAGTTAACGCTTCTAGCGTTCCAGAAGTATTGATAACACACGCTGGTAACTCTGGATCGTTACGATATGCCATGACTGCAGGAGCCTATTATCCAATTCGAATTGTTTACTATAATGAGTTGACTAATTACAGGATGATTCTCACTGTGACAATGCCGGACGGAAGCTCGTCTACTACTTATCCAGACTCGCTCTTCTATTCTGACGATGATAACTCTTGCTGTGCTGTATCTTCTTCCAGTGCCGTCGTTCAATCGACTAGTAAGTTACATTTGGTTAAATCTTCACTTGCAGTAACTAACAGTTTATTTAGGCTCTTCAAGCGTTCTTACTTCCAGTACGATAAGTGCAATTTCTTCTAGTCCAGTTGTTTCGTCGTCGGCTGTTTCATCGTCGGTCGTCTCATCGTCTTCTCTTATTAGCTCTTCTGCTAGTCCCACACCAACCCCTGTTGATAGCTGCCCCTTGGACTGTGGCTCCACACCAGGTTTGCGAGGTGAGCTTTATAATGCCACATATGGTGCTACATGGCCGTTGAGTTTGGATTATCTTTCATATGGTTATCATGAGACGGAGACGATGTACACCTGGGCTAGCGTCACTGATCCAAGTTTCAATGTTCTTAATGTTCCCAATGGTCTTCAGTACGCTGATTTGTATGGAGAGAATATCACCGTTTCCAACTTTACATTGGCTCTCACTGGTTATTGGTTGGCTAACCAGACTGGTACATACACTTTCAATTTCGAGATTGATGATGGACTCGCGTTCTTTATTGGTGCTGGAAATGCTTTTGACTGCTGCAGCATTGGATCAGTTAACGCTTCTAGCGTTCCAGGTGTGTTGATAACACACTCTGGTAACTCTGGATCTCTTCAATATGTCATGACTGCGGGAGGCTATTATCCAATTCGAATTGTTTACTATAACGAGTTGACTAATTACAGGATGATTCTCACTGTGACAATGCCGGACGGAAGCTCGTCTACTACTTATCCAGACTCGCTCTTCTATTCTGACGATGATAACTCTTGCTGTGCTGTATCTTCTTCCAGTGCCGTCGTTCAATCGACTAGTAAGTTACATTTGGTTAAATCTTCACTTGCAGTAACTAACAGTTTATTTAGGCTCTTCAAGCGTTCTTACTTCCAGTACGATAAGTGCAATTTCTTCTAGTCCAGTTGTTTCGTCGTCGGCTGTTTCATCGTCGGCCGTCTCATCGTCGGCTGTTTCGTCGTCGGCTGTTTCATCGTCGGTCGTCTCATCGTCGGCTGTTTCATCGTCGGCCGTCTCATCTTCGGCTGTTTCATCGTCGGTTGTCTCATCTTCGGCTGTTTCATCGTCAGTCGTCTCATCGTCTTCTCTTATTAGCTCTTCTGCTAGTCCCACACCAACCCCTGTTGATAGCTGCCCCTTGGACTGTGGCTCCACACCAGGTTTGCGAGGTGAGCTTTACAATGCCACATATGGTGCTACATGGCCGTTGAGTCTGGATTATCTTTCATATGGTTATCATGATACGGATAGCCTGTACACCTGGGCTAGCGTCACTGATCCAAGTTTCAATGTTCTTAATGTTCCCAATGGTCTTCAGTACGCTGATTTGTATGGAGAGAATATCACCGTTTCCAACTTTACATTGGCTCTCACTGGTTATTGGTTGGCTAACGAGACTGGAACATACACGTTTGATTTCGAGATTGATGATGGACTCGCGTTCTTTATCGGTGCTGGAAATGCTTTTGACTGCTGCAGCATTGGATCAGTTAACGCTTCTAGCGTTCCAGGTGTGTTGATAACACACTCTGGTAACTCTGGATCTCTTCAATATTCCATGACTGCGGGAGGCTATTATCCAATTCGAATTGTTTACTATAACGAGTTGACTAATTACAGGATGATTCTGACTGTGACAATGCCAGACGGAAGCTCGTCTACTACTTATCCAGACTCCCTTTTCTACTCTGACGATGATAATTCATGCTGTGATGCGTCTTCCACTTCCAGTTCATCGACTCTTAGTTAGTGAGCCGGTCTTCTAGAGAAAGGAGGAATGTTTTTACTTGTTCGAGATGGAGGTGTGGTGGTGTTTTGTGATCGACTATTATAGAAATATTTTAGAAGCATTAAATTTGATTACATATCTGAGTTCGTACTCTTTAAACTAAGAACAAAAACTGTGCATCATTCATTATCTTATCATCTGACACCCCTTGCTTGACCAGTGAGATCTCCGTTCCGTCCAAGCTCTCCTTGCCCTCTTCCTCATTAGCTGGGCTATCTTCCGTTTTGTACATACTTATTATTTCTTTGGACAGCAAGTGTACGTGAGGAGATGTCAGATGTGTTCGATGGGCAGTCTTAGGGCACGTCCGACACTTTTAGGACCTTCTGTAGCATATTCAGAGCTTCCGCTATTGTGGGTTCTGTGTTAGGTATCTAAACCTGCGATGGACCGTTTTACAGTATCGCAGTTCCTTCTTCTTTTCCAAACCCTGGGGTACAAATGATTTGGAAAAAGGAGGTTAAAAGTGGGATTATGTGAGAAAACTCCCCAATAGATTCCATCACCAGTTATCCAAAATACCAAAATTTGCAGTATAGTTATAAATTTGTGATGCCCGAGTGCGCGGCAATCTCTCTTTTGTATAGTTTAGAATTGGCATGCTAACGTGCACACCTAAGCACGCTAATGAATAAGAATGACAAATATGGTGAATCCTGTTCTTGCACTCGTTGATTTGAAAGCTGTCTATGACCATCCCCGCCCAAATATGATGAAGGCCATATTGAAACACCGTGGTACCCCTCCTTGATTCTACCTTCTAGTGGAGCAACTTATAAGCCATGAGGCCACTGCCTGCGTCACTGCTAACGGTTTTTCAGGACAGCAGTTATTCACCTCCCGAGGTCTTACTCGACGAGGCCCACTTTCACCTGTTCTATTCTCCTTCCATTATTCATATAATTCGAACCATGGACACCTGAACCCAGTCTTGCTAAATCTCCTGTCAATGATACCATAGATTTCCAGAACTACTATTAATAATATCGTAGATGCCCAGACTTCAAAGTTAATTATTATTCACAACTTCTCAGTCTGTGACAATATTGCGACCCAATTCCCTTACCATTATTGCAACGACACGAAATGGTTAGGAAGTTCACCGGCTTTTTTTCTACTTATAAAGACTCCTTTATCTCTGTATCTTCAGTGTATCTAAAGCTTGAGTGGCATTGCCGTTTACTCTGCGTGGGAGAGTAAAAGTCAGACAAATATATATGTAGTCTTTTATATGCGAGACATATCTCCTAACTATATTCTCTCTGATTTAATGAAACAATGTCGCTGCTCATTGCTGCTAGATAGCTTCTCTGCAATCGAGTCTCGCGCCTGGAAATATTACAATTTGCTTGTTGATAATCTTTCTGTTGATAATCTTTCTCTTCATCTGCATTAACCAAATATCTATATGCCTGGTAAGAGTATATCGTGATCGTTGAAGCTCCGATGTAAAATCCAACCGCAGCTCTTTTGTTCATTCTTTCGCTGTTTCCTGCCGTTATCGGACCTATCTCCTATCATCTGGTAATTCAGCTCCATATTTACATTTGAATTGATTTCAGGGATGATTCCTCCTTTTTAAAATCCATTTTTGTTTAACAGTATTCGTGAATGGTGTTCATTCGCAATATCAACGTTGTCAGTGTTCACACTGAAGGAGAGCAGAACGATGTTATTACTGGAGGAGTCCTTGATGTACCAGGAAAGACAGTTTTCGAAAAAATGCAATACATAGAGCGCGAAAAGGATGACATTCGAAAGCTGATTCTTTTTGAACCCCGAGGAAAGGTCAATCTGTGCGTTAACCTAGTTGTTCCAGCCTGTGACCCGCGAGCTGAAGCTGGATATGTGATTATGGAAACAGAATCATACCCTCCCATGTCTGGATCAAATACCATATGCACTTCTACTGCTTTACTTGAGACTGGAATGATCAAAATGGTTGAGCCGGTTACCAAGTTCAATCTTGAATCTCCCGGTGGCCTAATTGGTATTGAAGCCCACTGTGAGGGCGGAAAATGCAAAAGCATCCGTCTTGAAAATATTCCTGCTTTTGTTTACGGACTTAATCTGGAGATTGAAGTTCCCGAGTACGGTCGCGTGCGCTGCGACGCTGCATACGGTGGCATGAACTACGTCCTCGTCAAAGCTGCCGACTTTGGCCTCGACGTGCACGACCCTCAACAAGCCAAGAAGTTTTGTGAAATTGGAGAAATTGTGAAAGCCGCTGCTGCGGCTGCTATTCCTGTCGTCCATCCTGAAAACAAAGAAATCCACACCATCAACCAGACTCTTTGGGAGGGTCCACTTGAAGAGTTAGACTCTCATCCAGACATTGATGCTAAAGATGGTGCACGTATATTCCGATCTCGAAACGTTGTCATTGTGTCTCCGGGTAGGTGTGACCGATCACCATGCGGAACAGGCACCAGTGCTCGTTTAGCCGTTTTACACGCACGTGGTGACTTGCGACCTGGAGACTACTTGGTCCATGAGTCTATTATCGGTACTAGATTCATTTCTGATATCAAGGAGACTACTTCGATAGTGGACTCAGTCTCGGGCGAAATTGTGACTGGTATAATTCCTCGTATTTCTGGGCGAGCCTGGATTACTGGCTTCCACCAGCATGTTTTAGACTCTACTGATCCTTTTCCGAACGGGTATCTCTTAGGAGATGCGTTTCCGCGAGAGTTACAGGATTTCTAAGGCATCGGTAGGTTTCCGGTAGACACTTTTAGCGTAACACTGAACACACACACATATATAAATATATATATAATTTCTTCCTAGTTCTTTATTATAGCTTCTAAACCTATTCTAAAGGGATTTCATTGGTCCTTTAGGCTCTACGTAATCGTGGTTGCCTAGCAACGGATGCCAGAACATATAGAATCTGGGGGCGAAGCGGAAAAAACGCTACCAACCAATTAAACATGGTCGAATTGCACTTTTCGTCGTATGACTATGATAGCGACTTTGAAACTGTTGCGATGGCCTACTTTCTAAGGTATCCAAATCCGTTTTCTCGCCACGTTTTATCTGCAGACACAATCGAACGCTTTGTGGACGACCGTGGGCGACTGCACACGACCAGACTTCTCAAGAAGAGTGGACGGCTTCCGAAGTGGTGCTCGGGACTCCTGGGCTCTATTTCTGAATCATATATCGTTGAGACTTCTATTGTTGATCCCAAGGCCAAGCAGCTCCTCTCCTATACTCGGAACCTGGACCATCGTCGAGTATTGACGGTAGAAGAGTATCTCCGATATGACATCCATCATGGTAAATCAAATAATGACTCTATGCGATGTGATACTCGTGTTAGATTCCGCTCGGGATTTGGATTTGGTCTTCGAGGACGGATCGAGCAGTGGGCCCAGGCAAAGTTTGGCGAAAACCTGAGCAAGTCCCGCCAGGGAATGTCATTGGTCGTGAATACTCTTCGAGAGCATAAACTTCGTCTTCGCACTGTTCAAGAATCACTTCAGTCATTAATGTTGCAACAAACACCGTCTGCAGCTTCGGGGGGCATGGAATAGCCTTTCTCTTGTTCTCATCTCTGAATCCTTCTTAAATTGTTAAATAAGGGGTATGAGTTTATTTTCTCATTTGCTATCAATTTCGAATTATGTTATTTTTGTTTATTACTAAGGCGTTGTTTGCGTTTGTTACTTCCAATGGGTTTCATTGAGCTGTTGAAAGCTTAAAATTGTTATTCTTTTTGTCGTTTTTTGGTCCGTTTATCGTTTTTTTGTGTGTTTTATTGTGTATTTGTTCCTGCTCTACTGATTTCTTCTGTTTTTTGCTTGATCAATAGCTGATTTTTCAAGCTCTGACTATTTCTGAGCTCTGACTACCACCGTCTTCTCCTAAAAACTTATTATCTTGGTCCGTCTAATAGGGCTAAGAAACCAATATTGTTGTCATTTATTTCTGCTGTTGTCGATTTGGATACTCTATCTTGCCATCGGTGGCTAAAAAACTTCTAAAATCATGTATATATTGAAAATCATGGGAAATTGATATTTAAAACAAAAGGAATCATTTGAAATTTAATCTTTTACTAGGCTGTAAAGTGGTGAGCCTCTTGTCTGATTAGTAGCCAGGAGTGGCCAAAAACAACGTCCTCTTCAATAAAATATGGCAGCAGACTTTGAGCTGCTTTCAACGGTGAGATTTGATTTATCGATTGCCAAACATGATGCATCGTCTGAAGATGGAATATTTCTTCTGAATTATCATTTGGATCGACTAAAAGAAGCCCTATTAGTGTTTCAGAGCTCATCCGCTGCTGAACCTCCCTCTGAGGAAGCGCATAAAACCGCTATAGCAACTCCCGAAAGCATAGTCAATCGGTCTCGTGATATGTTAATAAATGAGTTAGCCTCCATAACAGATATTAATCTGAGCTACAAGGTCCGATTGTTGGTTGAGCCTTGGCTCGGGACTGTCAGAATCGCCAATGTCGACCCTATTCCACAACTGAACTTCAGTCCAAGTGTTTTATTCAACTCGTCTGCCCTTCTCAAGCTTACGTTTGATCTTAGTCCGAAGTATGAGGTGGTCGTTGATACTGTCCCAACGGTTCAATCGCTATATACGCGCTACAAAACTACAAAGAGAGCTATTCACAATGATGCACGGGCACGTCATTCGATTATTCTTGGATCAAATCCACCGCGCGAGGTTCTGCTGATAAACTCTCAGGGTCAGGTTCTCGAAGGCAGCATCACCAACGTTGCCGTCTTCAAGGGCGACAAATGGGTGACACCTGAGCTTAGTTGCGGGTGTTTGTGCGGTGTTATGCGCCGTCACTTGCTTACATTAGGTGTGATCACAGAAGGTCGCATTACTCTGGAAGATGTCATCCCTGGAACGCGGGTGCTCCTCTCGAATGCAATTGCAGGCGTATCTCTTGGAGTTATATCATAGGCTTATATCTATCCCGATCTTGAATTTACGGGTATGTCTGTAGCGTCCACAGCTACTATTCCTGAGCAACACAGCTATATGCTTGCAACAATATGCGATATTATAATTTTCCATTATGTAACCAAAGGCCTAGCGCCTATTCACACGATGTTCAAGCTTTCATTACTTTAAAGGATTTAGGCAAGGTGTCTCTTCGCAGTACGCGTGCAGTCATCACTCACCGGAAAAAATTCACTGAAGGAAACTAACGGTATCACTCTTATACGGTTTCTCGGTCTGCTGTGCTGAGTGGTAGAGGTCAAGCAACATTTCGAACTTGCAGCTAGAAGGAAATTTCATAAATGAAAATAATAACAGTTGACCTAGCGGATCCGAATACGCTTGAAAACCAATCTGTACCCTCTGATGGCTAGCATCGACAAACTGCCACATCAGAATTAAAAACAGCCTTCACCAATAGATATTTTACAGTTTCCTCCGGAGACAAAGCATTCCACCTCTGGGAGTGCCTTTCTACCGGTAGCAAGCTTTCAGCTCACGGTGGAATAACATGACTGGGTGGATGAGAACAAGGCACCACATGAAGGGCGAGGGAATTACAAAATCAGAAGTTCTTCTAGAAGTAATGTGTATTTTGGTATAAACTTCATCCTTCTTGAAGAAGGAGAAGATCATAATATCGAAATACTTTTTTTACGTAAAGCGTTTATACAAACATGATTTTATTCATGCAAAGGTTTATAAATGTTCATGGTTACCAGTATTAAAGGATTATAAACTATCTAAGAGAATACGAGCTCAGAATTCTCTCTTAAACAACAGGGATGGCAGCACCATCGCCACGGAGATCAGATCCGGCAGAGTAGAGGACGGAGCCAGTGGCGGTATCACGGCGAGCCTTGATAACCTGGCCACGGCCAAAGAGAGCGCGTTCAAAACCAGAAACAATTTTAACGTTGTGGCCAAGCTTTCGTAGTCCGGCCGCGACATCCTCACTGATGCCCTCTTCCAAGCACACAACGGAGGAGAACTTTCCTTCGCCGGCAGGCTTCTGAGTGACGCAGAATCTTGGAGCATCAAGAGCGGTCTGAGGGTCATAACCCCAAGCAACCATGTTCATAAGCACCTGTAAATGTCCCTGGGGCTGCATAAATCCTCCCATGACACCGTAGGCGGCGTAGAGCTCGTTGGAGTCAGCATGTGTGAGCATAGCTGGAATAATTGTATGATAGGGGCGTTTTCCACCAGCCAAAGCATTTTTGCTCTCGGGTCGAAGTGAAAAGTTAGCGCCTCGATTGTGGAGAGTAAAGCCGAGACCTTTAGGAATAATTTTGCTTCCAAAGGTCTCGTAAATCGAATTAATAAAAGAGCATGCATTTCCCTCGCTATCGGTGGCACAGAAGTAAACGGTGTCAGAACGCGACTTTTCATTAGGTACTGAGAGGGCCTCCAAGGATCCCGGAGCATAAAATACAGCTGAGGAAGTCTCGCTGTAATCATTTGCACGCTTCTCAAAATAGGGCTGAGAAAGAAGGGTCTCAAGGGGAACGTCAGATTTGGTCATGTCACTGACATGCTCGACGGCATCGGCAAATCCGAGCTTTATAGCTTCAATAAGAGTGTGTAAATACTCCGTAGAATTGTGGGAGAGTGACTTGGCGATATCGCCTGTTTCAGGGAACTTTCCAGCCTTTTGAAGCTCCTTAATTACACCCAAAGCAATAAGAGCAACAAGGCCCTGGCCATTGGGAGGAATCTCCGAAAGCTTAATTCCACCAAACTCGACACTGCACGAATCAACAAAAGTAGAAGAATGGGCCGCGAAATCTTCCTTAGTCAAAAGGCTGCCACGCTCCTTTAATGCTTCCAAAATGGTGTCTCCGGTAGGACCCTCGTAGAAGCCAGCTTTTCCGTTCTCAGCAATTCGTCTCAGGGTCGTGGCCATATGTGGGTTTCGAAAAATTTGGCCACAGACGGGTGCCTTTCCATCAATCAAAAGTTCATTGTATGTATTGGGTGAAAATTTTCGGAGGGATTCGGCGCCAGCAGCCCACTTTACTTTGTCAGATTCACAACTTCGTCATGATAATACCACAAAACTCACCACATGAGCCGAGATTTCGGGTACCTGGAATCCTCCCTCAGCAAGGCCGATGGCAGGTCTATTAATTAGCTTTCTATAGCAAATTTAAAGTTTCTACTTACTCAAAAATATCAGCAAGAGTCACTTTCCCACTTCCCCATTGTTCAACAGCGTCAACCCAGCCAGCAACAGTACCGGGAACCGTTACCGTGTGAGGATTATCAAGACCCAGTGACTCTTCGCCCTTGAGATGGGGGTGGTTTTGCAAAATATAATCAAGCGAAACCTTAGCGGCACTACGGCCAGACCCATTAATGCCTTTGACAGTTTTGTCTTTGGCAGAGTAGAAGAGAGCAAACATATCACCGCCAACACCAGTTTGATGTGGCTCTGTAACTGCAAGAGCTGCAGCACAAGCGACAGCGGCGTCCTTTTCGTGTTAAATAAAGCACTCAAGTTTCAAGTCAACGTACAACACAATTGCCTCCCTTTTCCAATATTTTGACGCCCGCAGCGGAGGAATATGCCTGCGAAGAGCTCACAATACCCTTTGTAGAGTGGACGACAGATCGCCTAGAAGGATAGTCTGTTCAAGAAGTGGTTAGTATACTTTTAGTCGGAACTCTCGACTCTCTAAACTTCGAGAAGAAGCTTTCAAATGAGATGTATAATATACTCACTCATAAATCCCATGGTGTGTGTTTAGACAATGAGTTGGGAACTGCAATATTTCACCTATCGATGTTAGTTTTCATCATCCCACTTCTGTACATATCAAACAAACTCCGCTCGGCTAAAACAAAGATATAACACAAAACTTACCAAGAAATCCACGCGATTAAAGCTGGAGAATAACGGAAGAAACAGAGTTTCGCGTGTAGGCAAGGAACTTCTCCGACGTGCGGCGTCTCAATCGGCAATCTATCCCAGTTGAAGTTCCAAGTTAAATGCTTTGGGAAAGTGATAGACCGGCAGTAAACGCCTGTTTTGGTAACAATATTGGTTTTGTATTGGTTGGGCTACCTGAACTTCGACTGGAACTCTTTTAGAGCTTTGTTTTGCGTTGAACCAGTGCAGCCTTTAAACCTTCGGTCAAATACCGTATTCGCATCCCACGACGTGATATACAGAGCACAGCTTGGAATATATTTTTACATTTACTCATGATCGTATTGATTCTGTCAAGTTTAGTGAAGACACGTCCCGTAAACGGTTCGTAAAACGAAGGAACCATTTTCGAAGCTATTTGCCCAAGAAGCGGGTTCCACGGTGCTCTTCATTTCAGTGTGATACGTCACGTTCTATGTTGCCCTATCTATGCTATAAAGTCGCATTATTAAATGCTTAAAACCGCGTGAATTCATGGCTCGATTTCAGGCACCACCAACAGAGTTCATTGGATGCTTTATTTCATAGAGGAATGAAATGAAATAAAAATAAAAAATAAAACGTTTAATTTCAGCTCTTCGGTTAATGGCAGCTGTTCAAAAATTAAATATTCCGGTGGCTCCCTGTAGGTGTTGCTGAAATAGATTTTCCAGGTGGGAACGAAGGACGTCGCTTCTTCAAGAGATGTTTAGACAGCCGCCGACAGCGCTCTGTCGAGCACGTCTTTATCTCCAGCTATTTTCTCGAAGACATTATGCCGAAGGTGAGTGAAGCTGTCTTACTGCAAAAGCGTTTTCAATCTGACCCGGATCAGTGAAAACGGGCTACACACCTTTAAACCCTGCTCTGCGAAGTAAAGTTGAGGCGCTTCTCCCCGAACTGAAAGATCTTGAATCAAAACTTGAGAAAAAGTTTGATCCCTCGGCGGCGACTCGACAGGCTCAACTTTCAAAGTTGTTGAATTACCTTCAAGAGTACGATACAAATGTAGAGGTAACTAACTGATTATTTCGCTCACTGTATAATCTAATATCTCTAGGCACTTGAAGAGCTTAGTGGCTTATTAGATGATCCCTCATTGAAAGCTGATGCTGAAGTTGAAATACCAACTACGTTGGAATCCATCCAAACCTCGATTGCTCAGATTGAGCGGCAGCTTATACCCAAACACAAGTTTTCTGAAATGGGAGCGATTATGGAGCTACGTCCAGGAATTGGCGGTGACGAAGCAGGTATATTTACTGCTGACCTTGTCCGCTTATATGAAAACTACTTTAGAGCCAAGCGATGGCCTTTTAAATCATCATCATCTGCGTCAGCAACCGTTCCAGGTGCTATCAGTGAGGCACTACTTGAGATCGATTACCCTGGTGCTTTCAACAGTCTTCGGCACGAGGCTGGTGTTCACCGGGTTCAACGTGTGCCTGCCACTGAAACTAAAGGCCGCGTACATACTTCTACTGCCGCTGTTGTTGTGTTACCTCTCATTAATGAGCAAGAGGACTCTGGTGAGTACCAATTCAAGCCAGGTGAAGTACGCATCGATGTCATGCGTTCCGGGGGTGCGGGAGGACAGCACGTAAATACCACTGAATCTGCCGTCCGACTCACGCATATCCCCACTGGAATTACCGTAAATATGCAGGATTCTAGATCACAACATGCCAATCGTGAAAAGGCTTTTATGCTTTTGCGGTCTCGTCTGGCTGAGCTCCGAGCACGAGAGGAGCAGGCGAGTGAGCGCAACCTTCGCCAGAGCCAGGTGTCATCAACAGAGCGCAGTGACAAGATCCGGACGTATAACTTCCCGCAGGCACGCATCACCGACCACCGCTGTGGGGTGAACTTACACAATCTTGAGCAGTGCTTTAGTGAAGGCGCACCCATCGATGCCATCATCGATGCCCTCAACGAAAAGGAGGTTCAGGAGCAGCTTCAAGCTCTTCTTGAAGAAGTTTCGGCTGCAAAAAAATAAGGCAAATGAATGCCATTGTACATAGTTTCAGACGGTGTCTTCCCCTCTTGCATAACAATCAATCATATGATGATTTACATCCCACTCTGTATATAATAACTAAAACTACGTTGCTTTTTACTTGAGAATGCTATTAGCTCTTCTTCATGACTTCATTACTCAAATACAACTAAACTTCTGAACTTGTCAAAGATCCTATGATCACAAAACTCTCGCCACTTTCTTTTTTTGGTTTGTTTTCAAAATCGCAACCTTTTCGTGCTGCACTCAAAGTTGACCTAACCGAGTCAATTCTTCGACAAACTTGTGAGGTGTGACTAGATCTGTGCTGCCATAAACAATCTGGCGGTTTGATCCATTCTGTGAAGCCCATTCCTGTAGGTTCAAGTACTCGATATAATTTCCACCTCCGATAGTAAATACAATCGCCTGGTTATAAGCCTGTCTTCGAGGCTGGCGAGCCAGTCCTCCACGGCTGGCTTTGGGGTCAAAGTACAGGTAATCATCGATGGTGTTTGCCACTGATCCAGTGATGGTAGGATCCATGATCGCCTCCACCAAGGCAGTGAGAGGAAGTTCCTTCCTGGTTGGCAAAAGATTTTTCACTCCAGAAATCAACGAACCCACCGACTCGGAAAATGCCCCGTCCTTGAGTCGATCAGTAAGGCGATTACCAAATGTACTGATTCCCTTGAAAATATCTGAGCTTGTATTATTCTGTTGCATCGTTGAGTTGGCAGCAACCGACATGCGGGTCACGTCTCGTACACGCTTAATGTACCGCAAAGGTGTGGTGTCACATCCCTGAGCAGTAAGAGCAGTTTCAAATTCCTGTAAATCGGCGCTTGATATGTTGTCGTTCGAAGCAATGTAATAGATTAAAAAGGCACGAAGCTTGTCCTCGGGAGCATCATGCTCTTTGTCGTTGATGGCTTCAAGGATTGTAGCCTTAGTCTGACGACCGATTGTCTCTTCAATCTGGAAGAAGTTATCCAGACCTCGGTCTTTGATCTGCTGAAGCAATGCGGTAGCAATGTTCATATGTATATCCAGCACTGACTTTCTAGCCGTCAATTCCGGAAGGGCTGAAATAGTGGTTTTGAGAGACTGAGCATTGGAGTGCAGATCTAGCTCATTCACATCTTCCAGATTTGTTATACCAGTTTGATTTGTGATTTCTGCTGCATCATTCTTATACCTTTGGAGCTCTTGGTCGATATCCTCAGCCACCTGAGGAAAAGGCTTTGCTGCATTATTCTTCCAAAAGAAATCATTTTCTTCTATATCATATGATTTTCTCGATTTGTTTCCATTTTCCTCGCTGGTAATTGTGATTCTGTTCAATTTGAGTTCCAAAACGTCGTGGATGAGGGCCTCATAGGTCCAAGAGTGGGATAGTAATGGTATTAGATCAACATTTCGATCGAATATAACAAGTACAGGCCTAGAAGCAGATAATGTGTTGGAAGAAAACAGATTTTCGCGTGAGTTCAAAACGTGATCTCTGAGCTTTTGGTCAAGCTTCTGCGCAATAAGCTCGGCTGCTTTTCCTCGGGGGCATCTGATAAGAGGGATCTCGCCTGTTTTTAATTAGATTTAAACTTCAACGAGACATTCACGGCACTTACCCATAGTGACAACAACGCTAAACAATCCACTGACAATCTTGTCGATCAAAGTCTCGATATCGTGATCTGAAGCTTTGGGATTTTCGATCGCGTAATATACATCTTCCATTCCCAGGCTAAATACTTCAGGGTCTGTCACGATAAAGTTGAGATATTGGTCGTAGACCTGGGGAATTTGATTTGCGGTCGACACGGATTCTCTAGCAAACTTTTCGAGCAGATCTCGAGATATGGAGGACAAGAAATTCACATAAGACTTTTCGTATAATGATTTATTGAGATCTTGACAGATGAGTTTGATGTTGTCCTCGGTAGGTGCTACAAGGTAGATGGCAGGCACGTCGGGGATGGCATATCGATCAGCATCAATCAACCTTTCCTGGTTAGAATCTATTAAACATTTTTACTTCTTTCGCTTGAAGAGCTCACATGTGAAGTGTGATCCCATTCTGGCTCGACGTTAGTATATCGGAATTTGGTTGGTAAAATGCTTTACTCACCTTGTAGAGATCATTGACGCGTAGGACACTTGAAACAACGCTTCTTCCGACTTTGTCAAACACCAAGACCTTCCAGACGGTTTCACTCCTTTCAATGTTTCCGTATTCGTCGGGAGTTTCTGCGTCTACAAGTTTTGGCTTGTTGAGGTTAAGAAGCTTTTCAATGGCAGCTATATCACTAGTTAGCGGCCATTGCATAAATTTCTGTGAATATTCAAACCTATCTGTCGCTCTCTCAGCGTTAGCGTTTTAGAGGAGCTCATCCTTTGGCTCTTGGTCTGATGTCAGGAGTGAGGCAGCGTTGCTAGGCTGACATTGATCCTTTCAGACTACGTGAGATGGGCTTACAACGTCCACCATGTTTTTTAAAAAGCTGAATGGTCGTTTTGATACGTCGAATGACTTTTTTTTTGCTTATTTGTCTATCTTCTATATCATGTGGATCATAGGGACGAAGGACGAGTTAGAGTAGCTGGGTCTATATGGAGTTTAGCCGGGCGTTCGCAGTTTCGTTTGCTGATGAATTGGGTCTAGTATATATTCCCTTGTAGTTTATCTGTGTATATGTAGTGTATGTGGTATATGTGGTGTTTCTTGTGTTCTTTGGGGACTGTCCTCCCTTGTCCTATGGCATCTGAGTGCAGCTGGATCTCGACTGCCAATGATCTCGGAGCAGTAGTATAGCGGTATAGTTGCTTCAGTATTTTCGCTTCTGTCTTGTCTGGTGATTTTTTGTTGACCGTGACTTATCTGATGCCATCCTCGAGAGTCTTAAGATATGCGTTCACCTCTGCGTAGGTTCTTTCATTTCTCATACTGTGATTGGCTTGGTTTCATGTGCTCATATTCATTCCGTCTTTTTTTTTGTCGCTTTATTTCTGATTCGGTATCGCATCCCAAGCGAGGTTGCTTTCTGCCTAGTTTTGTGGGGCTCAGACTTAAGGGTGAAACCCAATCAGGCTCACTTTAATTGAAATCCTTATAACATGTCCCTTTCGTACCCAAAGACTGTGAGGAATACGGTGAATCGTTATGATCAGTTGGGTATGTTGGTATTTTTATTTTTGACTATCGAGCTTATCTGGTGTTGCGATAACGCGTTCGAGGTCTCGCTGCTGTCTTTGCTAACTCGGGGTTTTACCGCTTTAGCTTCCTATGATTGCCTGACTATTCATTCCATTGTCAAGGAAGCCCCTCTTGTTCAGGTCGCTTTTGCTGGACCCGACGGTTATCCTGCAAATCTTCCGTTTATCTGTGGGGTGGGCTCTTATGAGAACCCCGATGCGGGTCTCAATGAACCCCTCGACCTGTATATACACGGGTACCTTTCTTCGCGTGTTATGAGTTTGGCTAGAGAGCCTGGTGGACTCAAGGTCGGGATCAATGCTACTATCGGTATGCAATGTCTGGCTCTGGTGGATATTGGGTATTAACTCTTTGCACAGTTGATGGTTTGGTTCTAGCTGCTTCTACTTACTCTACCAAGTGTGTGGTTTGTTTGCTTTTTCGGTTTGCTCTATTAACTTTGTTAGTCTCAATTTCAGATCCGCTGTTATACAAGGCGATGCCGAGCTTGTCACTGATCCGGAAGAGAAGCTGTATGCTCTTGAACTTATTACCGATTGTGCCGTTAAAGATCGCTACAATAACTCGCGGTTGCCTTTGAAACCCGGTGAGCTGGCACCTACGGCTGTTTTGCGAGTTCGCATTGCCTCCGCTTCGGCCAAATGTCGTGGTGGTCAGCCTAGTGATCCAGACGATGACAAGGTTGCTACTGTTACTGATAATGTGTGGATCGGGACCATTCCCATCTACAGTACCTATGGCGCGCCCGTACCTGCCACGTACAATACTATCGACCCTCCCGAGTATTTATTGAATTTCATTGAGGAGCACAACAGGGTCGACCAGGAATTGGTTGATAATGCTGCCAGGACTGTGCTGTAGGTGGTATATAAGCTAGGAAGGAACGTCGTTTGTCGTAGTCGTAAACAGCGACAACCGCGCACTCACCAGCCAAAGAAGAAAAAAAAAAAAAAATTAGAAAGGGGTGGCGTCGACTATAGGATTCGAACCTATGCTCCCAAAGGGAATTAGATTTCTAATCTAACGCCATAACCAACTCGGCCAAATCGACTAAACTGGTTGAAGTTCGGAACCACTCCTTGAAAACCGATAATAATTTAAGAATGGCAACCCCCGATTGCTTACGTAATTTGCTTTTTCTGAAATTGGCTATTTTTATGATCCGTTTTCCGAAATAATTTGAAACAATTTTTTAAAAATATTAAATAGTCTTGAAACATATTATTCAAGACTATTTGTTTTTTTTGCCGAGTCTTAGAGGCTCTGTAGTGTGTTTGGTAATTTTTTTCCCTAAAATACCGGTGGGGCTAGTCATAGCAGCAGTCAAAACCAAATTCACTGGAATTCACTCAACTTTCAACTCTTCCAACATATTGAATACCATGTCTCAAGCTACTAAAGTCAAAGAGGCTTATACCACACAGGCAGAGTCGCTTGAGCTGATCGAGTCACTGATTCTGGTTTCGTTTGGATGCCTGGCCTTCCTGAGGCGAGTCTAACGGGATAGCTAAAGCATGAAATTAACCGAGAAAAAAGAGGATTCTTTGGAGACGATAATTTTGACGACGATAAACTATCTGTATCAAAGTTTTCCAAAGATTCTCGAAACGATATCCTTCGCTTGAAGAGCATACGACGGGGACACACGGCCGAGGCCGATGTGTTTCTAGACTGGATTGTAAGAGAAACCAGATACCACACACACACACTAAAGCAACAGGAAATTGGAATATTTGACGCTCTTCGAAGAAAGTATCTCAGGGCAATCATACTGGCTGTGGCTCTCGACCAAGACGCCCCTGACAGTGTATGCGAAACCTACTGCTTTAGTGTAGCCTACAGAGCAGTAGGAGAACCAGTCATACAGATAAAAGATGACAGGGGAAATGTAATTGAAATGGGAGTAGTATACCACGACGCCCGCCGAAGACTACAGCAGCTCATCCGCCGCTTCATAGTTGTCACGCAAACACTACCCCCCCTCCCAGACAAAAGATACATCTCAATGAAGCTACTATACAACCCAAGCTGCCCAGATGACTACCAGCCACCCGGGTTCAAGGACGCATCTAGCGACCGCCCACCACAATTTACGGTTCCGACTTCAGAGACGGTGACGGAAAGCATACCAGGATCATTTAACGGTGGATGGCACATGTGAGGCAGAAATAAAAGACTGAGTACTATCTAATGTTCTAGGATCAGTACCAAAGTACTATCAGTCCCAGAACACTCAAAGGACAAACCACCCAACAGAGGCACTAGGAAAATAAACGTCCAAGACGAAATAACAGAAGAAAGCTACACAGAAATGATAAAGACAGCACCGACCAGACCGCCGACCCGGTCGGCATCTACCGTTATTCAGTCGCAGATTAGCGAATTCTCCGACTCAGTCGGCTGGCCCTCCAGCTCTCAAACAAGACTTGCAGATTTGGTGAGATGTAGCCGTGATATTCAGAAGAGTACACTAATAAAACAGTTACGCCGTCCGCATCCCGAGACAGACACACAGCCAGCGGAAAACATACCCACAAAAACCACTACAACCACAATTCCAGACAGCCAGCCCGACCATACACAAGAAGATGCCCCACTACCCTCACCCGAATCCTCACAGCTACAGCCGTCGATCCCCACACACCTCGAGCGAAGACAACCCAAGCGCAAAGTAAAGAGCTACAAAGCGAGCACTAACGAGCGTTCAGTTCGAGCAAGGAATTGACAAAACATTCAAACTGCGATAATACCACACTTGCTACGATAAATCCCGGAAATAGCTTACCTTCACATACCCGGGAACACAGGGGCCAGATATCGCTTGAATGAGGCGCCTTAAATAGATAGCAACAGCAATTTATCATCAAGCACTTAATTCAAAGTATCAACTAAAAGATATAACAAGACCCACCATACAAGCAAAGTACACACTTCCAACCACACAACATGCAAGTAAACAATTAATATAGCTCCACAGTCTTCCATACCTGAACGAGACCATCACCTAACCGTGACACAGTAGCCCAGGGCGGAGCATATTCAACAAACTCATCAATAACGGGTAACGTAAAGGTAGAAGGGATCCACTCGTCCCAAAAGCAGCCGACACGGATTCGCGGGACAGCACCGTCGTGCGAGATTTCAAGCTCAAGAGGCTCCATCTCAGAGCGAGAGCCCATTCCACCACGCGTATAGATGACAACCTGCTGCTGAGTAGTCCGACGGCTCTTCTCGTCCTCATCAGCGACATGGTCAACATATGGGAAGAAATCAATAGGATTGGCCTCCTCCTCCTCATCATAGCCACGGAGATGCACCTTGTGGGGGTCACCAAGAGACGGCGGAAAAAGTAGCTTACACGACTGCGAGATCGAACCACTGGCAAACTTGGCCGGCTTGATGGTGAGCAACGAACGCCCAGCGTCAAGAGGCTCAACACTTGTCTCAAGCCACGAATCATAGCTCCCGACCGCATCAGCTACGCGTGGAGCAGGACCCGATCCACGACACAGCATCATATGGGAGCTCTTTTGAAGTTCAGGCAAAGTCTTGCCCCGGTCACAAATAAATTCATAGTCGTTCGCAACAACCTCATCAGAACCCCCCTCACGAAGCGTATCGACGTTGGGAAGCTCGCTAAGAATAGAGGGCAAGTAGTCGGCCAAGGCAGCGTACTGTACCTCGGCCCGAGTGCTGCTCAAGTCAAGATCGATGACCTGCTTGACAAAGACCTTCAAAGGAATATCACGAGTAAACGGAAATACAAGAACAGAATACATGAGAAATACACCCCCAACAACAATCACACCCAGCGCGATAGTGACGCGGTCAAACTTCGGAACCAGAGGGACGACTGGGGCTAAAACAAGAAAAGCACAAACCGACAAGAGAATATAAAGGCCCAACGGAGACGGGCCGTAGTCTAGATTCTGAGAACCAGCTTCGAGAAAGGTGAAGCTGAGACGCAAGAACATATAGACTGGTGCAGGAATAATGGCAAGAAAGCCAACAACACCTGTAAATGACCAAAGACCGCTAGATTTACCGCGGCGACTCAGAGAAACACGACGTAGCTTTCGAGGGGTGATAAGAGGAGTAGTTTCATCGCTTTCAGGAGCCGACGCACCCTGATCATCCGCATGAGCCGACCCAACCTCATCATCCACATGAATCGAGTCACCCTGATCATTCGAAGAAGGTTCCCGTTCGTCGGTATCGGCGTCAGGCTCAGGCTCAGGAGGGCGCTCCTCCAACCGGGAGGTGTCAAAATCAACAGCATGTTCGTTTTCATCGACAGCAGCCCCATCAGCCCCAAGCTCTTCGTGGTTAGCCACTCGAAAAAAGGCATCGGAAGCTTTAAAGCTAAACAGATGAAAGAACGTATACACAGAAACTCCAGCCAAAAGAAGACTAAGCTCATGTGAACCACTCAACAGCGACTTGAACTGAAACACTACCTGAACGACCAGCAAAACCCAAAGCACAAAGAGTGTCTGGAGAGCAAAGATCAGAGAGGAATAAGTTGTAGGCCTAAAATATTCGAAAGGAGAGACAGAAAGCAAGATACTACCATAAGAAAGAAGTAAAATGGCAAAGAATGGTGCATAGGTACGATGGACAACCTAGACTGTTAGAAGAGCCAAAACGGAAAACTAAAAACCCACCGGGAAATTGAACTTCATAATCAGCCAAACAGTGCCAGTAGCAACACCAGAAGATACAGCTATACTAAAGGGAAGTCGACCCCATCCAGCTCCTGTGAACCCTTCAAGGTTCCGGTGCTGAAAGATGATGCCTGCAGTGATCAAGATGGGCACAATTACCAAGAGCATAATATTCATAGCCGAAACGGTCTCAAGAGACAGATCCAGAGTAAATATTCCAAGAATATCAAAATAAACACCCTTTTGCGCAACAGAGTTGCGGTTGATGGCAGAAGGATCTCGGTCGGTACTTTCCACCAGTCCCTTTACCATATTGAGCGAAGGCAGAAGCATACCCTTCACATTGGCTCGTTTCACATGGTGTATATTATCATTGGGGGTGTGGTAATTCGCACGTTTTCGGTAAAAAGCGTAGTCCAGTCCTGAGAAGCCAAGGTTGCGATAGACGGTGTAGTCCGTGTCACTCTTAATCACACCTGTAGTAAAGAAATCGCCTTGAAGAGAGCTACCCTCGACACCGGTGAATCCTTGAATAGCATTCAAGGCTGTGAAATCTGTTGCTCTAAACAAAGTAGGGTAGCCACCCGTACCAGCGCCGTCAAGATTGAGAAAGTTGGCAATTGAGGTCGAGTAATTGGACTTAAAGAACGCGCATGCACCGAGCAAGAAAAGCTCTTCTCCAGAGTTTAAGTTAAACACAAGCGATCTCTTTGGAGGGTTTTCCACAAAGTATTCCAAAACACCGAGCAACGTGACCGCTCCGATGCCATTGTCGGTTGTGCCAAACGAGGACGAAACACCGTCAAAGTGCGCAGAGAGCAGCGTAGCATTGTCATTACCCTCAGTTCCGGGAATATGGACGTATATGTTGGCACCCTCGAAGTATGTTACTCGCTGTAGACGATCGTTTTTAACCACGACCTGGCTCTCGACGTCATTCGTGACGGTGACCCGACCATAAGGATCAGAGTTGGCAATGTGATTCACTGTATCTAAAAGAAACTCGCGTAGTTCAACGTGTGCCTGCGATCCCCAAGGATGGGGGTGAGCTGAGATGCGTTGGAGGCGCCTCCAAGCGCGCTCGATGCTGTCGTTCGTGCTGGCATCGTACTCCAAGCCATCGGGAAAGGAAACTGTGGCCAAAAAAGCCAGACCTGCTAGAAACAAATAGCTCAAAAGAGCTACAAACCCGGCGCTTCGCCAGGTCATCTTGGTTTGAGGTTGACACGACTGATGGACAACAGGCCAAAGTGACTCGAGAGTTTTGATATTCGATCGCAAAGGTCACGACAAATGGCAGAAATTGTAAGCAAAGAGAATGAATAATATAGTGTTCTCTATAATTTTTATTTGGCTATTTCTTAATAACTTCTTGAGGGTGACTCCAGTGAAACCGCGTGAAGCGCTTAAGGAATACTTTTATCTAACGCAATCCGAGGCATAAAAAAGAAGTTTACATAGATACGTATCCTTATCATAGTATCCCATACAGCGCTGCGGGATATCTGCATCAGTCGCCGGCTAATAGACAGCTCTAACCTTTCCATACGAGAAATCAAGTAGTGCCACCCGGACGGGCCCTAAACCGAGAAGAACACAGTAAGTTTCAAATCTAATATCACACCTCGAAAGGGATGTCTTCTTGTAGTAGTTAAAATTTCTCGTTCTAGCATTGAGCCAAGTATGTCATAGTTGGAAGGCTGCAGAAAGCCGTTTTTACCACAGCAGTGCCAAACGCCAACAAAGTCTACTGACATTAACACTGTGAAAATACTCCATTTAAACCACCCTTTCATGCACAAAAACTCGGAAATATCGACAGAGACACTACTATTAATTTTTTTTTAGCTTAAAATACACTCTCAACTCAAAATGATTGCGGCGCATTGGGAGTCGATGCGGCTTGTCCGTCTTTCTTTTCAAACTTTGGTTTAAACAGCATTTTTCTTCTTTTATATTTTATTTTATATCGATTTTCCATATAAATTATTGCTTAATCAATGAAATACTCGCAGGAAGCTCTTTTGGAGTCTCAGCTCTACGGCTCGTCCGTATACACTGGAGAGAGCATTTCGGCCGATACAAAACAGCTGCGGAACTTGTTTTTGCAGTCCTCCGAAAAGCGTCTTGACTCTTCGGATATGGGACATTATCTTAAATTTGCTACTGCAGATATCACTGTCTTGGGTCGGCACAGAGGCCTTACCTCGGCGGATGCACGCATTTATACCACTTTAGAGCGCGATTTTGAGATACCTATGAGAACAAATATCCCAGAATCCAACCGTACTATAACTGATGACAGTGATACCTTCAGCAGAGACACTTTTGGGAACAAGCGAAAGCATCGAACTTGGCTGGACACGCGCGACAAGAAAAAGACATGCACCGGCCGACGACCGCGCGAAAAGTCAGAGTCAGACGGAGATCCTGGCTTTGAATCACAGCTTCAAATTGACTGTGTCTCTAGAGGCGCGGCCGTTCGCCCTAGTAGGGACCTTGCTCGCCGCATTGAAGCTCTACGATTTCTGATCCGTCGTGTCGAACAGCGTCGGTTTCAAAAGCAGCGCGAGTCTGGAGTATACAAGAGGTGGTATGTATACCACCAGCGCCTACATCGACACACTGGCTTCCAGAAGCTTCTTCTTCAGCCCACAGAGAACAAGCATGACCAGTCGTCCTGCTCACAGAGACCGTCTTCTTTGCCTCCACTGTCATCACAGCAGTGGCCCACGTTTGACAAAATGAGCCAATCACTTGATCCGGGCCCTACAACCTTCAAGAATTTTACCTCGGGAGAGTCGAGCTCACGTTCGAACCACAAGCACAGACACCGGTGGAGCGCATTCAAGGCGCAGTGTAGTGAAGGTCGGCTTCGGTTTTTTGAGCGGCACCCTCGCTTGCACGCATTCACCAAGCGGATACAAGTCATTGGAGTCGCGTCGAGTGTCGTGTTTGCAGCAATTGTGATTATATTTGTTGCTACAGTGGCAGCGTTTGTGTGAGGTTGGTAGTTGGTTTATCTTTACAAATAGCAAAATAATTGTGTAGTTATATAGCGTATTATGTACAGGCAATACCTGCAACTCAACAAGGTGCAGGCACAGGCGAAGGAAAAGCCCCGCGGGGGTATTTTGCGTACCAAGCATAAGTAGCCAACGTGCCATTTTTTTCAAAAAGCAAGCGAGCTGAATCGTGAGCAATGGATATTTTGAAAACTAAAGTCGCGAGACAGAAAGACCAAACGATAAGAATAAAGAGAACACCGTCTATAAGGAAATTGCAAAAACGTAAAGGGAAAAAAACAAAAAAAAAGCATACAAAACCGTTACACTCACTAAGCACTGGTTTATGAGAACCAATATGAAGTTTGCTTAGAGAGGGTAAGGATGCAATAGATATATAAAAACTGGAGCCAAACTTTTTTAGAAACTAGTTGTCCTCTGCCCCGCTAGACACATGTAGATAACATTTCAATTGAGTCTGAGCGTGTATAAAGACAAAATGTCTAAGCACGCACCAATATCATCAATGCAATCAAAAAGACGCAATGGCCGGCAACCCATAGGATCACTTAGGCAGGCGAAAAGGAAGGAGAACTGACAGAAATTGCTATAAATAAAAGACCCGAGCCCAGTGTACATTGTTACCACACAAGCAAGTAGTCGAAAGAAGTGAAACGCCAACGATATCTTAACAACATTCCTTTTTTTGCAATAAAAAAGACAACCCATACCCATTAATTAGATAAAACAAAGCTAACAGACGACAAACTATCACTTATGTGCATGCTTCTCTTTCTGTGGCTTGTTGTAGACGTAGATGCCGTTACTGACTAGGTAGGGACACTCATCACGTAGAATGTGCTGCGAGATCCACGCATCAACGCCGCTAAATTCCTTGCCACAACCTTTGCATTCACCCGGAACACCCAGACGATCCTTCTTTTTAGTGCCAGACGGGTACTTGAAGTGAATCGACCGAAGATGGTTTTTGAACGTATCGCCACGAGAAAAGCCACCGGTGACATGGCAAGACTTTGAAAGTTCATAGAAAGGGCACTTGAACATGGCATCGTTCTGGTGCGATTTCTTGTGTCGAACTACATCATTCGGTCTAGAAAAGCCCTGACCGCACATCTCACAGATGAATGGCCGATCCTTATTGTCATGAGAATTCGACCGCTGAGTATTCATCGGAAGAGGATATGGATGAGAAGCATGGTGTGCTCCTACGACATGGCTGTGACTGTGGCTATGGACATGGCCATGACTATGACCATGATTAGTAAGTTGTTGCTCGTCACCGGCCACAGATGGACCAACATCGGCACCGAAACCTTGACCATTATAGTAGTAGTTTTCTCCCTCTCGTTTGTCTAAAAAAAAGCTTTCCACAAAAGCCACAAAGAAAAAGGGGGAAAAATAAAGCTTCCACACTCTCCTCAGACATTTAGAATGCTATGTCTCGCCAAAAATAACCAACTCTTCTTTTAGCGCATTTCCAGTGCTGGCCCAGTCTAATAAAAAAATACCACTCCACTAAGCCTGAGCACACGACAAGAGAAAATCTACATACTATTGCAGACTCCAGATGTTGGTTTTCAGACTCAACCAGCTCTTCTGCATTTCAGTATCTATTTCAGTTCTGTGGGTTGTCGTTGCCGAGCCAAGCTAAATGCTTGTTAGTGCGGCGGGTTGATTAGAAGGGTGAAGAATCGTAGAAGGAAAAAAAATCAGACGAGACAATAGAAGCAATCTTAAAAAAGTCACTTTCGGAGAGTTTTTGCAGAAGGTGGAACTATTTTTCTTCCCTCTTTCTTTGCTTTTTTTTTAATCGTGGAAAACAATGGTTAGCACAGTGATTGAAAATACCAAAAGCGGAAAACTTCAACCCAAAATAAGGAAAAATAACGGAAAAACAAACGAAGCGCAATACAATTAAAGTTTCGTCTAAGGGACGCCGCAGCTTTGAGTTTAAAGGCTAGAGCAATTCGGCCGAGACCTTTTCTAAAACCCAAAAACTAAAAAAAGCCTCAGCCGAACTAAAAATGGCCGTGACGTATTACCCCAAAGAATTACCCTGCATATCAGGTAGTAGACTCTCTTTGAAAAAATTGTGCTGCTGGCTTTGTGCTGCTTTTCTGCAAAGAAAGGGCAGGGAATTTTGTTTTTTTTTCCTTTCTCTTTATTGTTGGGTGTTTACACGGAGGTTAAACTTACCTAGACTTGAACCGTTTCGTAGAGGTAGAGAGTACTGAGGCTGATAGTACTGAGCTCGTTGATTCTGATAGTAGTAGGGTTGGTTGGCAGCCATAGGAGGAGGCAACTGTACCTGGCTTTGTTGACCTTGTGAATAGTCATGAGGATGCGGAAGATGATGATTTTGGTGTTGCGAAGCATACCAATCAGTCAATTCCGGTTTGACCCCACCACCACCAGAGCCATATCCCGGAGGAGGAGTTCCTTGTGTGGCCTGCTGCTGCTGCTGCTGCTGCTGCTGCTGCTGCTGCTGCTGTTGCTGTTGTTGTTGCTGTGGTTGTTGTTGTTGGCCCTGTTGGTTCTGTGGAAAGGGCGCGAGTGAAGACACGTACGGCGGGTTGGAGGGTCCCAGAGCGGACGACGATGGAGTCGAACTCATCTCGGAGTAGCGGGAGGAGATAGAGTAGGGCTGATTAGAGTAGTAATTTGATAGAGAGTGGCCTGTATGCGGAAGGGAGGCAGATCCGTGCAGTGTAGGGACTGACGACGGAACAGACGAGGGGACCGACGACGAAACACCATAAGAGGATGCACTTCCAGGACTCTGTTGATCAATCGACTGAATATTTGATTGATAGTACGGGTGATAGTAGCCATTCTGCTGTTGTGCTTGATACTGGTAGTTTGTCGGCGGGTGAGAAGGAGACTTTGGAGGCGAGATTGAAGGCAGCGGATGACCTGCAGTCTGTGATTGTTGTTGATTTTGATTGGATCCAGATTGCAGCCGTTGGTGGTGAAGAAGCTGCTGCTGAGCCATTTGCTGGTGCTGAAAGCCGGAAATAGAGGCCACAGACGAGTTTGAGGAGCCAGGAACGCTGGACGGCGGTGTTGGACGAGAGGATAGGCGTTCTACCGAGGCAAGAGCACTGGAAGAGCCAGATGTATCCTGATTTGTTGTCGTAACCGTGGCAGGTGTTGAAGGCGGCGGTAGACCAAGGCCGAGTTTGAGCGACGAGTCAATCGACGTACTTTCGCGGTTCTCCGGGCCCGTCTTTGCAGGAGCGCTCTCCACATTATCAGTCTGATCTCGTCCAGAAACACTCATTCGGATGGAAGAAAAGAAAGGCAGATTCACCGAAGAGAAAAGAAAAAAAAACAAGGTGGATAAAGTTCAGCCCCACCGCCAGCCCACACGATTGTAACTTAACGCCTAACTTCCAAAAGGCCACAGTTTAAAAAAAAACAAAATCCCAGCTGACTAAAAAAAACCAGCAGAAACCAAATCTTAAGCAGCTCCTGTTTTCTTTTCTTTCCCCAATTCGCGTCTTTCAGCCACAAAAATCGTGGGTCTGGATTGCAGAGGAAAATGCTGCGTGGGTCAAAGATTTCGAAAAGTGCGGTTTCCCGAAAAGGGGACAAAAAAAAAGAAGATATTATAAGTATAGTACTGTAAAACTACTATTTACATATTTTTACTCAGTACCACATACATATATCTAGATTATTAGCGCGGATATAATGCCTGATTGTACACAAAACAACATTAATAATGAATTAAATTCATGTTTTACTTAGTTTATGCTGTTTTGGCGGTACATGTCCTTTTTTTCGGTTTATATATCATTCGGCATGATCACTTCCGACCGTTCCGATTGGAAATAAGAACAAACCGCCAATAACAATAATAACAAGACAAAAAAAAAGAGAGAATTCTCAATCAAAACCCATCACAGCACGCTCTCTATACCACCTCCCCACATCCCACCTCTTTTCAAATGTCACCACGGATACCAAATAACCAATGCCACTCTGTTGGCAGCCATCAAAAACTCAAAACAAATGGAAAAAAAGACACATAAACAGTTATGCGGATTTGCCAGTTCAACCGCACGGCAACGCGGCAACGCGGCAACGTGCTCAGGGACATGTCTTCTTTTTTATTTCATTTGATCCAATCAGCATTCCAGAAATTCATCGACTTCCTTCATTTTCCCACTAAGCTGCGCTATCGTCAGCCAAAATTCACAAAAAATAATGGCTCCAGAATCGCAGACAATTGAAGATCCCTTTTTCGGACTAAATTTTTTGGTGTCAGATGTTGATGCCTCAAATCGAAAAATGTACGCCTTTTTCCCGAAGATGTCAAAAGCCTCACAGCCGTTCTCACAAAATTGACCGCCATATTATCTTAGCTAGAGGAGTGTTTGCGGAAGTTCCGCGGAGTCCTCAATAAGTACCGCTACGCTTACTAGAACACCCATCCATTGTCAAAATAAAACACAAATCACATATCTCAGACCCTTCAAAAGTCTGCTTCTAAACCCCCCTTTCCATATCAGTGAAAAACTCCTACTCCTGTTTTTTGAAAGTCTTTTTTTTACACACCAGTCAGCTCGTCAACAGGAGAAAGCTGCGACACACTGAGAACTCCCATTTCAGGAACAAGCTCAGCCAGTGACAACTGTTGCTGCTGCTGCTGCTGCTGGGCATTCTCATCAGTCCAGAAATCAAGCGACGCAACAACCTCCTTGCCCTCTTCATCGTCATATGCATACATAACCTCGTAACTGCTCTCGTGCATAAATCGAATGTTAGTACCGGTGATGATATGAACCAGAGCACCAGTCTCAACGTGCCGCAACTCGATGAAGCTCGGCTCAAATGCAATAATGTACGGGTACGAAAGTGCAAAGGCTTGCGGAAGACCCTCCCAGTACACAATCCAGTCTGGACGCGATCGCCACCCATCTCGATTGACAAAAAATGAAAAGTCGGAATAGTTGAGTAAGAACTCGCCATTAAGTCGGTAGATGGCCATCGGCTTAAGACCTTCTCGTCGAACAGCAAAATCAAGAGAAGTATCAGCAGGATCAAGCAGAGATTGCGTCTCGAGCGTCTCAAGCGAAACAATCTCAAAGCCCTTGGAGCACCCAACACAAATCTTCTTTTTGAGATACGAAACTGATAGCGTCTCCGAAGGAATATAAAACTCCTTAAAAAGTTTGAAGCCCTCACTAGGCCCCTGTAAGAGTTTGCGCAACGCCGGCTGTCGTCGTCCGCGAACCGTAGTGTCACCAGCCTCGTATAGCTGTACAGTCGTAACAGAACCAGATTTGACCGTGCAAACCAGCAGTCGACCCAAACATGTACCCGTCTTGAAAAAATTGACGTGTCCAACAATCTTCTTGCAACGCTTGCCATTCGTGACCGGATCGGCTGTAGACTCCAAAATATCCAGAGGCCACGAATACAGAGACTTGTCACAGAGTGCCAGAAGAGTAGAATACTCCTCAACAATATCTAATTGAGTGACGTTGGACATGGTAATGATCTTGTGCACGGCAGCCGGACCTCGGTCCTTACCTCGTACCTCAGTCACAAAAAGTCCATTCTCCGTACCAAACAAAAGTCGTCTGCCACCGGCTACATATAATTGTTAGCATGAACGAAAGACACAAAAATTACCTAGTGGATACTCACAAATTGGAATACAACAATTAACCCGATTCGAAGCTGTAAAGTACTTTTCAGACAAAATGTGCTTATTATACACACTGGACCGCTGCTCAAGCACGTGTTGTTGATTTTCAATGTGCTCAACCCATTTCTTCTGACTCACAAACGTTGTACCATACAATGTAAGTTCGTAGCCACGTCTGCCCAAATGCTGGAAAGTTATGGGATATTTGTTTTGGGTCTCCAGCTTGGAAGGCGCCGTTCGTGTAGTTGGAATTAGCGAAGATGAAGGCCGTTTCGTAAGCGAAGATTTTGAAATCTCCTCAGACTGCGACATTATCAACAGCTCAAGAGGAATCGGCTTTCGATAAACCTTCAATTGCTCTCGCTTATTCACCATCTTGACTCTAACAATCAACAAACAATGATCAAACAAGAAAAGCTGCATGTCAGCTTGGGTGTCTTGATTTTTACGCTTGAGGTAGCCTTTGAAGAGAAGCTGTCGGCCATCCTCGGTGAGCTTCAAGTCCACATATTCACCCGGTCGGAAAATCAAGCCTTGGTTCAATTGAACTAGATTGAATTTGTTCTCTGCTTTGCCAGTTTCTTCATTAACTTTAGTCAAAAATTCACGAATGATCTCAATGGTTCGAGTGACGTTGGCTTTATCCAGAGAAGCATCTTTGGTGTATTTAATGACCTGCTCAAGCAAGAGAGGATATCGTGCCAAACGAGTGGTAGGCTTTGTTAAATAACCATTCAACTCTAGTCGTCGACTCTCACTGCGACGCTCAGTCTCCTCAACAAACTTGGCAAACGCCGGATTGGAGCTCTTTTCACGTTCAAATTCATACTTTCCGAAAACCTGATTGGCACCATACCGAATAAAGGGCTCAAACTTGACAACATGTTCCAAAAAGATGTCTCCAATTTCTTCAATCACCGGAAACTTTTGCTGTCGTCGAGTCAAAGCTTCTGCAAGCTTCAGATTGATCGCATGGATTTCCATGACATTATGAAAGACTGAGCGAATAAACTTCTCCCGACGGTACTCGGAGATAATGTTGGAGTTGCGAAGTGGTTTAATCCAAAAGTCCTTGAGATATTCCAAATCCTTGACAAAATCGCGTTCAGTATAAATAGTCTCACAAATGACTTCTTGCCTTTTGCGCTCTTGCTCATCAATGCTATCATACACCTCCTTGCTGACAGAGTGAACCCAGAGCTTCTGTTCATCTTCATCTTCGCCATGCAAAGAAATACGACTCTCAGCTCTCTTTAAGCCCAACTGCGGCTTCATATTCAATCGTGCCTGTTGCTCCAAGCGACGAGGACATGCAATCGAATAACAAAGATGATCGCGGGAGCAAGTGGGAGAGTAGCACTCTGTCAATAGAGTAAATAAACCATTAACACTATTTGATTCTTCCTCCTCCACAATCCTCTCCCGGAACTGATAGACCTCATAGGGCGTGTCTCTAAGTCGATGGTCATAAGTCACATCATGGAAAAACTTTTGGGCATCCAAAGCCCGCCCCAAAAGAAGAGCTAAATTTCTATCTTTAGTCCGAATAATGGTATAAGCTAAAATATCCACAGCCTCTGCCCCCAGAAATGCGTCTTTGTAGGTCAAATCGTTCTTAATTTTATCACCAGTCTGTATACGCTGTCGAAGAGCTTCAGCAACCCGCGAAAGCATAGCTGGGTATACCAACGGCGTTCGACGAGAGCTAGTAACAATCGCAGATCCATTATGAGATGGGCGAGATGCAGCAGCACTAGAAGGCTTTCCCTCGGTCAAAGGAGTCAGAGCAGAGGTAAGGCTCTTTGAAGATGAGGCTGATGCCGTTCGTCGACCTGAAAGTGCGTTGAGAGATGTAGAGGTAGGCAGAATGGGCGATGCTGCAGGCGAAGTTCTCAAAATGCGAGAGTCCATAGTCTGTGAGCGTATATAATTTAGCGGAGGAGCAGCCTGATTTGCAGCAGACGTAGATGTCATACTTGAAGAGCGATCTTGGCTGATTCCACCGGCAGACGTGGATGTCGGCAGTCTTTTTGGTTCGTTACGTTCGTAATTGTCACGGAGAGCAGTCATGGAGCTAACTTGCCGGATCTGAGGAGGAACATTAGAGTGGTTTCCTAGTGAGCTTGCAGCGCGTCTGTTGTCATCTACTATCGGACGCTCACCAGCTGCTGAGGGAGGACGAGGGAACCCAGAAAGATGCTGGGGACCTGCCCTCTGGTAAGAATATCCATTAACACCATGATTTTCTGGTCTAAACTGTTCACGAGAAGACTTTCTTTGAATCACCTGGCTTGGTGGGTGATCATAGCCGCCATGCTGCGGAGCATAATACTCTTGACTTGGCACGGAATGCTGCGAATAGCGACGAGGATTCGGCTGTGAAGCATAACTATCAGGAAAGGGATAGACAGGTCCAGAGGCTTCTGAAGTCACCGGGACTCTTCGCACAGTTCCTCCACGGTGCGCAGACCCGGCCTGAGGAGAAGTAAGATGAGGACTTGAAGACTGATTAGAATAAGAGGAAGGTGGACCCGAACCAGGAGGACGTGATCCGTAGTTTGTATTTGGAGATGCCACACCAGGTGGGCGGTAAGAGTAGCCAGCCCCGTATCCTTGTGTGTTGATTGGAGGAAGGTAGCGCTGAGGTGCTGGCTTTGAACTAGCCTGGGGTACACCTTGCTGGCCATATGATGCAGTTCTCGATGACGGTCGCACTTGCGAGGGATAGCCATACCCTTGACTAGTGGGTGGGAGTGAAGTGGGCTGGTTCCAGCCAGTCACAGGTTCATGCCTTGAAGGTGACAACGGTTCAACCGGATAAGGAAGATGATTATCGTATGATCCAGAAGGATATTGGGCATATGTTGTCGATGGCTGAGGAGGTGGCGGTGGAAGTCGATGGGGCTCGATGCCGTGGGTATGTTGTCGGTGCCCGTTAGAAGATGGTGCATGTTGCTCAGATGGATAAGCAGAGTGAATACCATTATAATCACGAGAAAAATTTAAAGGAGGAATGTTTGATTCCTCCAGCGGGGGGACAAGTGAAGACACGTCTAGCAGGTCATGAGACGACCGAACGCCTTTGTTGAGCATTAGGGCAACGTATCTTGACCTATTGCTTCCAAAATAGGATCCACCGTATAGATATCACTGGATTTATATCTAAATAAGTAGCCCGTTGACTAGAAACAAGCAACAATCTAGATTAGCCTAGGTCGACGCAAGAACCCGCCATCCACAAATGCTTTGCAGACGGCCAACCAGATCTAAAGCCATGCCACGAGGTAAACCCAATCAGAATTTAGAGTAGAGTAATACATCCGAATCTTCAATCCAAACTCCTCAAGGCATGACCATTTATCTGGTATTAAAATAAACCGGACTTACCTGGCTTGGCCGGCACAAGGGAAACAAAGTCGTAGAGCCCTAAGCTCTGAATCAAAAGGAAGTAAAATAACAACAGAAAATAAAAATAAGAATAAAGATTTACTTGCTAAAGCAAGGCAGAACAGAAGAAATTCAAAGCAAAGCCAGTTTGAAGCAAAAGGCTCTCGATTGTTTGAACAACCAAAAAAAAAGGGCAGTGACGACAGAAGCCAAAGCCAAAGCAAAGAAGCCAGCGATGGAATTAAATTAAATAAAAATATTAAATGCAAACGCTTTTAAAAAGGGAAAAGGGAAAAGGGAAAGAAGCAAAAAATCCAGAGAGAGAGAAGGTCACCGAAACAAAAGCTGTATCCCCTTTTGTAATTACGAAAACACTATTAAAATCCCAACTAAAATAAAGCAATTAACATTCGAATTTCAATACTAGAACCAAACTGAAAACACCCCTTCTATATCCGTCATTCCTTGCCGCAGTAAATTTCAAACTGACAGCGTATATTTCAGAATTAAATAAGGATGCATGCTTCGAACCGCACCGTGCCAGCGACACCTCCACCTTTTGTCTGAGAAATGTGGGATTTATTTACTGCGATTGGAATGGTATTGGCTAATTGTAATAGGTCGACTGTCAGCGACTACGCACCGGCGTTTGCGCCTTTCTTTGGCTTTGCTGGGTAAGTTGGAAGAAGCAGGACAGATGGAGGTCTGCAGGGGAACATGCGCTAAGACGTTGTAGATGCGCCTCGGCAACTATTCTTAGTGCAGTCGGTGCTGCTATTGGCACCGCAAAGAGCGGTGTTGGTATCACCGGTGCCGGTGTTTTCAAACCTGAAATCATCATGAAGAGTCTCATTCCTGTAGTTATGGCCGGTATCTTGGCCGTGTACGGACTTGTCGTCAGCGTGCTTATTGCAGGAGACCTCAATCCAGGCGCAACTTACTCGCTTTTCAATGGGTTTATGCATTTGGCTGCCGGGTTGTCCGTGGGCTTCTCTTCCTTGGCTGCAGGCTACACAATCGGCATTGTAGGTGACGAAGGCGTACGACAATTCATGCTCCAACCAAGGCTGTTCGTTGGTATGGTTCTCATTTTGATTTTCGCCGAGGTGTTGGGTCTGTATGGGTTGATTGTCGCATTGATTTTGAATACAAAGGGAAGCGGTTAGAGGGACTGGGTGCTTTTATTTTTCTTTAATAAACTTTATCTTATATATTGGAAGAAAATGACGGAAATGAAAATTCTGCTGAAGATACGTAGACTGTTTTCTTATGTTTCAAACTGCTTTGTTTCAGGCAGACCTAGATCATTCATACAAATTACACAAATTGCGAAATATTTGCTGTTAAAACACTAGAATTCACTAAACCGACCATCTGTATTGATAGATAAACCAGTCTATTGAGGTTATATATAGGCTATTGATCGAAACGCCTGTTCAACGAAGCTGACGGCCGATACTTGATGTTGGCCAATTTTGCAAAACTGAAGTTATTATTTCTTTACGTATGTTAATGCTTGCTTTGTTTGTTTGCTTGCTTGTTAAGACTGTTGGGTCAAAGCCGTTGTGTGTTGAGCTGCCTTTCTCCCTTGCAACAGTAAAAACCCGCGATTGCTCGCCAATTGAGCGTTCCCGTTTCACGATGCTGACCTTTAGACGATCAATAATCGTCACCGTTTTGGGAGTCCTGGCTCTGCTTGTGTTTCTGTCTCGCTCGACGTCGCAGATTATAGAGGTCAAAGATCAGCAGCTGCGCGACCAAAAGATGGCATCTGATGCAGTTATTGCCGAACAGCGAAATCAGTTGAAAAAGATTGAAGAAGATCACAATGAGCTTGTCGAGCATCTCGAGGCTGAACGAAAAGTCCTCCAGAATCAGCTTCAGCAACTTCGACGACCCCTGGCAGGGGCAAGCTTACGAGAACAACTTGCGTACCAGTTCCCCTACGAGATGAACAAGAAATTCCCTGCCTTTATTTGGCAGACATGGAAATACAAAGATACTGATCCTCGTTTTGAGCCTGACTTTAAGGCCGCTGTTGAGTCCTGGGACGACAAGAACAAGGAGTTTGTGCACGAGGTCAGCCTTATCGCGAGCTTTTTACAAAAAATTTCTAACTTTCTTAGGTATTGGTGGATAAGACGGCGGCCGCTTTGGTCAAGCATTTATACATGTACATTCCCCAGGTTGTCGAGGCTTATGATTCTCTTCCCGACAACATCTTAAAGGCCGATTTTTTCCGATACCTTATTTTACTGGCGCGAGGAGGTATATATTCCGATATCGATACCTTGTGTCTCAAGTCTGTGCTTGAATGGATACCAGGCGACTTTCAGCCAGACAACATTGGTCTCGTCGTCGGTATTGAGGCTGACCCTGATCGCCCAGACTGGAAAAAATGGTATGCTCGACGAATCCAGTTTTGCCAATGGACTATACAGGCCAAACCAGGACATCCCATCTTGCGTGAGGTGGTTGCTAAAATTTCAGAGGAGACGCTGCGACGCAAAAAGGCAGGTACACTTTCCACAGCAAAAGACAGTTCCCGCGGGTCAGATATCATGGAATGGACAGGACCTGGAACCTGGACGGATTCCGTCTTTGCCTACTTCAACGATCCGCTCAAAAGTGGCCTCCCGGAGGGTTCCACTGACTGGCACTCGTTTACAAACCTCGAGGCTCCCAAGCTCATGTCGGACGTTTTGGTTCTTCCAATTACTGGCTTTAGTCCAGGTGTTGATACTATGGGCGCCAAGGGTATTGACCATCCTCTTGCCTATGTCCAGCATCTCTTTCAGGGATCCTGGAAGGATGAAAGTGAACGAATGACTTAAAAAAAAGTATTACCAAGGTAAAAAATAGGGAAAAAATGGTGAAAGATAACGCGATCAAAGCCCTTCATCCTCTCGAGCTTTTTTTTTTGTCGAGATTCCGCTCTCTCTTGCTTCAATTTCTCCCTGATGTTCTTTTCTTTACTGTGCTTTTGGTTTTTTTTTCTTTTATTTTCCTCTGGTTGTTCGCATGTGAGTTTTCCTAGCTGGGTGAAAGGCTCTGCCCTGGATTGGCGGGCCGAGCATCCGTAAATGGCATCTGCGTCTATAGATAAAAGTATACTGTGGTTTTTGGAATTTTAGCAGCCATTTGTTTAGTCTCTTTTGTCCCCGTCCTTGTCTGCATAATAGTTATTCAAATAGTTACTGCCTTATAGCTTCTACGTCAAGTATAAAAAATTGTAATAGTACAAGTTCCGATATTCCCAAAAACCAAAAAAAAAAAAACACACTAAAAAAATACATAAAAATACACTAGCTCATAGCGACACCGAGGTCAGCTCCAGCTCAAGCAGAAGCTGTTTGGCGGGCTTAAGCGGGTGCGCCATGACAATCATAATCTGATCTTCGCGGGAATTAACCATGCGCAAATCAACGCCATTGACAAGCTGCACTAACTGCTGCGTGTCGAGGTTGTAGACCTCCATCAGTTGCCCATCAACGCACACAATGTACGGGTGCTGATGAGCAACCGAGACCGGACGTCCAACAAACTCAATTGTTTTGCCACCCATGGAAACTTCGCCATACTGGTTGACAAAAACTCCGAGTTCGTTGTAGACGAGCAGGAAATCGGTACGCGATGTGCGGAAGATCGCCAGCGGACGAGCAGACCCTACACGCTTGCCAATCTTCTCCGTAATCGCCAGAGATGAGTTTCCAAAAGCAGGGATGGAAATGGGCATGCGTGAGTCGAGAGTAAGCAGTTGGAAGTCGCGTGGTCCAACAACCACAATCGAGTTGCGAAACACTTCGACCGTGCGCGTATCTAGCGACACCTCGATCTGGTCAAACAACCTAAAGTGATCCACTCCACCCGTCATGAACTTGGATTTCCGGCGCGCAGTCGACGAGTATCCCTTGGGGTACTCAGAGACAGGTTCGAGGAACTTCAACACACCTGAAATTCCCTCACGCCGCTTGTATATAACCAAAGTACGATCCTGTTGCGTCGCAACAGTGAAAAAGCTTACATCACGCGTACCAGATAGTTTCTGACCGGTCGGCTGCGTGGGTCGATCGATGGCCTTGAGATTCATATGCGACTGTTCGCCCTTGGCACACGTCAAATCGAATGGATATGACACAAGAGATTTATCCGTCTGAAGCAAGAGCGAATTAAAGTCAATCATTACATCAATATCTTCGACTTTGTGAGATCGGACATACTGGACTAGTTAAAAGTGCACTAAAAGTTTTCTTTTTTTACTTACCTGTTTCCAAGACCCATGAGTATAGGCAAAAACGCCAAAGTAGGTGCCAACAAGAACGGTCTCGACGTTTTCCGGAGTGATGCAGCGTATAGCACAGGTTATGGCAGACTTATCAATCGGGCGTATATCCTCAGACTTGGGGATCTTTTGCAGACACCTGTCGACTGCATTTCCTTCCTCTGGTACTGGAAGTTCGGGAGACTCCTCGTATCCAAACTCGGATCCAGCTAGCTGGCGGAAACTGAAAGGTTCACGACCGAGCGAGGCAATGTGGGTATGGTGCTGTCGCTTGGCGAGCATGATAGCTGTCGCCCACTGTTGCCTGACCGTATCACTCAAGGCATACAGGGTATACGAGCGTCCATACTTTCCCAAGTGCCGTACACGGAAAGGATACAGAATCTCTTTTTCGCTAGCTGTGACAACTACATCCGGATTTTTAGAGGCTTTGGTGGCCTTGCTCTTGGTAGTATCAATTGATGAAGTCAGAGTTCCGACTCCCAGCTTTGTAGAAGAAGAGCTCTTTGCCAACGGCGCATCGTCAAAGGAGACCAAGACCAAAAGAGCGATTGGAATAGGCAGTTTCGATACAAAATGCTTCACCGATCCATTGACCTTTCTGATTTTAGTCAAAATCAGAAAATTGTCCAAGAGAATGACATGTGCGTCAATCCACTCAAACCGATAATCGCCACGGCGAACCAATGAACCGCGCTTAATGACCTTTCGATTTGGATCCATCAGCCTAAAATCAGTTTTCAAGGCAGACGTCTTCCATTCAAAGCTGGGTAGCAAGTCCTGTAACTCCACAGACTTCTTTGACGAGCCAACCACGGCGTCGACCTTTTCGGCAATACGGTTGCAGACCTCTATAGCACGCGACAGCAAGTCATATTCGGCATCCGATTCTAACGTACGTTGTTGGACGGCTTTCAGCAGCAGCGAGTATCTAACAAGACGTGGAATGACACGAGCAAAAAACATCGACGGTGGCCGGCCTTCAACTCGCGGATCTTTGGAAACAGTCTCGAGCCACGACTGAAATAAAGGGTTGTGCTCCTTTTCAGCACGCATCATTCTATCACCGTACAAGTACTTTTTAGCGTACTCAACATAAGAAGCTTCGGCGTACTGACCCCAATCTAAAAAGATATCTGCAATGGTCTTGATTAAAGGCCCCTGTTTCGATTGGCGCTCTTGCAATGGTCCGAGAAGGTACGCTTCATTGACTTCGATAATATCAGGTACCGAGGAAAAAAACAGTTTTATAAACTCCTTTTGATTCTTCATCACCGCTAGGCTCTTTTGCTCCAAGGAGGTCTTGAACACTTTGAGCAGGGTCCGGAGATCCTTCACAAACATCTGCTCTCCCGCAATTATTTCATGAATGGCGTACTCATACTTTACTATTCTCGGGTTTAATGAAGCAAGCTTTTCGTCGCTGATGTGCCAATATTCCATCCAGTCATCTGAACCGAGAGCCGTTTTTGCCAAAACAGGCCTGTGCGTGTTATCAGCCGCAACAAGGGATTTACTACAACGGCACGAGTAGCATTTGTAGCGTGTGGACAAAGGTGGTTGATGGGCCCTAGGCGAATAGCAGCCTTGTTCAGACAGCTCAGTTAAAACTCCAGAAACCTCCCCACTGTATCCAACACGGTATAACATTTCGTCACTCTCTGCACCCTCGACCTGCAGCAGACAACCTCCTTTGTTAAACTCATCAAAGACCAGGGAGCCATAGAGATCAGCATATACCCAATTCAACCACGGGGCATGAAACCTAAACAAGCGACTTTGTAACGATATAAATTCAGCTTTGTTTATTGTGTATTGCGGTAAAACAACAGTAGATGTCCATCGGGCAAGTTCACCGAGTAGCCAAGGGTACTTGCACTGTTCAATAACGTCTGAAGGAACCATGCTAGCCTCGAATGAAAGATCCATAGAGGGAAGCTGTGGCAGCGAACTCATTAGATCCGCTTTGAGTCCCGGTTCGGTGTTGAAAGGGACCAATTCATCCTCAGCTAATTTTTCAGAATCATAGACTGGAGCCGATCTGAGGGGAGGTTGGATATGAGCGATTGGGTGGAATCTGGTATCGGGAATTTCAATGTCCAATTGATGCGAGTCGAGCAGAGAGCGCATAGCCGAATTTGAGGGCGGAATATTACTGTTGAATTTTTGCAGAGGTCTAGAGTCTATCGAGGAGAGGGCATACTGTGACGTCTCATCCTCAAAATCGGGATAGGGCAATCTTGAGGCACGAGCAGGTTCGTGGGGAGGAACTTCTGGCGTAGGATAGTTGTGGTAGTCGTAATTTGCCGTGTTTGCATCATCAGCATAGTAATCAGAGTATGCCACAGAAGGAATACTTTCATAGGGTGATGGAGGATTAAAGCTGTCGCCTTCCGGATAATAGCTGCTGCCAATTGGAGGTGGTGGTGGTAGAGGGTGTGAGCTGAGAGGGTTACTTTTGAAAAGGTCTCCAGCTGACGGCAGGCTGAACTTGGAAACATTCATCAAATCTCGTGGCGAAGTGGCTAGCCGAGTGGGGGAAACATTCAAGTTGCTTTTCTCCGACTGGGACGAATAGCGATTCGAGTGTGTGGGGAAAGCGCCCGGCATTTCCTGCGTGTAATCTTCAAACGATGTGTCGCTGAGCTGCTCAAAGTTGGACTGGCTGTTGAATTGCGAAGCCGGTAATTGTACAGGAGTTCCGATATTGAGCTCTGCAGTCGAGGTAATCAACTCCAATTCATCATCTATATACGGGTTTCGGGGAATTGCAGGTAAATCTCGAAAGCTATGCACTGAACTGGTAGGAATAGCTGCAGTCTGGTATTGCTGGCCATCTAGGGTCTGCCAAGTGTGAAATGTAGTTGGGAGAACCCTCTCTACCGAGGGCTGAGAGCGAAGATTACCAAAACTCTGTCTGACTGGACTAACATGAGCTGGTGGTAAAGGAGGTCGGATAGGAAGCATTGGTGCGTTATGTTCATGTTCAAAGTGACCATGGTCGAGGTTGGTATAGGTGCCAAAGCCGGGGTCGAGCGGCGCACTTTGAGGCAGAGGCGGCAATGGAGGTCCGCCATGTCGGTGACTGTTTGAAGATGAATCACGGTTAGTTAAGTCAAAATTTTGCCATGTAATATCTGGGGGTCTGCTCTGAGGTATCTTTGGAGGTAGTGGTGGACTCTGGATCGAGTTGTGTGTTCGATGGGCCGGGGGCGGAGGTGGCACTTGCTGTTGGAACCCGTACGCGTCACTATGAAACCAATGATCTGAATCACCACGATTGAGAGCCACTGGTGGTATATCCTGTTGAGAATAGTCTATTAAGTCAGTATCAGCCAAACACAAGCAAGACACCACACACTATTAGCATCACTCTGCTGCGTAGGCCATCCGGGAGGCTTATCCGGCAGTGGCGGAGGCAACTGTCCACCGTACGCTGCCACCGGTTTCCGCGACATTGTTTAGCTTTGAGTACGCGTGCACTGGGTGAGGTTTGATATTCCAAAATCCTAAGTTATCTTCCGGTTAACTTGTTGCTAGGAGGTCTAAATTGAACGACAGCCGAGGCTAAGGAGCAGGGCTTTGTTAGGAGCAGTACACAGGTAATAGCTGCAGTAGCTGCAGTAGCAGTAGCTTTATTTTAGAGTTAATCTCTGAATTACGATTGATCAGTTGTGATATTGGTGATGTCTGTTCCACACACCAACCCAAACCCCAAACTCGGAGATCCCAGGGCATTTCTTTGGGTTTAACGTTTTTTTTTCTGGCTCTGTTCACTTCACAGGTTTGGCATAGCAACCAATCGCACTGCTCAATTTGTCGCCACCGCTTTTCCTTTCCTCCTTCTCATCTTTAAAACAAAAATGGTCAAGGCTGGTGAGTTTCTCTACTACAAGGCAGTATCTCAATTGTGCCTGTTAGCCTTCAAGGGGTTCGCTTTTTTGCTGACGAGCCACAGTCGCTGTCGTCCGTGGTGATTCTACCGTCTCTGGAACTGTTACCTTCGAGCAGACCTCTGAGAATGCTCCTACTACCATCTCTTGGGATATCAAGGGTAATGATGCCAACGCTGAGCGTGGATTCCACGTTCACGAGTTTGGCGATAACACCAACGGCTGTGTCTCCGCCGGCCCTCACTTCAACCCCTTCGGCAAGACTCACGGTGCTCCCATCGATGAGGTCCGACACGTTGGCGACTTGGGAAACATCACCACTGATGCCTCTGGTGTCGCTAAGGGCTCCAAGACCGACTCGTTGGTCAAGTTGATTGGCCCCACCAGCATCTTGGGCGTAAGTACAACCTCTATACGCACTCAATTGCACTACTAACTTCAACCAGCGAACCGTTGTCGTTCACTCTGGTACTGATGATTTGGGCAAGGGCGGTCACGCCGACTCGCTCAAGACTGGTAACGCCGGTGGCCGACCTGCCTGCGGTGTTATTGGCATTACCGCCTAAGGTTTTCTATTATGTTTTTTTTTAATGGGCTTTTAAGTATATTTGTATTTGAATATATTTGATTTCACTGAATTTGAATTTTGCGTAGTAATCTGTGCTTGAGTGGAAGATGATGCAATGCCGAAGCGGAGTGCGGAAACGCCGACTCCCTTGACGAACGCCGAAAGCAGCGAGCAGCAGAAAAATCAAGCACTTTCAGAAAAGAAAAATCAATGGTGTTTTCGAAATCAGAAAAGGCGTAAAAAAAAGAGGCAAAGACAGTCTGTAATTTCATCCGGATAAATACAGTACATTTTATTGCCATACTCGTTGCCAAGGGCAACTTTGTTTACCTTTCTACAACGCCGAGGATTTCCCACTTTGCATAGCTTAGCGCAGGTGCAGGCGATGCCTCTCTCGCTCTCAAAGCTATGGCCGCTGTTTCGGCGGCGGCACAAGACTGCTTCTGCCACAAGGCCAGATCCTGAGCAGGCGGCAGGCAGTGCTGATGCTAGCAGAAGTGCTGGCAGCCAGGCCTGTCCTTCGCTGCGCTCCAAGTCGAGCGTGCAATCGCTATATTCCGGTATCAGTTTCGCATCGGCTCAAAGCCATGAACCATTACCTCCACAAATCACTTTTGAAACCGTCGTCTACTCAGCGTCCCTACTACCTCTTGACGACCTCGGGGACGACTCTTCGCTATCACAAGGAGATGCCCGTTCGTCTGTCCCCAGTTTTACTTCTACGGCTGCTACAACATGTGTCTTGCAGCCGGACGACCAACACTTGCGTGTACTCGACAAACCCACCGCAATACACGCTCTCGACGACGGGCTCGACGACTGGGGACTTCCAAAGTCTTTAACCACTCTATACCAAGACTCCCCTTCAGAGACCATGGTTGGCACAGACCTTCTTGAGCAGACTACGCGCTACAGTGACGTGGACAAGCTCAAGGCTGTTGCCTTGACGATGCTTGTCGTCAACAGCAGCACTATGCGCAAACGCTCCCTGCTCAACCTCTCTACTGCGCCTTCAGAAGCTGACTTGCGACTGTCTAAGTGGGTAGCCGACGCTCAGAGTGCTCTGGCAACTGGTAAGCTCCCTCAGCCTCGTCGCCGTCGCAGACACAAGTCTACCGAAAGCAAGCTTCTCGATGATCCGCTAAGCTCAGAGTGTCCAGAACTGTGGGCATTCTAAATAACTACCAAGAGCAAGCGTGTAGAAAATGCCAAAAGTCCTCCCTATTTTATTTTATTTTGAACATACTGGGCAAAGGGGCTCTTTTTTTTTTTTGTCTGATTTTGATTACTGGTTTATGGGTGGGGTTTTAGTTTTCTTTTATTTTTTTCAATACCAGGTATGTCTTCTTTTTTTAATTGTACAAGACGTATTCGTATGCTCAATCCTCTTCACCCTCAACATCACCATATTCCCAGATACCCAAGTGTCTGTTACGCGCCTGCTCTTCCTTAGCCTGGAGATCTTTTATGATGTTGGCGGAGGCAGTCTGCCATCCGCGAACCTTCTTTTCCACAATCAAGTATCCGCTGGACACAAACTCAGACTGGACAGAGTCGGTGGCCGACTCCGAAGTCGTGGGGAAGAGCGTGAGCGAGAGCTCACCGTTGAGTCGTGCGTCGACGTTGGCAACCCATGCTAGGCCTTCCACCGCCTCGGCGAACCGGTCGACCGCCTCGTCAAGGTAGCCGCTCGACTCCTTGGGGAACTTGACAAAGGATAGGGTTGCACGATGCGCAAACGAGGGTGTCTTGGAGGTACTGAAAGAGGCGGGTAGCTCATGCAAGTCGCCAACCGACACGGTCTCGGAAAAGCCATAGTCGACAGCCAGCACGGTCGCGCGCTTGGAAGCAGCCTCAACCGCGCGCACTTTGCCCCGGTACAACTTACCGTCACGCGGTGAGCGGAAGTACACCTGTTGGCCGTTTCGGGGAGCAGCTACAAGCTTGTCGGTAGGTGCATCGCTGAGTCCCAATCCGGCAACCAACTTGGTCAAGCTCGAAACACTGTCCTGTCCAACATGCACCAAAAAGGAGCCATCGTTTTCAACATGAGTGACAACAACATCAACGTACTCCTTGCGAGGTGCAGCAGGTGTAGCAGCCGCTTCGATAGCAGCAACCGACTCCTTCTCCCGTTCAGCCTGCTCCGCAGCAGCATCGTAGTTCTTCCAAACTCCCTTGTGCGAGGCCTTGGCCCGTTCTTCAGCAGCATAGAGCTGATCAGAAAATCCAGTTTCGCTCGCCGAGTAGTCATGAACGGAAGAAAGGCCTTCTTCAACAAGAGAAACTGCAAAAGAGTCCTTGCTTCCATGAACGTACAAGTTACCAATAAAGCTGCCCCATTTGTCGACGTTGGTGACTTCAAGCTCAACGTTTCGCTGGAGAATACGGCGGTTGGCAAACTCTAGAGCTTCGGGGCCGTAGGGCTCAGAAGCATCATTCGCATCACGCCCACCAGCACGGGGTGTGCGAACACCACCAAGAACAAACGTAATGCGCGCGTTCTCTCGTGGAACCAAGATACGGAACCTGCTGCCGGCAGCGACGTGTTCAACGACACCGGGAACTCGAGCCGTCCGCTTCAGAAAGTTGAGGAATGTTCGGGCCTTGGTAGCAGACTCTGAGGCTTCCACAATGCGCTCCTGAGCAGGGGGCTTGGCAGAGTTGATTCCTTTGCCCTCCTTGACGGCAGCTGCCTCCTTCTCAATGAGTTCATCCCAAACAGGGCTTCGGTCCTGATCGTCCTTGCGATGACGGATAACAGAAGCATAACCAGTCTCGACAAGATCAATAGCAAAGTCCTTGCCCTGAAGAGTAATTCGAACAAGGTCTCGCTCATCAAGGGTCTCGGACTTGGGACGCGTGAAAATAACATCAACATGAACAGATTTGCCGATGAGCTTCTTTCGGACGTACTCTCGAGCAACAGCAACATACGGGCCAGTCTTGGAGTCGTTCTGGCGCGGTCCTCGAAGTGAAGCCAGTTGCACAGTCTTCTCAACACCGTCTGCACGTGCGCGAACAACAATGGTATCAGCAGAAATGATTCGAGCCACAGTAGCATCAAACGACTTTGTGGTTTGTGGGGTTTTCACCGCACTATCTTTCCACAGCCCCAATCCCTTGGACTTGGCCGTTCGTTCGGCAGCACGAAGCTTGCCCATAAACTCAGCACCAACCAAGCCACTCTGCCAGTCACTAACACCAGCAAGACCAGCCTCAACCTCCTTTTCACTGATAATACCGGCCGGGTGAATGAGGTGGGCAACAAGCTGTTCGTTTTGGCTCATACCCAACACTTGAATTCCGACAGATCGCTGGAGCAAGCGAGCCTCAACAAAGAGACGAGCAATATCGCCAAGAGGATCTGAAGCCTCTCCATCATTACCGGAAGCTCGAGGTGCCCGAATACCGGCAATGAGAATATTTGTTACATAGTTTGCCTCAGGGGTGAGGATACGGACCTGGGCGCGATCACCAGAGTAGACTCGTTCAACAATGGCATTAAGCTTCTGGCCAACATACTTTTGAGCAAACTCAGCAGGGAGTTGGTAAAGACTGGGAACCTTGTCGGGAACGCCCGCCCAAAGACCAGCTTTGGCTTCACGAGCAGCAGCCTCTGCAGCCTGAAGCTTTTCCAGATCCTCGGTATCAATTTCATCGTGCCTGAGTGCATCATCTCGAAGCTTGACGCTGCCAGCAGTGAGAGTCTTTTGCAAGACAGTTTCACCCCCGGCCAAAAAGATGTCGCCATATTCGCGGCCGCCGGGAGTCTTGTAATAGATTTTGAAGTTGATCTCCTTTCCAATAAGAGCAGTTCTTAAAAGCTCTCGCGAAGCAAACGCATAAGGCTAAAATAAAGCAGTTAGCAAAGTAATCAGTAACCAAAAACCCAAACAAACCTCGTCGCCTTCTTCGCGGCGGAATCGAGGAGCTGCGACAAAGGCAAGAGAAAGGATTCGCTCGGGTGGAACCCGTCCCGGTTGAACCTTGGCAGGAACTAATACAAGAGTATCACCGGAGAGAATAGATTTGACTTTGGCTCCCAAAAGCGACATTGTTTGTTTGATACTTCGACCGAGATCAAGCTGAGCCTATTGCGAGGTCACAGCCGGGTAAATAAATAGATCTAAGTTGGGATTTTCTAAGTTACAGTGTCAAAACTCTATATTAGCTATATTAGCTATATTTGCCTCTCGTGTGTTATGTTGGTTTTTCTCTTCTCACTAGCTGTCAAAAGTCTTTATTATCACTATTTTAAACTTCAGGCGTGTCTCCAGTAACGAAACTGGCTCTCTCCTTTCACTGTGGCCGTGGTCTTCCCCAACTTTAAGGATATCATCACCCTGGACGACAACTGCTTAGAGCACTCTATGTTCACCAAAGAACCCATGTTTGAATTTGCATTGACATACACGTGTCTAATTCCCTCTCAACCTCTGAAGGGATCAGAAAACTACAAGACATGGTCCGAAATAAAACATGGCCTTTGATGCAATGGATCTATGGTCTATCTGCAAGTTTGAGAAGCAACTTTAAGTTGTTAGCTGTAAGTCTGGTTGTTATTAAGACTGCTGTTGGTGATGTTGTCGGTGTCGAGAAGGAGAAAGCATAGAAGCACTGAAGTACAATAAAGCCCTGGGTCCAAAACTCGACGTCAAATATTATCGAATCACGGTGGTATAGTTTAGAGTATTCACGCTACTAAATTTACTTTTCATTATACTTCTGCAAAGAATGATTATTAATTTCTGGGCTCATATTCTGAGAGTTTGTGGATGCCTGAGTTGCCTGTCTAGCAACCTGATCAGCAATAATATCGACCTTAGTGGCCAGAGCAGCCATGGTGGTGGAAATGGTATCCATAGCACTAATCATACCATCAGGTATGGTTTGAGAGGGTTCTGTAGTGGTAGCTGGGGACACAGGGTTTGCAGAGAGCATTTCGGAAATTGCAGTAGTGATAAGTACAAAGTTGTTTTAATGAGATACACACCAGGCTTTCTTTATACAAAGAGAGCTAGATATTACAGACATAGAAGATACATATTTCTCTCGCTCTCATTTGGGCGTTGCCATTCTTGCAACATCAGTTTTTCAACACTTTGTCGAAACAACATTGAAAAGCTTTCAAGTTTTATATCATTTACTAGCTATATATTTATACCCTCCTCTTTTTTTATTTTATTGCTTTGGTCTGCAAGCTTTCTGAAAAGTGGCATTGGGTTGGCATCTGCGTTGACAGGAGATGTATGAGCCTTATTATGCCAACGACTCTGGCCCCAATCAACCGTTCACGCACCAGAAAAAGGCAAAAATATTGCATCAGGCTATGGCATCAAAGCCACGGCAGCAGACCGACTTCAGAGGCTTAGAGAGGCTCGCGCTACACTTTCCAACTCCTAAAGATCATATTTTCCGAAATGCCATACAGAAAGCTATTTCTAGACATCGCAGACATACTTCCTTCTACGGGTTTGGCATGCGGAAAGCCATGGAGAAAAGCGCAACGGTACCTGCTCTTGTAAATACCAAGCACAGAAATTCAGTCCCTGGGAAAGCAGGTTGGCAGCAAAACGGGCTCCTTGCTTCAGAGCCATCCAGGACTGACAACTTTATATCATCATGCTTTACCTCGAAGTCAAGCCCTGCACTCGTGTCGCCAATACAATCGTTGTTCGGCGAGGAAAATTCAAAAAGTCACCCCGGGCATTTAAAAGACCGGCATACTAGGCGTATGTATGCATATTCCAAAAGTAGGACCAATGCAAAACCTTTAATAAATTATCTTGGTCAGGTTGCTTTAGTGAATATACCTACTTGTTATAAGTTTGTCGCGGCTGCACTAGGCCAGACCGTACCCTTTCTCCAGACGTTGGCTCTACATTTGATTGGCATATTTGCGTGTATACTTGGTTCGTCTATGGACATCAATGTCCGCAGTATTTATAAATGCTTATATACCTGTACAGTTGTTTGGGCTCTACACGAAATCCTTCAGGTGGTTAAAATTTTGTCTCTCAGGCATGAGCTGTTGCTGTTTCTTTTGCTTGTACTACGTTGTAGATGGACTGTAATTAAAAAATCATAGCTAACAGTATTTACTGATTAAAAGTACACTTAGTAGTAGTTGGCATCTTCGTTGCTTCTATTGAACGTTAGTAAGGCTCTGAAATCTGAGTATCAACTTACCCCACAGCTGTTTGTTCCAGAGGAGGTGCCTCAGCTGATACAATTGACATGCATTGATATTCACCCGAGTAGGATGCCTTCCAAAGTCGAATTTTGCCGTCATCGCCCGCCGAGCTGAGAATAGTACCAGTCACATTCCACGATGTCCGCCATACTTCGCTCTTGTGGTCATCAAACTTTCCTACGAGTTCGACTCTGTATCGGGGGCCTTGGGCTCCAGACACGGCAGCGACTCCAGTCTCGATAGTTGAAGTAGCTTCGTTGTCTGCGGCGCTTGGGTTGGAAGGAATTGAGTCATTTGGGAAGGAATTGGCTGAAGAATCATCTATATAATCTGTCTTCGGGGTGAGCTTGAATATGCGGACGTATCCATCCTGGCATGCAGTTGCAATCAATTGGAACGAGCGACCGAGAGAAGGAGCCCATGACACATCGCGAATAAGACCATCGTGACCAGGAAGTTGCTCGGCCGGGTGCAATTTGTTATCAGAACCCATGCGGTAGACGGTAGCAGAGTTCATAGCACAAACAACAACTTGCTCAGGTGCAAAGAAAGACGGGCACCAGTCGAGGCTGAACGAGGTTTCGACATCCGCAGGAAGCGACTGAGATACCACTGGAATTTCCATTACAAGTGACCAGTAGTGTAAGTCGCTGGGCTCGAGGGCTTCGTATATCCGTAGATGTCCATCAGAGCCTACCGACGCTAGCTTGAAACCGAGATGAACCGGCGAAAAAGCCAAGTCGTGAAGAGGACCACGAGAATCTGACAAAATTGCCAATCGTCTCCAACGACGGCCTTTATTGCGGGGTTCAATCTCGCGCTCTTCCCAGATCTTGACGGTACGGTCAAAAGAGCAAGACGCAATCACTTGACCATACTTGGGGTTTGCCCAAGAAACTTTGACAATATTTGCATCATGTGCACGCCATGAGTCGTTTTGAATCCATTCACGAGTTGGTGGCGCGTCTGCTGCGCTGGTCGTTTCCTTAAGGTCAAAGACCTTGATGTGCTGGTCGGACGAGCAAGTCACCAGACGGTGTCCATAGAAATCTAATCATTAGCAAATGTCATATAAATACAAAATACTAACCGTAGGCGATGTCGTGGACGAGATCTTCGTGGCCTGTCGCAAACGACTTCATGTTGTCTGACAGGAGTAGCTTCTCCTTCCTCCACAACGCACACCTTTACTCATGGCCCTCTCGCAAAGGACGCTCTTTATTTCATCGGTGGTGGCCGCTGCTGCCTTTATTGGTGTTGGAGAGTCTCGGGTATTCTCATCTAACGTGGCTTTCTCGGTACTTGCGTTTTGGGCTACCTTGGTCGCGATTCCCGCCTTGGGACCGACCTTTATTAAGGCTGGTTTTTCTGGAAAGGACATGTCTAAGGTCGGTCGCCCTCTGTTACCGGAGACAATGGGTGCAGTCGCTGCGGTAGTCTATCTTATGGTCATGTTCACCTTTATTCCATTCATTTTCATGAAATATCTCGTTACGAATACGTCTGGAGGTGGAAATCGTGAAACTGGAATGGACGTTTTCGTTGAAAATGGACGTAGCTTGAGGCTATTCCCTCATGATAAGGTAGGTGCTTGCTGCATGCCCATGTGGGTCTCTTAAACTGACACAGTGATCTAGCTCGCCCAGTATCTCAGTGGAGTAATGTCTATACAAAGTATGACAATGCTTGGTGTAGCCGACGATCTTTTCGATATTCGCTGGCGAAACAAGCTATTTCTACCAATCTTTGCTGCCATTCCGATGCTGGTTGTGTACTATATTGACTTTGGAGTTACTTATGTTATGGTACCTACTTGTTTACGCGAGTGGCTCGGTGAAGCCATCGATTTGGGTGCCTTTTACTATGTGTATATGGGTTCCGTTGCTATCTTCTTGCCAAATTCGATCAATATCTTTGCAGGCGTTAATGGCCTCGAAGTAGGGCAATCGGTGGTAGTCGCAGTGTGGATCATCATCAATGATCTCCTTTATGTCTTTCGATCCGATCATCCTGCGAAGGAATCACATCAGTTTTCACTTTTACTCTTGTTGCCATTCTTGGCTGTCTCTCTGGCACTACTCTACCACAATTGGTGGCCTGCTAAGGTTTTTGTGGGTGACACGTATTGCTATTTTGCCGGTATGGTTTTTGCTGTCGTTGGAATTCAGGGGCACTTTTCCAAGACGATCTTGCTCTTCTTTGTGCCCCAGATTTTTAATTTCCTTTACTCTGCGCCTCAGCTGTTTGGCTTGGTTGACTGTCCTCGACATCGCTTACCTCGTTTTGATGCCAGTACTGGCTTGTTAAATGCGTCTCGTGTGCCATTTGAAAAGCCTCCATCGAAGAGGCTTTCTTTTACTCTCAAGACATTAAGCCGGTTGCATCTCTTGCAGGTGTGGGAAAATGACGACGGAGTGGTTTTGGAGGCCTCTAATTTTACATTTATGAACTTGGTTCTTGTGTGGGTCGGCCCCTTGCGCGAAGATCGGTTGGCGATCTTGCTAATGGGCATTCAGGCGGGCGTTGGTGCCGCGGCCATGGTGATGCGATATTACGTTGCAGGTTTTGTGTTTGGGAAAGACAATATTCAGTAAAACTATTCATACTTTAAAAGAGGATGGATGGAATGGTTGGTGAGGTAAAAAAAAAAGATGGCAGGGACATCAAAAGTTGTGAATGTGGCAGGCCATGTGTGATGCGAAGATAGAATATATTTTAGACTGAATAAATGTATTTAGTCTTTGAATGATTCCCATAGAGCCTTGCGCTCTTCGAGCACCTCGTTGGCCAGGTTTTTCATAAAGTCAGACTTTATGGCGGGCAGCACAGAGAGAAATTCTTCAAGGTTTCGCTTTCCGAGTCCTCTTCGTTCGTATTCCAACATCTGTACCATGAGCTCGTATTTATCAACCTCCTTGACGAAGCAAGCCTCGGGGCTAGAGCCGTTCTCGTATGCGTTCCATAACCTGTGGATCTCGGCGGATGCTCGGGTATCTACTCCCTTTAGTTGATCTGTGAGATAATCGAGTGCTTTGCTTTCACGGATATGCTTTTCCTCTGTATTTGTTAGCTGTACGTCGAGAATTCCCACTTCTGATCCACACCTTTGGTCATCGGATCCAAGGGAGTAATATCACCCACGATAGCCTCAGCAATATCATGAACGAGGCTTATTTTGATGCATTCAGACCTGTCAAGCGGTGGTGGTGCCATGAAAGAAATCATAGCCATGCGATACATATGATCGGCGATAGACTCCGCATCGTCAATGTTTTTGTTGATCCACCCGGTACGTTTGGTAGTCTTTAGTCGTTCTATGATGTGGAGGAAACGCAGGGGTGATGACTTTGGGATTTCAGCAAGTGCAGGCACCAGTTCCGCCAGAGCTTCCTCGGGTTTCCAGTCTGTCATCGCGGTTGTAGTAAGGTAAACAAAGATCGAGCGTCAAACTAACACAGGCATCAAATCCATGCCGCAACTTTTATAAGGTTTAAATTACGATCTTTTCACATTATTTGAAAGTTTTAAATGAGTTTGGCCAAGAAAAAAAAAAAAACTTTGTAGAAGCAGATATAACTATGCTTCTTCCCCGGATATCAAACTGGACACAAGCAAAATCAGCGAACCAAAAAACCAATAACGTCTTGCAACGTTAGACTTTTGTGCCATATCTGGTCTTTCTATAGTGACTATATATATACACTAGCAGCAGCTATGATGAAAAAAATAAAAAAAAAAAAGAAGACTCTCCCGAGCGTGAGTCGAACACGCGATCTCAAGATAACAATGAACCATTACAGTCTCGCGCCTTAGCCAACTGGGCCATCGGGAGTTTTAGTCGTGTCAAATAAAATATTTTGGTAATGCCACAGTATTTTCTCTTATGTAAGTTACAAGTAAAAAAAAGTAAGCTTGATAAAATACCCTCAATTTGCGTATTTTCGGCTTCTAATCATCTTTAAAACTTTCTTTAAAATTTAAATACTCTAAAAATTTGTTTACAAAAGCTGATTCTTGAATTCATAGTACTGAATATCCAGGTTCTTTTTGTGATTGTCTCCCGTAAAACGACACTTAATTCGAAGAAAAAAAATCTGTTGTATATTGTAAACCCTGGGATGCCGCTTTGTGTTGAAATTCTCGTCTTTATCTTTTAGTTTTTTTGTTTTATGAGGCTTTCACGTCTGAGTATAAGTATTTTAAGGTCTATACTGGTATTGAGGTATGCGACGTTTATAACGATCTATCGCAGCTGTATCCAGCTCTTCTCTGTTGTGACTTGTGTGCTTCTGATAGTTATATGTGTGCTGTTCTCTTCTTGATTCGGGGTGTTTTATGAATGTTTTTATGTGCATAAACGCTAGGTGTCGAGCTCGATCCAAAAGAGGGGGGTGGATAAATTGTGCGAGGTTTAGTTTCTTTTTGCCTGGTGTGGTCTATTGTGGAACATAGGTGGAAAGGAGTACATACCATAGTTAAGAGGAGAACAAATATCTATTATGACAATAAAAATTGAAAAGAAAGAAAAAAAGTCTAGAATATGGCCAATCAATGAAAGTCGGATAAGCGATAAAAGCAACTTAAAAATTAAAAATTAAAGATTAGCACTAGAACATAAATATAAAAATAAAAAAATGAAAATAAGAATTTTAAAAGTTTTTTCAGAGTTGTTTAAATTTTGAAAGAAAAAAAAGTTATATTTTTTTAAAAAACACTTACATAAGCAGTAAGTGCGATGGGAATACAAAATGTAAGGATTGAAACAACAATTAGCCGCGCCAGTGGTTTAGTGGTAAAATTCATCGTTGCCATCGATGAGCCCCCGGTTCGATTCCGGGCTGGCGCAATTCTTTTTTTTTGAGTTGGTTCTGTTATTCGTAGACCACCGAGTAACTGCTTTGAACCGAACGTTTTTAATTTTTGTTTTTGATTTTTTTGTGAGCCGTCGATTTCGAAGAACTTTCTTTCGCCGAGTATCGCGAAGTGTTGGCATAGCTGCGTTTGATACAGAACTTCTTGACAACACAATGTCGGAAACTACCCTTGTCGGAGAGATCCCCTCGTCGAATTCAACTTCACATGGGACTAAAGAGAAGTTTGAAAGGACTAATGTTTTGAGATTTCCCTTTCCTGCTGGATGCACTGCGTCTACTTTGCGATGGCAGGATGGAGGTAATATACTCGCATACGGACACTCTCTCGGCGTTGTTCTCCTTGATCGTGCCAACCCAGAACAGTGCCAGCCTCGCACATCCCGGCTTCAATCAGATTGGCAGCTACGCCCCAAATATATTCACATCGGCCAGGCAGTTACAGACCTTGCCCTGAACGAGAGCTTTTTGGTTACTGCCCACCCCGACAACTCACTCCAGCTCTTTGATCTAAATAACCCAGAAGCGAGCGTACTACGACTGGCTGGCCATTCTGGCCACCGCGGGCTTATCACTTCGTGTGCCGTGTCGCGTCGAGGTATTGTAGCCTCTACGGGAATTGATAAACTTCTTATTATCTGGAAAAACGGAACACCATCGGTTCTCCAAACGGCCACTGTTGCTTCCAAGGTCGCATTTCTATCAGACCAATACCTCGCTGTTTCAGAACAAGGCGGTAGAATACGATTACTAAACGTGGAGCAGTTTGAGTGGACCACCACTATATACGCAGGGGCCGGCATTCCCTCTCTGCCAGATTTAAATTCACAAAACTCGAATAGGATCTTTCAAACAGAAGAAAAGCTGATCAGGGGGTCCCCACTTCGAGATTTTGATGTCATCGGACCTAATCAGATAGTCGCTGTAGGAGATGGTTGGTGGAAAATGTGGGACTTACGAGACCTGAAAGGAGGATGCGGATACACAAAGCCTACTAGACAAGAAATACTAGTAGGATGTGATCACGATGGTTCGTTAGCAGTGAACGGTACCAGTGTGGTGTGCGCAAAGCAAAAAAACACTCTTGTCTTTAACCTCACAACCTCCGATCAGTTTGGATATGCCATGGATTTTTCCTTTCCTTCAAAGGAAATAACCTTTACGACCATAAACAGCAGTGAAGGCATCATCGCGACCATAAACGGGCCCTACCTATATATTCTCTTCTCCAAAGACGCCCAACTACCAGGCGGCGAGATCGAAGACGAAGATGAAGCGGAAATTCTAGGCGAAGGTAAATTTGATCTCATTGATACACCGGACGAGGATCTTGACATGAAAAACCAACCATCCCCAACAAGCAGCAATCCTGAAAAGAAATGGGAGTACTGGTCTCACAAGAAAGAACCCCAAGACAAACGGAAGTACTCACTGAATGCTTGAGAGTTGCTACCTATACTTTACGAATAAAATATGATCATTTTTCATCACATAGTGATAATATATTTACAATGCCTTAATCAACTCCTGTAGTCGTGCGCGAACCTGATCAGGGAAAAACTTGCCTTGACTTTCTCGAATGACTTGACCCATCAAGAAATTGATAACGTTGGGTGCCTTTCCAGATTTAACCTTACTAACATTATCAGGGAAAGCGCGCATGATTTCCTGACAAAGCTCTGTCAGTAACTCTCCATCACTGTCTCCGCTAGAACCTAAATCAAATTCTTTGATAAGAGTAGATACATGCGTTTTCCAATCCCCAGGAGTCGCAGCAAGGTGCTTCAAAAGCAGTTTCGCAGCAGGAGCGGTAATTTCATTATTATTAACAGCCAGGATGAAGTCAGAAAATGCTTCTGGGGTAACACCCGAGGCTTCAAAAGAGGTATTCAACTGAGATAAAGCTCCCAAAAAGTCATTGACAAGCCAATTTGCGACCGTGGAGGGTTTTCCTTCGCGGCGTAAAACAATATCATAGGCAGCAAGATAGAATTCCACCAGATGAGGATATCCCTGTAATGTCACAGCATTCTTCAAATGTACATTGTAAGGTGCACTAATCAGCTTTGTCAATGTAGCCTCAGGCAGTTCAACCTGGGCTAAGTCTCGCCGAAGACTTTCAACAACACCATCACTTATCTTAAAAACTGGTATTTCTGGATCAGGGAAATACCTATAATCATGCCCAAGTTCTTTGGAACGTAACGTATAAGTTGCACGGCCATCCCACCCCCGGGTCTCGCTCACAACTTGCTTTCCTTCCTGGACAAGGCGTTTTTGACGTTTATATTCATAATTGATAGCATTAACCACCGAGGAGCTATTTGGAAGATTTTTTATCTCGCATCGAGGACCCGTACCCACAGAAACATTCACATCTACACGCATGGCACCAGTCTCGAGGTCACCAGAGCAAACATGAAGGTGTCTGAGAAGACTTTGGAGCTTGCGAACAAAGATCGCAGCATCAGATGAAGATTTAATATCAGGATCAGTGACTATTTCAATCAAAGGGGAGTTGGCTCGATTGAGATCAATCAGGCCTACCCGATCACCCTTTGTAGAAAGAATTTCGACCGCCGATTTCTTAACTGCCGTTGAAGATGTTAACTGATCCTCATAAATCGTCTTTCCAGTGTCTTGCTCAATCTGAACTTGTCGAATCCGTATCCGCTGTTCTCTATCAGTCCCGTCTTGCGGAAGTAGTCTTACAAAGCCGTTAGTTGCAATTGGACCTATAAATGTCAGAAAGCAACAAGCCAAAAAGTCAAAACATACGATAATATTGAGTAATTTGGTATCCAGCCGGCTGATCACCATAAAAATAGTGTTTTCGATCGAAAGAAGTAGTTTTACTCAGGGTGCAATTTAGAGCCAGACCCGCCCACATGGCTAAGAACATAGCCTTGGGATTTATAAGAGGTTGAATTCCAGGAATGGCTGCATCGAAAAGTGAAACCTGTGAGTTTGCCTCGTCATTAAAACTTGTTCGGGCTCCTGCATGAAATTAGTAACACTTTAAAGCAAAATAGACAGAAAATAAATCCATAGTGTAGTTATATAGCGGTACCTGCAATCTGATGACTTAAAATGACCGAGATTATGGAGTGATGGCCTCGCCTCAGGGTCTTAAGATCAACCTTCAAGCAGCTAACGATTATCTCGAGCACACAACAAAAGATATAACATAACAAAAAAGAGATTAACATACCACTAAACAGTTTGTATTTCGTGAGAAGCTGAGCGTGAATCTCAAGACCGCATTTTAGAGCTAGCGGATCGGATATGGTCGGATCAGATTGAGTATTACTATCTGTAGAAGTCGTAGTTGTCGAATAATGTCTTCGAAGATTAAAGCATATTATTGTTCCGCGATGACAGGAGGTTGACGGCCTTAATACCCTGCTATGGCGCGCCGTTACCAATGGCTTCATTTAAAGGGTTGAGGAAGAAGGAGGGTTTCGTTATACAAAGAAACAAAGCCAAATTTACAGATAAAATTTAAAAACATATTTTTTAGAATAATATTATATATAATACAAGATAAGTTGAGGACGACTGCAAGAAGTCTACTCAGAACTTTAAAAGGATTTGGTTTACTGAGCAGCCTGAACGGGACCTTCACCACCGGGAATCAACTATAGAAACATCAGTATAAAATGGAAATTAATCAAAACAAATACATACCATTGTGATGTTGCTACCGTTAAGGAGGATCCGGGGAAGCTTTGTCTGTGTGCCATCGGCTTCGCTAAAAAGGTTGTTATTAAATGTCTGAAAATGGCATTTTACACCACAAGAGAAAAAAAGATTAAACTTACAATTCAGTCACATCCTCAAGGACAACGTCTGGAGAGAGCATTGTTAGACATAGTATGAGTAAAGCTACCTCACTTCAACTTACTAACGAAATCGTCAAAACCAAGGAGCGTTCCAGTGAATTCTAATGAAAGGTTAAGCATCATATCATATGTTGTAATCGGTTCAAGACATACCACGATCACGCTTCATAACGACCCAGACAGTGGATCCCACACATTTATCAACGAGCTCTGCAATGTGTTAGCTAAACCATCACCACCAGTCAAAAATAATAAAAAGAAGCTTACCAAGAGGAAGAATCTGAGAAGCCATCTTCGAAGTCTTTTCGTTTGGAAAGAAGAATTAAGAGCGTTGCCAAGCGAGCTTGGAACTTCACCGCTGACTTTAACCTTCATTCCTCTCAAACTTCTGTGAAGCTAACTTGAAGCTGAGATCTTCGTTCCACTCTTAAGACCTTAAGGGATGTCCTTACAGGGATTATGGACATGTCGGGGTCAACTTATACGGCCACCAGAGGTGCACAGACTTCTTTTGACACGGACAAGATACATGGAAGGAATACGCGGCACATTATTTATATCAAGGGCCAACTTTATTAACTTAAAGACTTTCTCTAGTTATGGGATTACTCAATCTTCGTTGGGTTCGGACCAGCCAGGCAACACTCGCACAAGACACATAATACAAGATCAAGTCAATGTTTGCAAGATATTTAAATATGATATCGACGATGCACAAGCGAAATCTTTTTCAGCTATCATTCTGAAAGGCGTTATCCCAAAGAATGTCAATAGCCGAGAGATATTTCGTCAGCAGCGTTTACAGAAGACCTTACTTCTTCACCTCCGCACTAAAGCTGAGTTACGCTCTGAATATATTGACTGGAGCCTATCTGATAGTTTATATAAATTTCAAAAAATTCCTAAACTAGCTTTAAACTCTTTCCTGAAACTAGAGCAAGTGACGGAGGATACTCTATCAGCATGGGGAAATACTATTCTTTCAAAAACGACTGCCGATGCTTTGAAGTGTACTGAGGCCAAGGACTGGACGCTATTTTTATTTCTTCATACGCTTAGTCGAAGGTCGATGACCCGAGATGCTTTGAACGACGTCTATCAGTTAATCAAAAGTGCAAATGTACAATACGATCTGCCGTCTTCTTTAGAAGTATTTTGTCGGCTTTTTAATATCTCACGACGACTGAATCCTGCCTTGCTTCCAGAAATTGTTTTATGGTATCTTTCTAGATTTGAGTCTCTCCTATCTCCTCGAGTTCTCAACAGTCTCCTTTTTTGGCTTTCATACGGTATTCAGAGAAATAGGAAGGAGAAACGGGTTTATATCACCGACTCTCTTGTGAACATTATTTCTTTTATGCAAGATCGAAGCATTTTGCTTGACGACAAAGGCTACTTGGCCACGATAAGTTCATTTGAAGATATGTCTATCGAAAAGAGAAAATTTATCATGTCTCAGTATCGCCAAGAAGGTTACGGGCCTTTGCAAGATACCTCTGTGCGGCGAGTGCAAGAAGTATTGTTTACTCTACTTGAAGACGAGAACTCTGATTGCTCAGATAGCTATCTGAGAGACCAAAGCCATCTTATATCACTAGGAAAAGACTGCAGTGAATGCTTGGATCTACTGAAAACTAAAACCCCGAATGATCTTGCTGCTCAATTTGATTATTATCTACAGAAAAACAAAATCGATAGCCAGGCTTGGTATATCTTAATGGTTAAACTGAAAGAGTTCAACTCTATAACCAACCACGGGCTGTTTAAAATTTATGAGTCTATGATTGAACGAGGGTTTAAGCTACATCTGCGACACGTTCGATTCTTTCTTTCGAATTTTACGGAATTTAAGTATATTCAGAAGGTGCTGTACTCGAAAGAGCACTTCATTAACCCAAATATTGCTCTGGATTCTCGAATCTTATGTGATTATATTACTCGGCTAGCTGTTTTTAACAAGGTAGAGCATGCTCGTTGTTTAGTGCACTTATTGGACACGCCCTTTAAAACAACCGCTGTTTATACTGCACTTATTAGAGTAGAAGCAAAAAGAGCTCCTGGAAAAGTTTGGAGTGTATATACGTCGATGATCAATTCCGGAGTCGAGCCGTCTATTGAAACCCTAAAGTATATATTGATCGCTGCTTCGGATAGAACATTGCGATGGAAGATGCTTGACGGAAAATCTTATTACGCTTCGCAGCTAGCTTGCTTAGTTTTCGACCAGTGGGTGCGTTCTAGTCCACCAACAGTGAAAACATCGCTTGATACCGGCCACCCACTGTACGAACATAACCCAGACGCTGATTCGAAGCGTCTCATACCAGACCCCAGCCTCTGGGACACGTATATTTTTTTCCTACGATCGGCATTCTATACTGATCGTATACGACAAGTCGTTGAGTGGATGAGGAGGCTATCTCAGACCCCCAGCCCGAAGCAGCTTGCTTGGATGTTTTCCGCACACCCAGAATGGAAGCAAATAATGAGCATCGAACGAAGCAAAGTGAAAGAAGCGAAGAACAATCTCGCACTGGCTTCACACAGTGCAGACTTCAAAACATTCCCGACCGCGAAAGAAGTCCGCAAATTTCAAAGACAATATACCTCACTGATGCGCGACAACATCAAGCGAAGATCTCGGAAACGTGTGGTGGATTATTCTACCATTTCTCTTCGCTTACTGAAAGCAGAAAACCGAACAAACAAAATCTTGCCATATGACTCAGTACAAGCTGACGTCAGTCTCGCCAGGATACGTTCAAAGGTCATTAAAAAGGGAATACCGACAGGGCGGTATCACTCACCGAACCAGATTAAGAAGTTTTTACTTAATCAGCAGTAGTTATCCCTTTGTATATATTATTACGCACATCATAAATTGTATATTAGATATCTTAAAGATTCCACTAGAGTACAGGTAGCGAAAAGAAAAAGACACAGATAACAAAAAGCAAGGAGACTCCAGGTAGTTTCATAGTAAACGCATACAATTCCAATATATCGCAAACCCATGATGCAAAAAAGATCATTCAGTCGTCAAGCCCCACGTGAATGGGCCTTTTCCTCCTCATCTAGCGTTCGAAGGGTATTCGAGACCTCTAGACTAAGTCGATTACGCTTCCTCTCGAGTGCGGCACGCAGACTTTCATTTTCCAATAATGTTTCATTTAGTCTTTCAGTCGCACCCTTGTGTTCGCGGATGCGTGCTTCGCGCTCCTCCTTATTGCGGCGTTCCAGCTCGCGCAGACGTGCACGAAGTCTAGCAACGGCGTTTGCATCGGCTGCACTCATGCTTTCTGAGCCGTCCACAGAGCTCACCGAAGAACCTTCACGAACGTGGCCTTTCTTATCCGGCTTGGCGTTTATTTGTTTTTGAACAAGCTCAAGCTCTGCTTTAAGAAGTCGATTTTCAGTTTTAAGTCTAGCCTGCCCAGTTCTTGAGTCGTTGCTGACAACGTCAAGTTCAAGATCGCTGAGTTTCGAAGTCTTTGACTCCATTTCTTGCAAAACATTATCCTCCATTAACGCCAACTCCTGTCGTAATGTCTCACATCGTTCTTCAAATTCACGGACTCGTTCGTTGACTGCCTTGAGAGCGCCTCCAATTTCCTTCTTGTAGACCGATAAATCATCAAGCGAGACGATATGCTTATTTCGCTGTTGCCACTTTGAGCTCATCAAAGGAGAGATATTATCCAAAATTGACTGCAAAATGGAATTGCGCTCAACGGTTAGATGCTTCAGCTTTTCTCTCAAATCAATAATATCGGTTGAATCACCAGTACTGCCCCGCTTCCGTAGCTTTTCAATCTCATGAGTCTAAATTGTTAATAAAAAGTTAAATCAACGTATTAAACGTACCAAAGTGTCAATTATATCGTTTTTCTCTGTAATAACTTTCAATTTTCGGCTTATATCATGCTCCAAATCGGATAACTTGGACGCCATCCTAGTTTTCTCACTTGAAAGTGCGGCGACTGTTTCAGGCAAATTAGATAAGTTAACCTCAGTCTTCAAACTAGCTGTAATCTTATCTAGAACGCTCTTGATATTAGAAGATGTACTAGACTCCTTGTATTTGGCCTGAGAAAGTGAACTTTTGGCTTGCTCTAGAGCTTCGTTTGCATCTCGTAACTGCTCAGTGATTCGCGAAACTTCAAGCTGAGAAAGATCAGAAATCTCCTTATCCTCCATAGCAGATTTACTGTTTCTAGAGGTCTTGTTAAATTTCTGAATAAGATCATCGTATGATTTTGATTTAGCTTCAAGGTCAGCCTGTAGTGTTGGTATTAACGAATTGACCTTCTTTAAATCACCTTCAAGCTCTTCAATCTTCTTTTGATAAGAATTAATCTCGTCTTGCAACTGATTAGTATAAAGTTTTATATTTGTCGATCCAGAGTTATCTTGATTCAGCTTCCTTTCGAGAACATCGATATCCTGCTCATGAATATCCAGTTGTCTATTCGCGCGAGCAAGAGCATCTGATAACGCATCTTTTTCGGCGACATACTGGGAAGCTAACGAATCAAGATCTTCCAAGCGTCGATAAAGAGAGTTGATCTCATTCTTGAAATCTGTTTCACGTTCTTGAAACTCATGAATATCAGCATCTAGCTGCTTAATTTCAGCTTGGGCATCGAATCTTAAATTTTCATACGTTTCCTCTAGCTCTTGATAACGAGCATTCAAATTTTCAGAAGCCTCAATTGCTTGATCCAGAGAAAGAAGGATTTCTGAATTTTCGGTTCGCAATGTGGCAATCTCATCGCTCATCTGATTCGACATTTTGGTATAGCGTTCTTCTAGTATCTGATAGTTTTCAGACAGCTCATCATAGTGGTTGGTTGAAAGTCGATCACCAGAGTGAAATCGTTTATGGGCAAGACTGGCTTCACTGGGTTTAGCTCGTAGTTCTTGGATCTCATCAAGAAGCTTCTCCTTTTCAACAGCAGCGTTGTTGATCAGCATATCGCGGATTTCCAATTCGTCTAATAGCTTATCCACTTCACTTCCATTTCGGCTGCGGCTCGCTTCCCTATAGAGACCCAACGAGGCATTAGATGCAGGTGTAGCTCGTTCTCTCGCACTTGAGTTGAGTTTGCCTTCCAGGTCTGCAGATTTCTGCCTTTCTAGCTCTAAAAGTCTTTGCATTTCACTCAAACGATCATTCAAATCGTCTAAATCTCGAGCTAACTCGACAGTGGCAGCTTCTGAGTTTGATCCACGCTCGCGCAACTCACGTTCCAAATCATGTATCTGCTTTCTCAACTTTTTAATTTCGAGATTCAATCCGACGTTGATAGTTTTGAACTCAATATTTTCCTTTTGCAAGTCCACCATGCTTTCTTCCGAATACTTGTCTAATTGTTCCTGCAGAATGAAAACCTTGAGTTGAAGGCCCCAATTTTCCTTCTGAAGTTTATCAATTAATGCTGATTGATCTTTAAGAGTAAGACCTTGACTGTCGGTTTTGGCAGCGGAATTGTTGATATTGAACCTACCAACATCCGAAGGCGAAATGTTGATACTTCGAACCTTTGAGGCAATTACCGTTTCACTAGGCAATACTTGAGAGGATCGAGCACTCTGATATACGGGCGTCTTCGTTTTTAAAACTCTCTTTCGTACAGAGGGGGTCTTGAGTAAATCGGAATCGCGTGATATATGACTATCATCTTCATCGATCTCATCATCAGAGAAGGAAAAATCGTTTTCATGGTAGACTGGTGCCATGCGAGGACTAACATCATTGTTGCTAGGATCGGCATGGCTGCCTGTGGTGTGGAAACTAGAGTCAAGAGAAGTGTCGGGGCCAGCCCTAGCACGAGAAGATTGCTGATAAAGCGGTGTAGGGAATATTTCTTGTTTACCAGAGATATCAGATAGCATAGAAGTTTCTTGAAGAGAGTTGAGAGAATCATCCGGTGAAGATCTGACCTTAACAGGTTTTTCGGATCCTCTTTCAGCTATTTCCTCTGGTTTTTTTTCATAGTCAAGTGTAGATTCCTCTCTATATTTAGGCTCTTCTTCATCTTCCTTGTTTTCCGCTTGATCAGCGTCGTAAAGTTGTTGGGCATAGGGTCTGTCTGTAACTGTTTCGGCAGATGTTGCCCGTTTGATTTCATGAGCCCACTGATCATGACTATGGTCCAGTATTGTATCTTGAAGATGTGCATCAATGACGTCTGTAGCCGAGACTTTTGTATCATTTAGGGAAGGCTCAACCATCGAGAGGTTCTCGTTTTGGCTGATGAGATCAGAAGAGTCCGCATATCCATCGACAATAGAGTCTCCATAGTCTGCACCCCCATCAGGTTTGATAAAATGCGAGGCTATGTTGGCTTCCGAGGCGTTAGAAATGATTTCGGTCACATCGTCCTCAGAAGACAGAGTTTCTGGGCGAGACTCTGCCGACTGAATCGAATCCTCAAACAGTAACGACTTTGAAATTGAGTTTTTACCGTCCATTGCTCCTGGATCCGACTCTCGGAAGCGCGAAAGATTCACTTTAGCAGAGGTCTTTGGCTGTTAATAGAGTTCGAAACAAATAGAAGCCCCCCCTTACCTTTCCCAAGGAACGCGTCAAGGCTTCCCCAGACGAGGTTCTGTCGACTGATGAAGATAACGAAAGCTCTATTGTAGGATATGACTTGCTCTGGCGTTTGTATGCAGAGAGCTTTGCCTGTGTAGTGGGTGAGGGAGAAGACCACGTATATCGTGTCGATGAAGGTTCTGGAACTGGCGACGAGACGTACATTGTCCAAGGACGTGCAACGTCAGGTGGCGAGAATTCAAACGTGCTTTTATCCGCGCCTGGCGGCATCGCGCAGTTGTTTGTGCCTTTGTTTACTTTGTACGTCGCTCAGCTTTAAAACACAGCTATCTTGAAAATCATTATTCTTTTACCAGTACATACTCCCGTGCACTTCTACCTAACCGTAAAACATCTTTTGGCATCAACTTTATAAACTGCGATGGAGGAACTCTCCGTCCGTTGAGTATGGTACCATTTGTGGAGTTTAGATCCTTCAGGAATAGCCCAATATCGGGCTTGGTTCCAGGTAGAGCTGACCGCTCTAAAGGAAGCGTTCGAAACTGCAAGACGATATGCTGCTTAGATATCGAATCTTCATCTGCGTAGATATCGCAAACGTCGTGGTCCCGCCCGACGATATATGATGCTCTTTCGCCAAGTGAAATTTTATCAGACATGTCCTTACCATCGAATATAAATAAGTGGTAAATGGATTTTCCGGGTATCTTGCTATCTGTCGGTTTTTTGTACTTTAAGATCGTTTTGCTGGCACCGGATCCCGAATTAAGACCAAGTAGACCGGTTGGACGGTAATTAGGCTTTTCGACTTCGACGGGAGGCTTTACTGGATCATTTTTAGAATCCAGATATTCATTTCGTTGTCTTTGTGACCTCCTTGGTGGTTCTCCATCCCAGTCCTTCATCGTTGTTTAAAGTTTATAATCTCACAATGCCCAAACACGAAGCCAAATGCGGGATCTGCGAACAAAACCCGGGAAAATACAAGTGCCCACGCTGCTTGATACTCTAGTTTGTTTGCGCTTACTTATTATTATCATTATTTCTTACCATTTATCTAGCTGTTCTGTAAAATGTTTTAAAAGCGAAACGCACGCCAGTCTTGATTCAAAAGTGACTTCAAAGCCAGCAGAACAGACCGAGCCTATTAGTACAATATCTACGTTTGTGCCCGCTGATCCGTTTGAGGCAGCTGTCGTGAGCGATCCGGCAGTCCTCCAAGCGCTGCTCTCACCGACTCTCAAGACACATCTTTCGGAGATTGCCACACTTCTATCAAGTCAAAAACACTCTGGTGAGCTGACGGCTGATGGTAGACGTCGAGTGGCTTTGAACAAGCTGAGAGAACTACGTCCGGGTGGACAGGAGGCCAACGAGGAAGTCGAGGAGTTTATAAAACATCTTCTACGATTAAACGAAAAAGTCACCAAGTAAATTAAATAGCTTAAAAACATTTACTCGACCTTTCCTTCCCAAATGTTGGGTGCAAGACCTTGAACACCGGGAATCTTGATGGCAAACGACTTTCCTCCTTGATCCTTGTTGGCCCGATCGATTGGGGACTCGGGAGACTGGTCAGGATATGCACTAGTGACAAAAAGAATGTCTCGGTTTTTGCCCACAAACGCAGGGCATGTGATTTTCGATCCTGGGAAGTGGTAGACTTCAACGACTTCCCCCTGGGGATTGATGCGCTCCACTCTAGAGCCGTCCCAAAAAGCAGACCAGAGGTGTCCGTCTCCTGTTATTGTGAATCCGTCAGGCTCACCGTTAGATGGTGCTTTGTAAAATACGCGACGGGTACTATCGTCGAAATACCCCTTCTCCAAGTCATAGTCGGCAACAAAGATTGTTCCTAGGGCGGAGTCTGTGTAATAAATAAGTTTGTGATCAGGCGACCAATCAATACCATTGGGGACGGTAAAATTCTTTGCGAGTAGAGTAGAGCCGTAGCTGTCTCCATTGACATCCAGACGGAAGATGTGACCTCTTTCTGAAGCATCTTCCACTTCGTCACTGTAAGCTGTTAGAGGACTCAATTGAAAATGAAATTCACCTACAGAGCCATAGTACCAGCGATGAAACGTCCCTTGGGGTCAATCTTTCCATCATTCATTCGCAGCTCTTTGGCGTCTTTGTCATCGCTATAGACGCGTTCAAGAATCTTGATAGATGCAGGAATGTCAATTACGTTGTCTTCATCGGGAGTGCCAGATTCATCCAAGCCCCGGGTGTCGAGCAGGCCAAACCCTTGGTAGATCCCGACTACAAACAATCCAGGAATCTTGGTCAAGCCCAACACACCGGGCATATTGTCGAAGGTGTACCGGAGGTGTTTACACGAATGATTAATTTCCTCGAGATCATCATTCAAATAAAGAGTATGAACTGCGCCACTAGGGATATCGACCCAATTAACGGTATGGTTTCGCGAGTCGTAGAGCGGGCCTTCCCCGAGGCGATCACGGAAGCCGCCAATAGGCTAGATTTTCCGTTAGAGTAATTCCCCCACACACAAGAATCGACTGACAGTAGTAATGCTAGTTTCTTTGACCATCTTTTGAATGTCTTTAGTTAAGAAAAGAAGTTAGTTGATCGAAGATGAAGCAACGGCCGTAAGAGATGACAGCGCTCGGTATAGCGAGCTTAATTGATCAAGCACAGCTATGGTAGCGGTCTAAAGAGAAACAAAATACAGCCATAATATTTTATATCTGCCTTATCTTAACCCATGCACCATTAAGCAACTCTACGTTATGGCTATATCCCACTTATCTCCACCAAACCGGCATGCCCGAACAACTCCCAACCGTTTCACAGTTTCATTACGGAACACTACAACATAAAAATTTCAAAGCAATAGACAAACCAATTGCAAATTTTCTATCGTCCCCTTACGCCGGTCAAATGTATCGAAAAAATAATAAACAATAATCAGCAGATGATGCACACCGAGGCTCTACTCAATCAAGAGAGAGTGTCCGGTCATCTCCTCGGGCTGAGGAACACCAAGAGCAGCAAGAACTGTGGGAGCAACGTCAGCAAGGACGCCCTCCTTCGCTTGAATAGACCATGTCTTGGGAGCATTGGCCATGACAAAAGGAACCGGATTCACAGTGTGCGATGTCTTGACTTTACCCTCTGGAGTAATCATCTCTTCGGCATTTCCGTGGTCAGCGGTAATGAAGAGGACGTAGTCATTGGCAACACAGCCGTCGTAGATCTTCTTGATGGCCTTGTCACAGTATTCGACAGCAACAACAGCAGCATCGTAAACACCAGTGTGTCCAACCATATCAGGAGCAGCAAGATTGCACATGACAAAGGGGAATTCGCCATTTTCGCCCAGACGTTTAACAACGTCGTCGGCAACCTCAAGCTGCGACATCTTGGGATCTTTGTCATAGGTGGCAACCTTGGGAGAGGGAATCATGTCTCGCTGCTCACCAGGAAACTGTTTTTCAACACCACCGTTGAAAAAGAAGGTGACGTGGGCGTATTTTTCAGTCTCAGCAATATGGCATTGCTTGACGTTCTGCTTACCAAGCCATTCTGCAAGAACATTACCCATGTGCTGAGGAGGGAAAGCAATGGCAAAAGGATAGTCAGCCTTGTACTGAGTCATAGTGGTGATGTTCAAATTCTCAGGGATTTTGGTATCGACTGGCGAAGAATCAACACCCAACAATTGGGTGATTTCTCGCACTCGATCAGAGCGGTAGTTGAAAAAGAACAAGGTATCATTATCTACACACTGGTTAGCTACATTCTGACGACCTGCCGTAATCACATACCTTTGATGCGTCCATCTTCGCCATCAACAATAATGGGCTTGAGGAACTCGTCAGTCTCATTCTTCTTATAGTGTTCTTCGATGGTGGCAACAATGTCGTTGGTAGTCTCACCCTTACCCTCAAGCAAGCCCTTGAGGGCGATGTCGACACGTTCCCATCGCTTATCTCGGTCCATAGCGTAGTAACGACCAACGACCGTAGCAAGTTCACCAATGCCAATCTCCTTGATCTTGTCAAGAAGCTGTTGAGTGTAACCGGCCAAACCCTTGGGATCAGTATCACGGCCGTCACCAAAGGCGTGGATGTAGACGTGAGGGACTTGGTGCTCCTTAGCGACCTTCAACAACTCGTAGAGGTGGTCTTGGTGAGAGTGAACACCTCCGTCAGAGAGTAAACCCAAGTAGTGAAGACGTCCATTGGTCTTTTTGGCGTGTTCAACTGCGGCAACAATGTTGGGGGTTTGATCAAAGGTCTTGTGTTCGATGGACTGATCGATTCGGACAACATCCTGCCAGACCACACGGCCGGCACCGATGTTAAGATGACCAACCTCAGAATTTCCCATTAATCCCTTAGGGAGACCTACAGCAAGCGAGGAAGCTTCCAGAAGGGACCAGTGATGGTCGGTCTCAAAGTGATCCATAGTAGGGGTGGCAGCATTCTCAATGGCATCTGATTGTTAGCCGAGCAGTTTACTATATACATCCCAAAGACTCACTTCCTTTAACGCCCTTTGTGGGAGCGACACCGTAGCCATCTATCAATTCCAATGTTAGCCCCGCTCGCTCGCTTCATCTCGGAGACCGGAAAAACTTACCAATGACGATAAGACAAACTTTTTGCTTAATAGACATGGCTCAGCAAAATCAATTAATCAGAAGAATAGACTGGAAGAATTCCGAAACAAAAAGTGATGAAGAAGGAGAATTTTTTAGCTTTGCTGTTTTTGGCCTTTGAATCAACTGCGCTGAAGGACAGAACATAAGAAAGTAGAAAGGATGCCGAGAAGTTTGGAGGAATATACTCAAGGTTTTAGATGATTACGGCGTGTTTGATGAGTAAATGTGTCGGTCAAACTGCTACATTTGAAAGAGTCTTTGTTTCAGTTTCATCTTACAGACCGGAAGGCTGGTTTAGGCTTTGTTATCTGCTTATCCATCTCAGTACCGCAATAACTGACCATTATATGACGTCTGAAACGTTAAGAACAAGGGTGACGTCTTCCGGAACCCCTGGGATCCGATAAAGAGCCTGACCACTACGCGATGGGCGTAACAGTACTTCACTCTCCAGAAGAAGCAATTATAAGAGACTGATCTTTAGGAAGCCAATAGTAATAAGTCGGTGTGCTCAATCGTTTTCGGTTTCAGGAGAATGCGGTTTAGCTTCAGTTACGCTGATATCATATTCCGAAATACAGTATTCCCAAGACAGATCGCAAACGCGCACCATATACAATCATAACCAATTTATACCGGTTAAATAAACGTCAAAATATTGAAATGAATTGATAACTAATACTAGAAGTTGGTCTCAAGATTTATTCAGAGAACGCATATTTCATCATGTAGCCAACTTTCATATACAAGAGCCAACATATCACTGTAGTAAAAGAGCTAATATATCATTGACGTCAGCTGAAGAAATATAATCGCTTTTTTCCAATCTGCCTCTGCTAATGACAGAAGCACAACCCTTGCAGACAGTACTCTTGCATCCCAAGAGTCTCAACTGAGCAAGCCATACATTTTATCATAACCCTAAAAGTAGAAGGATGATTTTATAATAATGGATATATCAAATTAAAACCAAAAGGGATCATAAGGCATTTATGGTAAGGGTAAAACAGAGAGTGTAAAGTGTTTTTGATATAAGCAAAGGACGGTTTCCTTCTCTTTCATTCAATTGAATCACAAATAGAATAATATCATAATAATTAAACTCAAATGGGTCATTCGTATACACTGCGTGGTATCAGATTCGTATATATCTTAGAGCATCAAGCCAAGAGCCTTCGATAATACAGCTGACAAAGGATATAAATGAAGTATAGTCCGAGTAGATGTTGCAGGAGTAAAAATCTCGTTCATCACTGAAAGAGTTTGGGTTTTGTGATGATGGAAAATTTAACCAGTTGACACCAAAGAAGGACTCGCAATGGAGGAGCAAAAACAAGGCTTAGGAGATTCTGAACAGGCTCTTGCACTTGCTACAAATGCTGCAGTGGGTTTAACGGGAGTAGACTCTGGTGATGGTTCTTCAACTCCTGCCGGAGAAGGTACGCCTGTACCTTCCAGCGCCAGCTCTGGCTCCGTTTCATTCCTGTCTCGAGCGCAAGCTTCTGGATTGAGTTCACATCGCAAGAATAAATCACTTCAAGATACCACTGGTCGTCTCGAGGACGAGATAGAGGCTGAGCCTAGAAACAGTGCGAGCTGGATCAAGCTCATCAAAGAGGCCAAGAAAAAGGACAACTACGAAGATCTCACCGCACTATACGAGCGATATCTTAAAGTATTTCCTTTTGCAGTATGTATTTTTTTGGTTGAAATTCTGTACAAGCTAACGTATTTAAAGACTCAACAATGGATTGATTATCTTGACCTCGAACAGGCACACAGCGAGTTTCTCAAAGTCGAGCAGCTATTTTCGCGGTGCTTGCTTCAAGTGCTTGATGTGAAGCTATGGACGTACTATCTTGATTACGTTCGCCGTGTGAATAATGTTGCGACCCTTGGTCAAGACGCCAGAAACACTATAGCACAGGCATTCGAGTTTGCTATTGCGAATGTTGGAATAGATCCTGAAAGCGGAACAATATGGTCTCAGTACCTCGCATTTATTGCTAGCGCACCCGACAGCGGAGCCAAATGGGAGCAACAGCAAAAGACAGATACATTAAGAAGAATCTACCAGCAGGCTGTTTGCGTACCTCTGCAAAATATGGAAGTATTGTGGCAAGAGTATAATGAATTTGAACAGTCTATAAATCGTACCACTGCTCGCAAATACGTGGGCGAACGTTCAGCCTCGTACATGTTGGCTCGCTCCTGTTTACGTGCTTGGCAGAATCTTACTTCAGAATTAGACAGAAATTCGATTCCATCACTACCTCTGTGGACCGATAAGGAGAAGATACAAGTGCAGATTTGGAAGAACTGGATCATGTTTGAAAGCAAGAATCCTCTTGAGATTAAAGACGATGCCGTCCTACAGAGTAGGATAATGTTTGCTTATAAACAGGCATTATCACATCTACAGTTTTATCCTGAAGTGTGGTTTTTGGCAGGTTCAAATTTGCGAACTATTCATCGCCAGTCTGAAGCCATAACTTTACTTGAGCAGGGAACTCGATCGAACCCGAACAGTTTCCTCATTTCTAGCTTGCTATCTGAGATTCTAGAGGAGGAAAAGCGCAAAGATGAAGCCAAAAAAGTTTACGAAGCTTTGATTTCAAACATAAAGGGCGAGATTGTACTTATCAACAAGCAAGCCGAAGATGAAGCAGCTCAGATCATTGCACTCGATACAAATAGCAAGAAGAAAAGTGGAGATGGCAGCTTGCCTCTACCGCTGCTTAACGCTGTCAGTGAAGTTGAGATTAGAGTCAAAGAGAAGGCAGAACTTCTTGCTCGTGACGTCACAACAGCCTACTCATTGCTCATGCGATTCCGGAAACGATCAGAGGGTATCAAGGCTGCACGACAAGTTTTTGGCGAGGCACGAAAACTATCGTATGTTACTTATCATATCTACGTTGAGTCTGCGCTGATGGAGTACCACCACAACAAGGATACCATAATTGCCTCCAAAATCTTTGAAATTGGCATGAAGAAATTTTCTGCAGTTGCGGAATACGTGGATCACTATCTCAGCTTTTTGATTTTGGTTAATGACGACACAAACACTCGTGCTCTGTTTGAGCGCACCGTACGAAAGCTCACAGCTGAGGCTGCCAAGCCGCTTTACTACCGATTTTTTGCATATGAGAGCGAGTTTGGAGATTTACCTGGAATAATCAAGTTACAGGCACGTATTGCTGACTTGTATCCTACCTCTACACCGACCAGTCTGATGGCCGACCGTCTTTCGTGCTGCGGAGTTAACCCAGTATTTGATATCGACTTTGGTGCGCGCCAGGTTGAATTTGCGTCCAAGCCGAAGACAGATATACAGAAGGTGAGCAAGGAACTGGAAGAGTTTGTGGAAACTCGGGCCAGCAAACGGGCTCGAGGCGAAGTGGTTAGTGATGAAGAGCAAGAGACCGAAAAGTTTAGCGATTTCAATAAAAAACTTCGAACGGGAGATTTTGCTCCTCCTCTTCTCCCCCCACTTGCTTTGAGCTTGCTCAGTCGCCTTCCGAGGTCCGATAAGTACCATTCATCGCCTTACTTCAGCCCTGAACGCCTTACCAGTCTGCTTCGAGATGTGAGTATTCCTTCTAAGATTCCACCTGGAGCAAATGTAAGTCGATTCAAGCAGTAGTTAAGTTCACATGTTTTTCTGTTTTGAGTTTTTGGGTGTAGTCGTAGTCAAACACCATCGTAGCGGTCGTCACCCGCCAAAGTTTTGAACTCACAACACTTGCGACGATGGCAGAAGCAATGGCCAAACAGCTCAAGAGCGTTCTTTTGAGGTGAGTTCCGAGAAGTACGATTGGATTGGTGAAGCTGACTTGGGCTCTTTTGCAGCGCCGACGCAAACGCCAAAGTGCTTGAATACGCATTTGTGCCAGCCCGTGAAGACCCACTTGATGCCGTCAACGCGTCACCAACAGCTAAGCGAGCGCGTCATAGCAGATTAGCAAGTGCACGCAGCGCGGAGCTTGAGGCTGCGGCTGTCAAAGGTCGTGATGGCGAGAACGAAGGACGCACCGGCACAGCTACCGTGAAGCAGCGCCTCGGAAGGGATGCATATACGTCCCTGTCTGATTTAGAGGTATTTATTAAGTTTCCAAATGGTCTATGAGGTTACTGACGCTTTTTAGTTTGATATTAGGAGCGCTTCCTCGCAGCTACTATCGACGCTCACACCTTCAAGCGATCAGTATGCGGCGGTCGAAAAGTTCTATGCTTTCGCATTTCAGCTAATTTTGTTTGAACTTTCGCGAGGTCAGGGTAGTAGTAACGATGTCAAATCTGAGCTCGAGCCCGAGCAGCTGTCTACAGCCAGGAGTGCGCGGGAGATAATCTACATTCAAGGCCAGAACGGCCCTTTATTTTCTTCGATTGCTCGGAAATCGCAACTTGACTCGCGAACAGTTTCTGCTCCAGGTCTCTTTTATCCCTCCAAGATCGTACGTGCTGCTGCTTCTATACCAGCACAATCGCTGAGCGACATCTCTCCCGCTCTTTTTACGCCATCAGCTGATGCTGAACCGAACATTAAAGTTGAGCATCCGTTAAACACCGGTCTTCCTTTTACAAAATGGCTAAACTATGGCACCTATGCGAGCTTTGGACCAACTCACGATAATGGTCTTGTTACGGTCGACGACTTGTCAACGGGTAGTATATGGTTTGAGAAGTATGGCAGAAAAGCTGTGGCTCAGATAGATCCGGAGCTGATAGATTACTCTATCCCTCAACCCAGGCCGGAAGTCGTGACAGAGGCAGCTGAAGAGCCAACGGAGACGAAGGAGAAGGAAACCAATGGATCTGACGAAACAGATTTACTAGATATTACAGCCGAGAATGTGTTGGCCTGGGAGCCGGCGATGGCGGAGGAGGAGAAGGAAGAGGGCACCGATTTGGACCTGCTGTCCAAACAGCTTCTTCAACTCGATGAGCTTCAAAGAAAGCGAATGCAACTATCTCTTGTCGAGTCTCGATCCATTCCTGACGCTGAAGCAAAGCTTGCCAAGCAAATCGAGAAGAGACTGGCTTCGCTCGTGGTCGCGGTCGCACCCGGCGAACTGTCTCAGGGAATTTGTCAAAAGATCCCTGTTTTACGCTTCAATTATCAAGGAACGCTTCCTTTCAACGAACCACGACTTACTCAGCATCCTATATCACGACCGGTGTCTGTGCCATCCTACAGCCTGCGCAACAGCACGCCTAGTTCGCGACCCAGTCGGTACAGACGCTGAAATACGGTTTTGTGGTCGGTTGTTTCCCCCCTTTGTGTGTTTTACTTTGTATGTACAATATTTTAGTAGTTTTGGCAGTTTGGACGGTGTAGTTGTAGATGGCATCACCACAACCTCAACGTCAACGACCTTAACGCGATGAACAGCGAGCTCAACGCTGAATGGACCGGCAGTGCATCGAGTCTTGTTCTCCCCGATGACTCGGATGCCCATACTGCTGCTGTTGCGCATCTACTCCGGCTGAACCTGCTGCCCGACCTGGCCACCATTGCAGAAGAGATCCGCAGCACACCCGAGGGCCCTGCACGCGTTGCGCTTATCAAAAATATTGGCGCTCGTGTTGGTCCTGTTCGACTGAAGATTGCGCGCGCGCGCACTGAGCTCGCTAACCTTGCTGAGGCAGACATCTCGCTCGAACGACAGCAGGAACTACTCGAAGCTGTGGCGCGCAAGATTGAAAAACGCAAGGCTCTGGCACACTCTGTAACTATACTTTCTGCTGGCATTGTAGAGAGACACCGCCAAACTGCTTCTGAGGCAGAGCTGGCACCACCAGAGGCCGGCGAGACAGCTACCGAGACCACGAGTGAAGCCAATGCCGATATCGTTATGGAAGACGCATAATACGTCGTTATCATTACGGAAGACGCCCAATAAACCCTTGTACACTATTACGACCTTACGCAAACTCAACTTTTGTTGAAAAAAATACCGTTTTCAAAATACATTTTAACGTACACTAGCACGTAGTAGACTCTTTTTTTTTAAAAATATCCATAACCGAGAGAGAGTGTTGAAACATTGAGCTGGATCAATGGTACTTTAGACAAAGTCCTTGGAAACAGGCAAGGGGAACTGGACGGCCCAGTTCTTGATCTCTTCCTTGACGGCGGAAAGCTCAGGGGAGCCCTTGGCGACCTCAGCCTTGAAGTCCTTAAGCTTGTTGGCCTCCTTGGGAAGCGACTGCTGGACCTTGGCAGCGTACTTGACAGCGAAGTCAATGTAGTCGACGATTCGGACAAAGTCCTCCTCACCCAAGCCGCGCGAGGTCATGGCAGGAGCACCGACACGGATACCACCGGGGACCAAGGCAGACTTGTCACCGGGGATGGCGTTCTTGTTGAGGGCAACGTTGATCTGGTCGCATACTGTCTCAACACGGGCACCATCGACACCCTTCTCCCGGAGGCTGACCAAAACCATGTGCGAGTCGGTACCGTTGGCAATCAATCGGTAGCCGAGCTTCTTGAACTCGCCTTCAGCGGCCTTGGCGTTCTTGAGAACAAGCTCCTGGTACTGTTTGAACTCGGGAGACTGGGCCTGCTTGAGAGCGACAGCCAAGGCGGTGATGGTGTGGTTGTGGGGACCACCCTGGTGACCAGGGAAGACGGAGAAGTTGATCTTGTCCTCAATGTCGTAGGGGATCTCCTTGCCGTTCTTGGCGACAGAGCGGATACCACGACGGAAGAAGATCATGGCACCACGGGGACCACGGAGGGACTTGTGGGTAGTGGTTGTAACGACATCGGCGTACTCAAAGGGAGAGGGGATGACACCAGCAGCAATCAAACCGCTAATGTGGGCCATGTCGACGACCAAGTAGGCACCAACCTTGTCAGCGATAGCACGCATGCGCTTGTAGTCAATCAGGCGGCAGTAGGCAGAAGTACCGGCGACCAAGACCTTGGGGCGGAACAACTCAGCGTTCTTCTCCAAAGTATCGTAGTCTATGATGCCGGTCTCGAGGTCGACTCGGTAGGGCATGGTTTCAAAGTAGGTGGAAACGGCCGAGATCTTCTTGCTATCGGTCTGGTAGCCGTGGGAAAGGTGACCACCGTGGGGCAAGTCAAGACCCATAATTCGCTCATGGGGCTTAATCAAGGCCTGGTAGACCTGTAAGTTGGCGGGGGAGCCAGAGAGGGTCTGGACATTGACACCCCATCGAGCAGGGTCGAGGTGGAAGGTCTGGAGAGCTCGCTCCTGACAAAGACGCTCGATACGGTCGATGTGTTCGTTACCACCGTAGTATCGGGCACCGGGGTAGCCCTCAGAGTACTTGTTCGACATGGGGGATCCAAGAGCATCGAAGACAGCACGCGAAGTGACGTTTTCAGAAGCAATGAGTACGATGGACTCGCGCTGTCGGCGAACCTCATCGTCCTAACCCTGTCAGTTCAAAATCTGGGGCGGCTGTGATGATTCATCTTACCATGATGGATGCGATTTCGGGATCAAAGTCCTTCAAGGGGACGTCCATAAGCTAACCCGGTCAGTACCTCTGCCCTAAAACAACCCTGCAAACCCTACAAACCTGCTTGTGGCTCTCTGAAAGATTGTAACTCATTTCGTTTCGGCTTTGTTTGCTGGTAAAAATTTTCTTGCTGCCAAATTCGCTTCACCGCCCCGAAGCCGCACAGAATTGGATACGAATTCGGTTGGAACAACGTTTAAGAGGTTAAAAGGCTACGAAAGAGCGCAGAGGGGGAAGAGGAACTTGAATAGAGGGAGATTAGTCTAAGGGGACATGTATATATCGGTTTAGACGGCGAGAGTTTACTCTTCAACCTACAAAAACGTGGCAGTCTGAAATAAGTAACATGATGCATTCTATTTACATTGATAACTGCACCGGGAATATTGTAATATATAGTCGGAATTCGAATCAGCGCTGTAAGACGAAAAAGATTATCCGACAAGGTTTGTCTACACCAACAAAACCGTTTGACGTTCAAATAACAACTATTTTTGAACCTGTCAGAGAACTAAAATGTTGTATACAGCACTGGTTGAGAGTGTTCTTGCTTTTTTTTTTTTTTTTTTTTTTTTTTTTGTTAGAGGACCTTAATGTCAGCTATCCTCAACACTGTATAGTTTGTCTGGTGAACCATTGTGCGGACCTTTCGGGTTCGTCGCTTAGTCTTTTCAATACGCTGGATAGGCGACTGTGTGTGTTCCATGACACGAGCACGGATTTCGATATCTTTGGGGTCGATGTAGGGCTTGCCGGTAAGCGTATAGTCGCGCGAGCCGATAATGCTGGCCTGTGTCAATCGCAAAACGTCACCCACGGCAGCATCCTTAAGTCGAAACGGCAGATTGACAAGGTCACCCTTGGTCACGAGAAAGCGCTGACCGTGGATGTGAATGGTCGCAAAAAGGTCGACAAAGGGCTTCTTCAGGGGAGCCAAAAGACCAGCCATAGCGACAGTCAAGAAAATAAAAATAAAACCGAAACAAAGCCCAAACAAAGGCCCGGGAAAACAACAGAAAAAAAAATAAAGACGGAAGTCGAACGTCTGCGGTGGAGCGAAACAAGAGGAAAAACTGAATTAAGTTAAAAATTAATGTAACTTACACACGTGTAAATTGTGACTGTGAGCCCTCGTTGCGCAGATGCGACGCAACCACGCAAAGCGACTTCCGACTTTCCTCTTTGAAAATCAAACAACAAAGGTGAGTCTTTTTAGTGAGAAAAGGTCGACGGAATGGGTTTGTTTTAGGTTTTTTTTGTTGTCAACAAGTCGGTGTGTCGACAGGAGAGGGAGAGACTGTCCTTTCAGTGGGATACAGCTCTGTACCGCTCTGGTCTGACAAGCAAAAAGGTTCTCGGGACCGCTTGAATCCTCGTGCAAAAGCAACTCCTTCCCGACTTTGTTTGATTTCTGCTAGCAAGGCTCGGGGAGGGGGTGAATATACCTGTCGCACCTGACTTGCACAAGGACACTCATGCAGTCATTCCGGCTCCTAATGCTCATCCATCTCGGTTATGATACTAATCCCATCTATTAGATGACCCGTGCCTCCGTTCTCAACGACGCTCTTAACGCTATCAACAACGCCGAGAAGACCGGCAAGCGACAGGTTCTCATCCGACCCTCCTCCAAGGTCATCATTCGATTCTTGACTGTTATGCAGAAGCACGGTGAGTTTTCATCCATCCAAAGGAAAAAGAAAACAAAAGAAAAATAAAACATACGAGGGTGCCTTTATTCGATGAAATCTTTAAATTTCCATGGCTTTTTGTCTAGCGCACTCTCGAAGATTAACAAGGTGTGATCTTACACGACGAGAAATGCAAAATCCCATGTTTCTTGTTGTTTAACTCCCCATTACATTTTCGATTTCTTTTGGATTTATTTTTGAAATCAGTGCTAACTTTTTTCAGGATACATTGGCGAGTTTGAGGAGGTTGACGACCACCGATCTGGCAAGATTGTTGTCCAGCTCAACGGCCGATTGAACAAGACTGGTGTTATCTCCCCCCGATTCAACGTCCGAATCGACGATATCGAGAAGTGGGTTACCAACCTTTTGCCCTCGCGTCAGTTTGGCTACATCATCCTCACCACCTCTGCTGGTATCATGGACCACGAGGAGGCCCGACGAAAGCACGTTGCCGGCAAGGTTCTCGGCTTTGTCTACTAAAACAAAAGTTGTATTATCATATTGAAGTCTGTTTTGGAGTAATCATTTAAATCTTTGCCGTAAAAGCGTAGACACGCTTGCAGAACGTGGTTGTCTTGGCAACGGGTATTTTGTTCTTTTTTTTGACCTTGTTTTCTCCTGGCCTTCCCTTTATTTTTTGAGGCTGAAAATGCCAGAGAAGCTGATTAAAACGCGGTCGGAAAGCTCGCCGGTGACTGCTGTCGCTCGCAGACTGCTGGATGCTGTGTATAATGCGCGTGACGATGAGTGAGTAGGCTGTGGTTGTGTTGGTGGCGAGAGCTGACTTTTTTTAAAAGCGAACGCGACATATCGGATGTATTTCAGGAGCTTCCAGACAAGGGAATTGCCGGATATTACAAACTTATTAAGCGGCCGATGGCATTAGATCTGATTAGGGTATGTACCTACGCAGCACTTTTGTACAAGACGCGCTAACGTCGCCTAGAAATCAGTCGACACAGGAAGGTACAAGTCCTACCAGGAATTCTTCACCGACTTTTTACAAATCATTTACAATGCAAAGCTGTTCAATCGCAAGAATAGTATTATTTACGATGATGCTGTCGCGTTGGATTACGTCTTTCGAAATGCTCTCGACACCTGCGTTGAACAAGGCCTCATCACACCAGAGCTAGCGGTATTGCCCGATTTGGGCCCGTTGCCTAATGCAAATGATGACGATGGTTCAGGAAATGAGGATGAAGACTATGAGGATGACGGGGAGCTTGAGCCTGATGATGAAGATGAGGATGAGGAGGACGACGAAGAAGATGGATCCCGTCGAGGCCGCCCACGTCGAAGCATAGGACGACCAAGGCGACCTTATGTTAAACGACGACGCGATGAAGAAGATGATCACAGACATCTCGGTGAAGAACGCTTTAAGAAGCGCGGTCGTCCTCCTACCGTTGACAAACCTCACGAAAGCCGCGTGAAGGCAATTCTTCGAGGTGTTCGTAAAGTTAAGGATCAACGTGGCAGATTGTTGTATTCCCACTTTGAACGCTTGCCCGACCCTAAGCAGTATCCAGAGTATTACCGCGAAATTCGCAACCCGATTGCGTTGGACGGCATCCGAAAAAGTGTAAAGCGACGTCTATATAAAGATGTGGACGCTTTTTTGTCAGATATGACGCTGATGTTTGAAAATGCAAAGCTCTTCAACGCCGAGGGCTCTCAAATCTACCAAGATACCATCAAGCTTCAGAATTCCATGGCTCATTTAGCCGAGGAGGAACTGAAAAAGCCAGACAGTGTCTATCAAGACCCGGAAAGCAGCAGCAAGGCCGCTCGTATTCCTTTGGATGGCATCGAGCACCGAGGGGAAATCTATCGAGTCGGTGACTGGGTTCACATTAGCAACCTCAATGACCCAAGCAAGCCAACGGTTGGTCAAATTTTCCGAACCTGGCAGGCTGCTGATGGCCAAAAGTGGATCAATGCTTGTTGGTATTTTCGCCCCGAACAAACCGTTCACAGATGGGACAAATTCTTTTATGAGAATGAAGTTGTTAAATCAGGACAGTACCGCGATCACTTGATTGATGAAGTTCTTGAAAAGTGCTTCGTCATGTTTTTCACAAAATACCAGCGTGGTAGACCAACCGGAATTGGTAGTCGTGCCGTTTACTGCTGTGAATCTCGATACAATGAAACCGAAAAAACATTCAACAAGATTCGAACGTGGAAGGCTTGTATTCCCGATGAAGTCAGAGTATCAGATTATCCTATGGACTACTTTGACAAACCCCGCCCTCTTCGCCGAGTACCTTCTCCTATCAAGCATTTATTACCGCCTACAGCCAGAGATGATGATCCCATTCCTGAGCCTACAATGGGCGTTGAAAATGCCCCTCCCATTGTCGGAGCAGTCTACAAACGTCCGCCGGACCCAAATGAGCTCGCTCAGGAGGTTGCTGCTCATCATAATGCGGAGCGAATTGCCCGAAGAGCACAAAGTCCTAGCCAGGTTTCGACACCAGTACGCGGTGAGCTTGAAAACTTGACAATGACTCAGATGTACAAGCAAGCCTACACAGAGCCTTCGTCCTCAAAATCGACGCGTGCGGGATCCCCCGAAGGTCGCAGCACACCGACAACCTACACACACACTCCTCAATATTACGCCAAGCGTATGCAGAAGCCACCTCCTGGCTATCCCCACGCGGCAGAAGTTGCCCAATACATATCTTCAATGCAAGCTGCCGCTGCCGCTGCCGCGGCCAATGGTTCCCAAGGCTATGGCGTATCTCAACCGGCTGTCAGCCAGGTTTATATCCCCCCTGCTCCGCCTACGACGTTTACACTATCCGAGAATATTATTCAACAGATTCCGGAAGCCACTCTGCAACTGCTGCAAAAAACTTCTGAAGGCTCACCGATTTTCTTTACTGCGCCGCCGGTTGATCAAGGGTTCAGCACTGCCACTGGGTTGCTTGATTCATTTTCATGGACCAAACGAAGTGCTTCTGTTGAAGGACGTGGCCTTGGTGAAGGTACTCTTAGCCACTCAACTGAGTGGTATATACGCCAAAAGCACAAGGCAAAGGCTGCCACAAAGGCTTAGATTGAGCTTGATTGTATGTAAATTTATAAGATTTCTAAAATGGCGAACGTTTATGAGTCGTGATAAAATATATTGCCGTATATAGAGGACTGATTAATGTTACAAACAATGAAATAAAGAGAAGTCTCCTGAATCAAAACACCATAAATTATATACAAAAATGTTGAATCCTGTGGGAGAACGGTGTCGGCACAGGGCTTGAAGGGGATATATAAACAGTTTGATTACTCAGGAACAGCTAAACCAACGCGACCAGCGCTCAATCTGACATTTTCCTGGGCGTTGATAGATGATCCAGGATTGTATCGTTCGAGGAGAATCTTGTACTGATCTTGATGCTGCAGATATGCCAGCGCCTCGACTGCACCAGAGACTAAAGCCCTCTCGGCAAGAGGATTGTGAGCCTGCTGCAGATATTTTTCGAAGACACCATCGTAGGTCGCCTCTATTTGGCGGACACTGATTTCAACGGCTTCTTGGCGAGCCTGAACGAGCTTCTCGCCCTTGGGTCCGGAAGGAGCAACAAAGGGAGTTGGAGCACGAGTCTGAGAAATAAGCTCCTTCTTGAGAGCGTGATAGATATCGCTGACGACACGCGTTCGTTGGCTCAGAAAAGACATTTTGAGCGTAGCGATGTTTTGGTTGTGAAAACTCCACAGGCTTCGAAGAAAGTCGACAACAGCACAGTGGTGTGCATAAAACAGTGAAACGCCTAGGAGATTGAAGAAGGTAAGTGATGCCTTTATTAATTTACTGCATCAGTAATGTTCAGAGTCAATTTTAACGGCAGATAAAGCATTTTACGTTTCGCATAAACACTCTTTATCCTTGTCCCACAAGTCAAGTTTGGATGGCCCTCCGACCGACTCTCTTGGATTTTATATTTCAACTGTAGGGAATTTCAACGGACTCATATTGCTGTTTCTTCTTGCCGGGGAGAAACTTGGCTATTTAGATTCAGACAGCCGATGTCACCTAAGCATTTACTAACTGTTAAACAGTTATATTCTTCCGGACTTTCTCTTACCCCTCCATAATCAAGATCTTTTCTACAATGCCTGAAGAGCCGCCTGTTTTACAGAGGGAAGAAGAGGTCGATCCATCGCGGCCCCATCCTCGTCTAGTGCCGGAGATAAGTACTCGTACTGTCTCCGGCGGCCAGTCTTTCCAAAATAGCTATAGTATGCATATTTATTTATGGTTTCTTAGTGTTTTTGAACGTTGTTCTAATATTCTATAGATCACGCTATCTTGGAGGCCGACAAGCTCACTCCTGAAACATCCACGACGACTACGACGACTACTACCACTACCGTTTTGAAAAGAGATACTCCAAATTCTGCAGTATTAAACCATGAACTCAAAGTTATTGAGTCTCAAAATCGGCTTGATCGCGGAACGCAGCTCATCAAGCTGGCATCGCTTCCAGTCACTAAAACTAGCGTGACTACTACGACAACTACTACAGTCACAGAATACCCTGCCGTTGCTATTCCTGCTCCAAGACCGGCGCCAGATTCTCAGACGGTGACGAACCATTATAGGTCGATACTCTACAGTGATGCACCAGAGTACCCGTTGATGAATAACCAAACCCCTAAAGAACTGTCTTCTTTTCTATTTAAGCATAATGGACAGTATGAACATTTCAGAGAATTCTCTGCAGATGAAGAGCCTCCAAGAATATCAGCTAGAAAACGTCCTGCAGATAATGACAGGTTGCAAAATTCCTCGTTACCAGCAGTGCCGTCATCCTCTAAAACTCCTCGAATAACAGGAAGATCAACTTCACTATATAAAAGACTACTGACTGATGACGATATGCACCAACTGGCTTCTGAAGGTGATTCTCAAACTGGTTCGATCCCACCATCACATATCAAAAACCCGTTAACACGTAATCAAGCAAGACTTGATTCTATTGAGGATTCCTTATCAGAGGCTTCGTTGCCTACACCGAGATTATCACCGTTGAGTACAATAACACAGAGACAGTTGAAGGATCCTGAGAGCAGCTCAGGTTCCACCAAGGATGGCCCGTCATATCACCAACTCATTCACCAGGAAGAGCTATTGAAACGAGGAATCGCGGAAAAACGAAATGAACCAGCTAATAAGTATGGTGATACTAAAAATCTCGAATTCTCCGATGAGAAGCTTCTTGCTGGTCACGAAGTTCCTCCCCCGCACTCAGCCTCTAACCAAGAAGAGATGATGCATTTGATCCCTGAAATTCTTAAGTCTTATGATACTTTACCGCATGGAATTCAGGATTATGTCATGCAACAACTTCTTAAACGATGTAATCGACTATCTCTTTCGAAAATTGCAGATGTTGTTCTCCCTGTTTTACGTCTTGATATAATGGCCATGCTGCCCACAGAACTCTCATTGGGAGTACTGAGATATCTTGATCACCAGTCTTTGTGTCGCATGTGCTTGGTTTCGCCAACCTGGAAGCGTATTGTTGAGGCTGCAGACTTTTTGTGGAAAGACTTGCTCGACGAAGCTGGTTTTTTTCTAGAAGAAGATGAAATGGCCATTGCTATTAAAGACAAGTGGTGGCTTGATGTGAAGCGCAAGAATAGAGCTCGCTCCCGCTCTAAGAGTATGTCTGACTCTTCATTATCGTCAGTGATTGTGCAACATCATCGATCACTTTCTTCCAGCACACCCGACGAAGGCGATATATCAGATAATCGAGATTCCGTGGAAATCATTGATGACGTTCCTGTTGAATCAAACGACCCAGTTGACGAGTTCCCTAGCCGAGCCAACAGCACTGAGGCTTTCGATCCTCCTTATCGTGTTCAACTACAATCTCCAGCCGAATCATCCAATGGCCTAGAGGGCGTTACTGACTTGGATAGGATTGGAGGTTCTGCTGATGATATTCATGAACTGTCACAAGAATATATTGATCATTTTGTTGCCACCACGAATGTCGGTCTCTTCAAGGCTATCTACCGCAGACGACACATCATCAACCGCAAGTGGATGAATCCCGATCCTAGCACTCGCCGACACTATAGCCATCGTGGAACCAATGACCATGTTGTTGCTTGCTTACAGATGGATAACAAACGTATAGTGACTGGTTCAGAAAATCTCAAAATCAATATTTACAAGCCCAATGAGTGCTCGCTTGAAAAACAGCTATCCGGTCATGAAGGTGGTGTTTGGGCTTTGGAATATTATGGCAATCAACTTGTCACAGGGTCTACAGATCGTACAATACGAATTTGGGATATGCGAACAGGCCGCTGTACGCATATTTTCTATGGTCACACATCGACCATTCGATGCCTTAAGATTGTTCCTCCACCTCTAGAAACTGATTCAGATGGCAAGCAGGTACCTTCGTCTAGGGGGCCTCTCATTGTTTCTGGATCTCGTGACTATACGGTTCGTATATGGAGGCTTCCTGCAGAAAGTCCTATCAACTCTACAGTTACTATAAAATCAACTGGAGAAGGCTCTTCTGGATCTAGTACCGTTGTTCGTGCTCCAGAAGATGTTACAACTGCTGCTGGTAATGTTGATGAAGTTGGTGCTGCTGTTGGGACTCATGCAGCTCCCATAATGCTCGATATTGAAACCGTGGCTCATCAAATTCCGTTGAACGAGGATATAGCTCTAGATGAGAACCAAGATCCTTTGGTAACTTCATCTTCAGGTTCAAGTAACTTGGCTAGCTTTTGTCTTCGCACCCTTAGCGGCCATACAAACAATGTACGATGTATTGATGCACATGATGACACAATTGTCAGTGGTAGCTACGATAATACCGTCAGAGTTTGGAATATTAGTACAGGGGAGCCTCGATGGATCTTCTCTGCTCACGCTCAGCGTGTATTCAGCGTGGTTTACGACCATAAGCGCAATCGATGTATTAGTGGTGGCTTTGATTGGACTGTTAGAGTTTGGAATCTTGCTAACGGTTCCTGTATACATTCATTAGAGGGTCACTCCTACTTGGTTGGATTGATTAGTCTTAATGAAACCGACCTCGTATCGGGTGCTGCCGACTGCACCTTAAGAGTATGGGACCCAGAAGATTGTGATTATCGTCGTCGTTTGGCTGGTCATACAAATCCAGTTACTTGTTTTCAGCATGACAGATACAAGGTTGTCTCTGGTTCCAACCAGGAGATCAAAGTTTGGAATATCCGGACTGGCGAGGCAATTTATGATCTTATTTCAGGCGTCACTCAAGTTTGGCAAGTGAAGTTTGATTCTCGAAGATGTGTTGCTGCTGTTTTGCGGAATGACAAGACACATATCGATGTCTGGGATTTCGACTATGTGCCCGAGCTCGACGATCCTGTTCACTCGGATTATACGACTAGGGCGCCTCTACTTTCGAAATTAGATGTCTCCAAAACGAGCGACCGCATTGAATTGTTGAACGTGGATTGAGCATGCTTTGAGAAAACAACTAAAAGTGACTTGCATATTTTGATGGAACTTCCCATTGTTTCGAAATGAATTGTTTATTTTACATTGTATCATCATTCATTGCTCGGAGGAAGGTACTCTGGTACAATAGCACTAGACACGCTCTACCGTGTTTTAAATTATCAAATAACCGTCAGTTTAGGGGTTTAGGGTTCAAGCTGTATGAAGATCATTCAAAAGGATTTCAGGTTAAGTTACTAAAGTAAAAATATTTATTGTGTATGGTTCCCATTACTGTAGTATATTAATGACGTGCCTCTACGGTTGGGAGATTGACGTCAGTGTTTCGCGTGTCTAATAAGAGCGTACTGAGAATGCCATTCTCAGACTGTTAATAAGTTAGTAACACTATTAGAAGAGACTTGAATAAAAATTTAAGTAGGCTGCGCTTTGAGGGGTTGTATGCTCGAGAGTCTCAGTTTTAAGAGCGACAGCCGCATTAATGGTCTCCACTTGTCGAAAACTCTACACACAGGAGAGTCTCTCGATCGTCACTCTACGGCTGAGTATTCAGCACATGCACGCCTCATGTCTGACGCATATTTTTCTTCAGGTTTCGTATGTGCCTCGAATTGGGGAAGCGGGTGTTGGGATTGGGAGTTGCTAACATACCCAGGGCTATTAAGCTGCTTGCAGGGCCTGTATTGGCAGTTTTTTCATTTGCAGTGTTGTTGGTATCATTGTATTTGTTGCTGAAGAAAAGACCGCGGCGTCGTTCAATCTATGAAGCATCAGCCTATGATCCTCTTGATATAGCTCGACAAGCAGTTCGAGAAGAGCTTCCAAGATTTTCAAGTCACGAAGACGATACTCATTCAATTAATGAGTCTGATAAGGCTCATGGAACTTTATTTGAGCGCCGTCTTTGTACACCGCATTTTCAAGTTGGTCGTGATATCATCGAGACTCTTGTGGTTCTGACCAGTCTTTTTGTGGTTTCTCAGTACTCGTATCGGCATATAGTAACAAATAATCCTTTAGCAGAATGCCAACTTGATACTCTTATTCCTTTCGGAAATTGGGGTCTAGCAAGTGCATTCTGGGTGAGCTGGGCCTATCATTCTACTACTTTTTGCTAACTTTTCTAGCTTTATGTGGCTTTGATTCTATCGCTACGGTTATATACTAGTTACTTTATGAAAGTTTCTTATTCTTTATCCCGGAGCTTGGCTTTAGATTACCACTTTTATCTACTCTATCCCACTGCACTGTTTGCTCATACATATTCCTGGTGGGAACATCAAGTTAACGAGGAGAAAGATGCAGTCTTTAGAGGATTTCGCACCAATAACTTTCTTGCGATAGCTAGCTTGGTGTTAACACTCAATGCTCTTACATGGCAGATGGGTAACTTCCGCTATAGTCTTATCTATCGCCGGGGTTACCAGCCCAGTATCGAGATAGCCACTTCTCCGTTGTCAAAGTTGTTTTTTTCATGGGTTGATCCTTTGATTTGGAAAGGCTTTCGTGGCGGTCTCACGGCAAAAGACGTGGCTGATTTGAGTGAGGGCGATTATACTGCCAATAACTTACAAAAGGTAGAACATATCAAACAATGTTCTAGTTCTGACTCTTCAAATGAAGTGAAATTTGCATGGATTCTATTTAGACTGTCTTGGATATCGATTGTACAGTCAAATATCTGGGCGATTATTACGGGCATTTGCACCTTTCTTCCGTCGATGTTTTTGAATAAAATCTTACAATACATCGAGAATCCAGAGCCCGATAAGTATGTTGATGCCTGGATCCATGTCCTCGGACTATTTTTTGTCATTCTCATCAATACTATTTCAGACGGACAATCACTGGCGATAGGCCGTCGTATTTTTATTCGCTGGAGATCAGCAGTCATTGGATGCGTTTTTGAAAAGTCATTACAGTTGAGGACAGTTCCGTATGAATCTGATTCGAGTGACGACGCTTTCAAGTCTGACAAAGATGAAGCAGATACAGACGATTTCAGTCTTTCAAACTCAGGAAACATTGCAAACTTGGTTGCAATTGATGCATCTAGAATAAGTGAACTGGGAGCTTACGTGCATTATCTCGTTGAGGCTCTAGTTATGCTTTCATTGTCTCTAGGGTATCTTTACTACATTGTAGGATGGTCTGCTTTTATTGGATGTCTTTTACTGCTTATGGCCTTTTTTAGTAATGCTCTTTTGGCTAAAATGTTTGATAGAGTTGGTGTCAGGCTTCTCTCTTACAGTGATCAGAGGATGGAGGCGCTAGCAGAAACCATACAGTCTATGACACTTGTCAAATATCTTGGATGGGAAGACTTGTTTGCGTCAAGAATTTTCAAATACCGAACTCAGGAGATCCAGTCTTTTAGAAAAAACTACATTCTGCGACTCTTCAACGCTGGACTGGTGACATTTACCATAGTTTTAGTTTCATCTTCAACATTTGGGTCTTATTCACTTATTCAGGGGAAACCAATTACAGCATCTGTCGCTTTCACTGCTCTGTCACTGTTCAACACGTTAGAAGTACCGCTTGACTTAATCAGTACGCTGATCTACTATTTAATTCAAGCACAAGTCTCTGTTCAGCGAGTTGATAAATTTCTTTCTCAAGAAAATAGCGACAAATATTCGCAGTTATCATGTTTAATGCCTTCATGTCCTACTGCGCCGGAGATTGGACTCCACAAAGTTACGGCCGATTGGTCTTCGATAAGTGATAATAATGACTTCAGATTGGAGAATATAAATCTTGAGTTTCGTCCTGGCCAACTAAATCTGATTCTGGGACCCACTGGCTCTGGAAAGTCCTCAATGATGCTTGCGTTGCTTGGTGAGATGAATTTGCTCGAAGGCGACATATATCTTCCAAACTGCCAGGAGAGAGAAGAATTGATTCCCGATCGTCTTACTGGTTTGACAGATTCTGTTGCATACTGTTCTCAATCTTCCTGGATTGAGGACGACACACTTAAGAATAATATTCTCTTTGCGAGCAAATTCGATCCAGAGCTTTATGATCAAGTTGTGTACGCATGTGGTCTGACGGAAGATATTTCTGAGATGGATAAAGGTGACGAAACTCGTGTAGGTGATAAGGGCTCGAACTTGAGCGGCGGTCAGAAGCAGCGACTTTCTTTAGCTCGCGCTCTTTACTCGCGCGCTAAACATATCTTGTTGGATGATTGTTTAAGCGCTGTTGATGCAGAGACTGCTCAATGGGTTTATGACAATGCTATATGCGGCCCTTTAATGAAAGACCGAACCTGCATTTTGATCTCGCACAATGTTGGACTTACTATTCGAAAAGCCAGGCGTGTTATTTGCATGGAAGAAGGCCGTGTCATTTTTGACGGAACTCCTAAAGATTTGCTTGAGCGGGGGACAGATATATTGTCCGAGGCTGATATAAAGGCTATCAAAGCCTTTAAGACCGCAGCAGGATCGAAGTCTAGAAGCCATTCAAGTTCAAATTTTCTAGCACAAGCGGAGGACGCAGTTGCCGAGAGCAAACGCAAAGCCCGGCAAAGTATGAGAAGAAGCCAGAGCAATGAAAACAAGGATAGTGGAGAGCAAATGGATCTCGGACAGCTTTCTTATGATTTGTTTTTCTTTTATTTTGGTACGATGGGTAACTGGGTATACTGGATCATTGTGGTATTTACTGCATTCGCATCTCAGCTCGGTACTCTGGCCTACACGTTTTGGATCAGGCAGTGGACAAACAGTCTTGGAAATTCTGAGGAAACTCAATCAACAATCTACTTCCTGAGTATCTATGTACTTTTGGGCTTTGTTTCTGTTTCTCTCTTTGTGTTCTTTCAGGCAACAGTTTTTTGGGGCGGCCTGTCAGCATCCCGAGCAATCTTTACAAAGATTATGAATAAACTCATGTATGCGACAATGAGATTTTACGATGATACGTCTGCTGCCAAAATTATCAATAGGATTTCGTTTGATATGGAGAGAGTCGATATGGATATTTCAATGACATTTTTCCAACTCTTCGAGGCAGTATTAGGAACGGCTGTTACGATTGGCATAATATGTTTTGTTACTCCGGTGTTTTTCTTTGTCGGCGTTGTTTTAGTGCTTTGCTATGTGTTTATCGCCAAGCTGTACCTCCAATGCTCAAGGGAGCTGAAGCGCCTCAACCGATCTCTTGATAATGTTATTCATCAAAATTTCAAAACTGTTCTTCGAGGAGTGGTGACGATTCGTGCATTTGCTGATGAAAGACGGTTTGTTCGTCAGGCGATTAGAGCTATTGATAACAGTAACCAAATGATTTTCTATCTATGGAATGCTAATAGATGGCTAGCTGTCAGAATTACTATGGTTTCTGCTTTTACGGTTCTATCTGCTGGTGCGTTTGCTTTATTAAGTTTAAATCGCATTGATGCCGGTCTTGTAGGACTGTCTCTTTCATATGCGTTGACATTTAATGGTGCAATTATCAAAATTTTACGTTTGTATAGCACCACGGAAATGGATATGAATGCGGTAGAGAGGTTGAGAGAGTATTGCAATCTCCAAACTGAAACACAACAGGACGGTGCCAAAAAGATTCCTTCCGACAGCTGGCCTGCTCGAGGAGAAGTAGTCGTCAAAGGTCTTTGCGCAAAGTACAGCGACGATTCGAGGTATATTCTTAGCGATGTCTCATTCACAGTCGCCCCTGGCGAGCGTGTAGGTGTTGTCGGACGCAGTGGAGCTGGCAAGTCGACTTTGATTTCATGTTTTTTCCGCTCAATAGAGTGTACAGAAGGCTTGATTACAATTGACGGGGAAGATATTAGTAAGTTGAGATTGCATGAGCTGCGATCAAGACTGGCCATCATTCCACAAGAGCCGATACTGTTTTCGGGGACAATAAGGTCGAACCTCGATCCATATAGCAAGCGAACAGATGCCGAACTTCACGATGCATTAAATAAGGTTGGATTAATTGAAGATGAGTCGTTCAATTCCATTGCTACCTCGCGTATGGAGAGCAGAGTCCATCTCGAAGTTCGTGGTGATTCCGCTAGCCAAGATACCTCAATTTCGAGCACACAACGTACAGAAAATGAGCACAATAAATTTTTGCATCTTGATACTGCTGTGAGTGCTGGTGGAAGTAACATATCTGCTGGCCAGAGACAATTACTGTGTATAGCCCGGATGGTTCTCAAGCAACCCAAGCTCTTGTTTTTAGACGAAGCTACTGCCAGTGTTGACACAGAAACGGACGAGAAAATCCAGCGCAGTATCTCGCAGACGTTTGCGAACGTATCCACAATCACTGTGGCCCACCGACTGCGCTCAATAATCAATTACGATAAAATTCTAGTGCTTGACAACGGCAAGATTGCTGAATTTGATACTCCGAAACGACTACTTGGTTCGAAAGGCGGTATTTTTTATTCACTTTGTGATGATTCGGGCGACTTGGTAGATTTGCTGGATATTGCGAATAGAAAGAAACACGGAAAGTGAATATTGTGTGTCAAAAGACTATTTAAAAATTACCATATATCTATCTATATTCGTACATATCTTAAAAGTCGTCGGTGTCAACCATAAGGTGGCTGACCTCGACCAGCTTGAGAAGCTCGTCCAAGCCAAAGGGCATATATATGATTTCTGCACCAAGGGCGTCCCTCGAAGATGCAAATAGGTTGTGCTCAAGAAATTCTGTGAGGAGCTGGCGCAGATTCATTTCATTACTCACAATGAACTTGTCGGTACACATTTCGTAGAGCACCCTAAACTCAAGGCCAAACTGAGGCGAGCCATGGGAGACATCAATGCCATGAACGGACTCACTCATCATCATTGTGATCTGGTTATCGACCACAAGCAAGAATAGTTCGCGGGCATTTTCACTTAGCGACGACAAGACGTACTTTACACCAGATGTAGCAGCCTCGTTTCGTTTCTTGCGCATGGACAGGACGTCTTCAACAGCAATTTCGTGTCGGTATGGTTCAAAGTTGGTGACTTCGTGCCAGAGGAAGCGGTACTCGGCCCTTCGCACAGAGTCCCAGAGCAAGGGGGCATTGAAGTGGTCCACGCTGGCCACCAGGGCAATAAGCGGAGAGCACGAAACTAGCTTGGCCAAAAGACCTTGAATCTTGTCTGAACGAAGGCTGTCACCGTCGATATTGTTGATTGCTAAAACCAACAACGGTCGCTTGGCATGAGAGCGGTAGCCATTAGCAAAGCCTGACGTATCTGCGGTGCGTTTTTGAAGGTATCGGGTCAAGATATCCAACATTTCAACAGGCTGAGAGGGAAGTGGGGTGGATTCTTTATCTTCCGGCCGTATAACTGCATCTCCGACCATGCGGAATATTTCTTTGATGCTTGTGCCAACATTGTAACCATTGACTACCAGTATTTTGCATTTTAGTGAGAAGACTTGAGAGACAAAGTCCACAAGCAGTTTTCTTTTGGAACCGTAGCCGTAGAGCAAAATGCTGTAGCCCTGGGTGATCTCAAACTCCCATTGTAGAAACAAAGCCTCGTTTTTGTGCTTTAGAGTTTCGCGCTCAGCTACTAAGAACTTGCTGTTGCGCTTCTTCAATCGTTGTACAAGCTCTGCGGGGTCTGGTAAGGTAACGTTGTCGAGGGTAGTAGTAGAAGCCACGGTCTTTGTAGAGTGCTGATCAAAGTAACCGTCACTACCCTCAAGATAAAGTGAGTGTACTGCAGTTTTGCTTTGAATTGGAGCAATACTATTGGAAATATTAGACGTGACACTTTTGTCTACTGTGTTTTTGAGCATCGCATCTGCGTCTTGTAGTTCTCCATCATCCTCATTCAGTAATTTATCAAGTCTAATAATTATTAGAAAATAATAATATATGATAACACAGTATAAATACCTTTCTTTGGCCTGCATTTCGACCGTAAGGCGCTTAAATGAGCCCTTTGGACGACCAACCTTTCTAGGTGTATCAGCAGAGTCTGAACCCGGGGTGTTGGGTGTAGATAGGTCGTCCTCCACAGTCTGAAAGGTCTTTATCGATGAAAATACACCAGGGTCAAGAAGGATATTCTCAGAGCGACCTTCATCGGTGCCGTGTCGTGAGCGAGTGGAAGTAGCTCTCCGCGATCTTATAGGTGTAACAGGAGCCACATGCTCAATAGCAAGCTTCTTGAACGATCCCTTTGGTCGTCCACGCGGTCGCTTTTCGACCGGCTCCAAGGGCTCCTCGAATGCTGGGCGCTCCTTTCTGAAACCGATGTTAGTACATTGTTATCGACGAATCTAGCAGTTGACACCTACCGTGGTCTTCCCCTGCCACGTTTTACAGGCTCTTCTTTAATCGGCGGTAGTGGCGAGTCTGCAGTTTCGGATCTACTGAGTTAGCCTAGCTCATCTCGATCCCTAGCTTCATTTTACCCTTCTTCTCGATCATTGCTTGTCATCTCGACATCTTCTAAACTATCTACCAACGAATTATCACGTAGAAAGCCTGGTTCGGATTGTTTAGAGTTGTTAGGACTTGATCCTTGTCCTGCCGGCGGACCCATTGGTGAGACAAGACGGAAAGTAGTTTGGAGGTTTCTACAAGACGACATCGTGCAACTTGAAAGAGAAAAGTCTGAATTAAATTAAATATAGTCAAACTACGGCTCATAGAGAAATACTACAACTGGAATCGTCCCCGTCTACACGCGCAGAAGCCCGGGCTTCTCGGTCCGCCAAAGTCCACCACCGCTGAAAGCACCCCCTCCCCCAAACATTTCCAATAACACTCGATCAAATCGACGCTGTTCTTCTCGCTCCTTCGAGAAAGCAGCCAAAAAAGTGTTGCGGCAATGGTTTTTAACAACGTTTACATCTTCAAAGAAAAACGACGCTTCGACTAATTCAGATGAACCAGTATATAGAACTTGTACTGGGGAGATCTTGGGTGCGCTATCTCATCCTTGTTGAGGGTGTTTTGATTGTTCTCTTTCTTCTCTTTCGCTCGAGCAGCACAGAGGGTGCGTCCCTGGGCATCTCTCATCTCGCTGGATCGACCAAAGCTACCGTTGACGCTAAATGGTGGAATGATCGTGATTCATACTCGAAGGAGACAGTGGGGAGCCACAGTCTTCCCAGCGGTGCGGAAGACGTGGTGTGGCTTCTCAAGACCGGGTCTACAGTGCTATGGCAGCGTGTCCCGATACAATTGCTGACCAGCGCCAACAAGGTATCTGATTTAGCAGTCTACTCAGATACTAGTGACTCTGTGTTTGGATACCCAGTCATTGACGGTCTTGAGAATCTTACCTCTTCTCAGCTTGATAATGACCAGCTGGCTTTCTATAAAACCCTAAAGGAGAACAAGCACCGCAACGTTGAACCTACCAAGCTCAATGCAAATGACGGTTGGTTGACTGACAAGTTCAAGTTTTTGCCAGTCATGCGACATGCCTGGGAAAACTACAAGGACAAAAAATGGTTTGTACTTACTGACTGCGATACCTTCATCATGTGGGAGAACATGTACCGTTGGCTACAACAAATCAATTCCAATGATCCTTTGTACATGGGCTCAGCTGCTATGTTTGCTGGCGAACTGTTTGCTCATGGTGGAAGTGGTGTGGTTATGTCGCACGCCATTCTTGAAAAGACCTTTGGAACCTCGCCAACCTGGGAAAACAAATTTGATAAGGCTACCACCGAGTCCTGCTGTGGTGACCACGTTCTTGCCCACGCCTTTTTAGACAAAGATTTCCACCTCTCTTCTGGTAGTGAGTACCCGCATGTTCAACACAAGCTCCAGGGTGAGCCACCGAGAACTGTGTACTTCAACAAGGACAACTGGTGCAAGCCCATAATGTCGTTCCATCACATTGGTGCGTCTGAAATCAGCCACCTATACTTTTTCGAAAGCACCTACATGCCGCCGACGGGATACCTCACCTATAAAGACGTTTACGACTTTTTCGCGCTTCCCTATATTGAAGAGCGAAAGGAACACTGGAACAACTATGCCAATAACCGTGAAATTAAGAAGGGCAGCAGCGATGGTTCGTACGTCGGGAGCGAGCAAGCCTGCCGCGGCGTTTGTGTCGATGATCCCGAGTGTGTTCAGTGGAGATATACCCCCCAGAAATTCTGCGGTATCAGTAAGGAGGTCCGTCTTGGCGAAGCAGTCGTTAATCCGGAAAAGCAGGGTTTTGAGGTGGATTTCATTACCACTGAAACCGTCTCTGGCTGGATGATTGACCGTATTCTCAAGTTGCGAGAAAATCAAAATTGTGACCAGCTGCTTCCTTCGCGAGTGAATCCGTGGGGATTGCACGAAGGCTGGTATTACTCCGACCAGTCTTCTGAGGCTGCTGAAGAACGTGCAATCCGCGATAAGTTATATTTGTAAAGTATAGTGCAGGTATTTACTCTTGCTTTTGTTTATATATATTTAGTAAAGCTGATTGTCTTGTCAAAAAAAAACTGTAGAGATTCTTCCATAGTGCCCACCTGTCAACGCTGGAAAACATCCGAGTCATATCAAAGAAAAAAAAAAACTAAAAGATACTCTAGGTAATTCTGGTGCTATAATCGATGTTCAACGTTATTTGGATAGCAAAATAACGAGAAAATTGAGAGTAAATATCTGTATTCTCGCCTAATTTAGCGACTTGTGCCGCACACGGCTTTCTTTACCGCCGCAAGGACGATGAAAGTCGAAGGAAGCAGCGAAAAAATAGAGATATTCTAACGATTTTCTTTGAAAAACGCGATGCTGAAAGAAGGAAAATTTAGAGGATGCTAATCGGATTTCACCTGAGCGATCTGAGCCGAGGCGGTACCGAAACACAGCTTCACGGTGAATAAAGTACCTCTGTCGTAAACAACTTATTGATATTCATAAGAACAAGACTGATGGTAGTAATTCAGGGTTTAATTTCTTGAAAAGAAGTTGACAAAGAGTGAATAAAATAAAGTTTCGTGTGAGAGTATGATCAGGGTGAAACATTGTTTGAAACAAGGGGACAAACCTACAGAAAGGACACGCTTTATAGACAAACTCAAAAAAACAGCTTCTACTATGACCAAAGTTGCATTAAAAGAGAGGATTGCCACTTGGCATAGAAGTTGCTAGTCTAGCTCTTATTATCTAAGGACTATCTTTATAATAGCTAAATTTCGAGCCTATAAATCCGTAGCTTCCAGCAGTCTTTGTATTAAGAAAGGGGTATGTTATCTGGGTTAGCGACAGCAGCCTTGGTTATGAATACATCTTATTTACTGTTTCTGTTTCTACGGAAGGATAAGGTTTAGCGTGCGTGGTATGATGCACCGTGGTAACCTTGCCGCTTCTGTCTAAACTTTTGAAACCCCCCCTTCTTTTTTATATTAAGTAAAGCTACCAACATTCCTTCATGCTAGAAACATATCTTCTACCCACAAAACGAAAAGCCATATCCACCAAACACACCTTTCAAAACAATCTGCGCTCTTAAATCGAACCACTCTTTTTTAAGCTTGTTTGTCCAATGAAATTAAAGACTTTTATCCTCAAACTGCGCAAAATCAAGGAAGTTCATAGACCGGTCGGAGATTTGCGCGTCTGAAATTTCCGAATCGGGAAACTTCTTTTATCTCGGCCAGCCGGGTAAATTTAATGTGCTCTCCTGTGTCACTGTCTTAAAAAGGGGCCTTGAGCTCGATTCCCGAAAACAAAAGACGATAACTTCAGCTGCGATGCTTTCCACCGTTTCATCTTCTACTATTCCATCAAGCCATGCACAGTCTGTGCTGGCGCAAATCCCAGTCTCCAATTTTGAGCAGGTCGTGGTCCGAGTCGGTGAGCTCTTGAAGAACTCAAGCGGCCGTGACTTCAACGACGTCAACGTGGACGCTATTATGAGCTTGTTACGTGAATACGAAAGCGATATCAAAGAGTGGGGACAGTATGCCTTGTCTGATCCCGCCGGAGGCTACTCCCGCAACGGCATCGAGGACTACAATGATAAGGCCAACCTCTTGATTCTGGTCTGGAATCCCGGAAAGGGCTCTATGATTCACGACCATGCTAATGCTCATTGTATCATGAAGATTCTCAAGGGCGAGCTCAAGGAAACCCTATATGCAAACCCGACTGAGGGCGTCGAAGAGCCTCTCAAGATCACTCGCGAAACTATCATGAAGGAAAACAATGTGGCGTACATCACTGATACCATCGGCTTGCACAAGATGTCTAACATGTCGGAAACCGAACCCGCCGTTTCCCTTCACTTGTACACCCCGCCCTGGGCTGTCAAGTATGGCTGCCACACCTTTTACGAGCAGACCGGAAAGTCCGTCTCTGCTTCCATGTCCAACATGTATAGCATCCGTGGTGTTATTGTCAACGGCGTCAAGGCTGACTCTTGCTAATCGCCACCGCCTGCCAAAAATCTTTATAAAGGCGAAATATAATAAACTTAAAATGGCTAATGGCGATTTATTTGATGATTTGACATGATTTTACGGCGAGTATTAGTTAGTTTATACTGGGATCTGGGTTTCGTTTTTCTTGCATTTAGTATCCGAGACTATTGGTGGACAGAAACTTGTTCCAAGTTAATGGAGGTTTTATTTTTTTTTAATCATCAGCTTTGTAGTTTTTGTAGGGGATCCTTTATAGATATTCTGGAGTACAGCGTCATGGAAAGCCATGCCGAAACCTACTTGGAATGCAATTCATTTAGAAAAGCCTCGCCTGACTATTATCAACAACGGAAACGACCATTACACATTCAAAACAATTAAATCTGAAGAATTTAACTCTTCTATGTGACGGATATTGTTTGAGAAGAAACGAATGTGACCATGTACCTTACCGAGCTCTGCAGAAATCCCAGGGAAGGGGGATGGCTTCGCCAGACTAGATTAAATAAAAGCATTAGATTGGCTATCTTCCAACTGGCTTTGCTTGGTCAGCTCTGCTCTTTACCCTTGGACTGTTAGCAATGTCGAGTTTTGCGAACGATCTAGTCATTCTCGCTTACACCGTCTTCATATATGATTTTTTTCCCCTTTGGGGTATTGTCATCATTTTCTATGTTATATAATGGACCTCGTGTGCGCTTTGACACTATGACACTCTGTTTTTTTTGCCATCATGACCGTCTGGAAACCCACAAAGCTTCTTCAGTGATATTATCTATTTGGAATCCATTAAATATATAAATGGTAGATTGTTTTGTAGTTTTGAAGAAAGGGAGCTTGCTCATTCAACCATTTTTGAAGACTGAGTTACACGCTAGTAATCAGCAGACAAGCAACTACTGTAAACTTGGATTTCTCCATGCTAAGCCACTCACTCTCATGGTTGTTTTGCCTCTCAAAAAGTACACAAAGGTCCCGTGCTTTTGCTTAATTCTTCTTGTATTTATTGGTATTTCCGTTCTGTTTGACGTAGGTTATTGGCATGTTGGGAGATGCCGCAGAAGCAGCGGCTCTATCATCAATCAGTTTTCAACTGCGTTTCAGGGCTCTTTTTTCTCTTATTTTTTTTAACTTTAGAATTCTTTTTGAGTGGCCAGAAATCCAAAGAAATATTTCCTTGTTTGGTTTGGTTTTTAGGTGTGCAAAGTGCTCGTCCGTGTGAGAGTAGCTTTTACCTTCTTTCTTTTTTATCGCTTAAACAAACAGCAGCATTTACTTTGCTCAGCTTAATTATCACTACGTTCATATCTTTTCAGTCTTTGGTGAATTACTGTTCAGGACTTGTTTTTTTTTATCCGTCGTGGTAGCTTTTCCTGTTTTGAGCATCTACTGCGCACCTGCATTGATTTACAAATGGCAGGCTCGCGCTCGTGCTCGCTCTCTCGGGCGTTGAGTGGATTAAAAAACAATAAAAACATGACTTATAGAGAAAAAATTCTAGGCTGGATTAATTCGGTCGCGGACGGAACTGAAGAGACTGAATACTCGGAGTTGGCATCCACTTACCATGAACAGGAGGGTGAACAACAAGGGTACTATATAATTTTATCCAACAACACAGAACTTCCCCACCAGTCTATAGTCACTCATGATTGGTCTCGCACAGTCCCAATGAGGTATGATTTAGAGCAACCTGTCTACTCTCCCCCGCAGCAGCAGATTTATATCCCAAATATGAGTTGGAACGGCTACAAATTCTCCAAATATCCACAATTTGTATCTAATTCACAACCAAGGGGACATTTGACCAGTTATCATGACTCCCAGATGGTATCGGGTATGCATTCTTCTGCCTGTTTACCTCCTAGTCTACCGCCAAACCCAGTTTATGAATTAAATAAAGTCCATTCACCGGTTTCAATGCATTCTAATGTTATGGCTCAAGTGACGACGACACTGGACGAGTCTCCACAAACTATGGTCACTCAGGTTATGCCCAACCACCCAATTTTCAATAATGAACATCCAAAAAATACTCTGACTTCCCTAAACCCTGCGCAAGAATGCGAGTATGAATTCGATTGTTCAATAGTGCAGCCGCAGCCTCGAACTCCCAGCAAGGCTGGTCTGCTTCCGGCTATGGAATTTGGACTTGAATCACAGTTTCTTCAAGACAACAATTTACAGTGGTATTCCATGGGAAACTTTATGGGCGATGTTCCCCTACAGCAATTCGAATATCTTCCATCCCAGCACTCGCACCTGGAATACATTCCCGAACATGATTTTACCAATATAAACTACATGCAATTTGACCCTTACTCCTTTCAGCCGGCATTTCCTATGTCTTCTGCGCTTTGCACAACGTTCCAGCCCTTACCAATGCCGATACCCGCCAGTGCTGGAGCAGAGGTGAAAGCTCACTGGCAGGGTCAGACAGATTACTGTTCGACACAGCATGAGCAAGGCGCTCCCAGCAGGCCTGCTTCAATAAAAGGAAGCTGCGTGTCGTTCTCGCGAGCGACACCAACGGGAACAATATGCCCAGCATATGTTACATGACTACAGTTTCAATTTTTATACTGTTACGCGGGTGGAGGTTTAAGAAGGATTGGGATGCGGCGTATATGATAATATCGTTTTCGGACAAGAGGGAAGTGGTTAAAGGTAAATGGCTATTATATTTCATAAGTATTCATGTGCCTGCGTTTTGTAATCGCGTACCGATAGAGCTTTTGCGCATATCCTGTCTGGTTTGCCTACTTTGATTTCAATTTGAATTCCACAATTGGCTCTCTCCACTTAACTCCGACTGCGCTCGAGACATCAATGGCCAGTTGTCGAAGAGCAGCGACCTCCTCGACCGAGGCTCCATTATTGTAAGCACCGTGTAGGTGTCCCTTGAGCTGGGGATTGACGTCCTGAGGCACGAGAGCACCGATGACGACGGAAGAAACCTCTTTGGCATTGAGGTACTGTTTGTCTGAGAGTACAGGCCCGTATACATGGTATAGTGTGTACTCGACTGTCAAGGGTTAGCAATACGATCTTCCCGGGAACAAAGAAGGCATACTTAGTTTCGAATACGCCCGCGAGAGATTACCCGTCACTCGCGTCGCTACCTTTCCGTAAATACTGTTCCAAATCTGCCTTCCACGCTCGGAAATTTCTTCCTGGCCGCCGCTGCCGCCCTCGAGCTCGGCTAGGTACGGCACGTCTTTGGCTTCGATCCGCGGAGTGTCGCCTGAAAGTGAAGCATTCCACGGGTTGGCAACTAAAGGTTCGCGTAGATCAGGCGGTGTAACGTTGCGGAGGGCCGTCAGCGCATTGATCGACTGTTGGGAGTTAGTACCAAACAAGCTCAATTGAAGCCAATATACACACTCTGGGTAGACCGATGAGCGGGGTTGCCTTGAAGAGCGCCTCTCGTATCTTTGCTGCTACAGTTTGCGGGGACGACAGTCCGGGAAGCGGTTTAACCGAGTCGGCTTTACTGAGCGCGTACTCAAACACTAGTGGGATCTCATCTGGGCGGTTCGCAGACGACAGTGCAGCCGACGCAACGAAGAACCAGCTCTGTGTCGTCAGAGGATTACTTCCAAGCTTGACCAGCAGCTTCGGGGTGATCAGGGGAGCTGACATCGATATGGGAGTGAAGAAGAAGAAAAGTTGGACATACAGTTCGGGTCTTATTCATGGCCATAAACTTTCTCACGAGCGCCGAAGACGCATTTAGACTTTTACGCTTCTCATTGGCGCCCTACGATAACGCAAATACAATTAAATAAAATGCACTTCATATTAAACCGAACATGAGGGAATGTGGAGTGCTCTCGATCCTAGTAGTTGAATCAAAACCACCAATATAGACAATGTATAGACTAATGGAAAAGTACAGAAACATCATCTGTATCTTCATTCTCGTAACCCCCCTTTAGTTCCTCTATCTTTTTTTCTGCTTTTCCGACCTTTCCGCTTCCCGTCTTTCGGGTGGTAAACAGTATTTCTATCGAAATGCAACCGCAGAATAACCACTTTTCTATATGAAAAAGGTCGCTCAGTAGTATTTTGTCTCAATGCCGAACCTTTCTCCTTGTCCTTCTCTTTTTCACTTCTCCTCTATCTTTAAACCACCCACCATTGTCAGCCTACATCTATTTCTTCATACCCGGGATCAGCTGAGTGACCTCCTTGTCAGGAACTCGAACTTTTCCAAAATTTTGGTCAATATCCTGTTTATTGTTAACACTTGCGCTAGGATTTTCAACATTAAACTTACTAATAGAACCTTCATGGCGTTGCGGGTACGCAGGTACTTGACCTCTGGCGAGCTGCTCGTCGGCTGAGCAGAAGGCACAACATGACCAGCTTCGGTAGTGCGACCATGTAATGGGAAAACATTTTGTAAGAGCTCGTACATGGCAAGGGTACAGCCAAACTGCGGTGACGAGCGCATGATTCGGGCAGGACCACCCTTGAAGAAAGCTTTGAAGCCCTCTTCGGCATACACATGACGTGCACAGTGAATAACTCCGCGGTATTGAGTCTGGCCCTGACGAGCCTCGACTTGTAATCGAGTTTTGATTACATCAAAGGGTGTAGTTAAGTAGGCGGCCGGCATACCAGCAATAGCACCAGCGGTCAGTAATTGACCGATAGAAAGCTGTTTTTTAGGACCCTCACCAAAGTAATCTTTCTTTAAATGGGCGTAAGTAGGGAAGTAAATAGCACTGAAAGGCACATCTCGCATCAAGCAGGCAGTTGCACCCTTATAAAGACCAATCAAACCCAAATTCTTTACAATCCAAAGAGCAGATCTCTTGGGAGCACCTTCGACAGACTTTGCCAGCTCTCCCTGAACTTGCAGGCGGATTTTTACAATCTCAAGAGGGTTGGTAAAGACGACCTGACAGGCACCAGCCGAGGCACCGGCCAAGATCTCCGAATATAAAGAGATAGTTCCGTCTGAATTGGTAGACTTTCCACGTACAAAATCATTAACAGTCAGCTTGATTGCCTTCTCCGGGGCAACGCCGATCAATTGCGGGCCCAAGCCGGAATAAAGGCCGCGGATACCTTCGCGGGAGACAACTTTTCGGAAACAGTCTATGGAATTCTTGTACATGAGCTGCTGTCCGGGGACTTTACCTCGCTGGTTTTGCATACGAGTTTTTACCAAATCGATCGGGTAGACGATAGTTGCACCAAAAGCACCAGCCAAAGAACCTAAACCGAAATGATACACCGACTCAAACACTTCACCTAAAAACGACTTGGGGTCTAAAAGAGCATTCTTGGCCGAATCAGACTTGGCTTTGGCTGACAAATTGTAGAGAGTGTACGAGTCCTGCCAAAAGGGATCAAGAACAGACCTAAAGTCATCAGCGGAGAGTCTGCCATGTGAAGACGACAATTTGTTAATTCCAGCAAAATGGAAGAGCATTTCGACTTCCATAGGGGTAAACAGACCCATCTTGGTCATCCTAGCAGCCTCATCCATAAACTCAGCCCGAGAAATTCTGCCGTCTTTTGACTTTTCGCAAGCCTTGGTAACAATAAAATCAACCATATCAGTTTCGCTAATGATGTTGTAAAAGGCTCGCACGTTTGAATAGGAGATTTTTGAGGCGTTGATGACGTTACATATCGTGTGCAGGTTCTCCAACAACCTGTCAGAGAGTTTGTGGCGAGCAGTTTGCAGAATTATAGCCTCGAATTGATCAGGATCAATAAATCCAGAACCAGACTTGTCACAATAGCGAAAGGCCTGTCGTACGCGCTCACCTTGGAGGCCGCGAAGCATCTGTGAAAACATGACATAGTCCAGAGAGTGTCGAGATTTCGTGTCACCAAGATATAAACGAACCCACTGCGAGTTCCAGTCAAAGGGTAGGGCGTTGGGTGACTTGTTTTGGTGGTAGAAGCGCTCAAAGTCATCAAAGGTGACCTTTCCATCCCCGTCAACATCAAAAAGCCTAAATGCAATCAAATATTCGGCATCTGGTTTCTCCAGCAGCTGCTCAAATGCAAGCCAATCGTTTAATTTCAGGTATCCACGTTTCTGGATATCGGCTACGCTAAACAGCAAGGCATAGCTTTCCCGATGTATCTTGTGGTAGTCCTCGCCGGCCGGAGTAATTGCACGCACAAAGTCATCGCAGTTCATCACCTTCTCGCCATGTTCATCCACTCCAGATGCCTCTCGCACAAAGGCAGACCGTTCATGCGCTGCTTGCATCGCTGCTCCGTTTCAGCCACAAAAAAAAAAAAAAAAAGACGAACAATAAAACCACAGAGAATTTAACCAAAAAAATAACAAAAAAAACCCCTAGAAGAAGAAAGAAAAAAAGCTGCTTTCGCCTTTGAAGGAAAAGGGAAATTTTTTCCCTTCAAAGGCGGGGGAGGAACTCTGAGCCGCATCAATCACGTGCAAGTCCGAACTTACCCGGTAGCACCAAATCGGTATGTTTGCAGTATCGCATTGGTAAAATTAACAACCTACATACTATTATACAATCTCAAAGTCTTACTTAATTAAACAACAGCGAGGTACGAGTAGAGCACCTTGCGAATCTCAAAAAATTCGCGACTAATGCCTCCTTCAATCTGAATTCGCCCTTCAGCTGATTTGGTAATGCTCACAACCCCATCGCAGAGTAAGACACCCTCTCCTCGTAGCTCTGCCCGGTGGCCTTGGTCATGTAGCCGCGCCTTGAGCTCAGCTAGACCAATGTCTCCTACGAGCAGAGGCATGGTGCGTGGAGCAAGCGCAAAGTCGTGGCGGTCGAGCTTCTCAACAACAGCCAGTTGTGTTTCCTTTTCATCGTCATCATCCTCGTCCTCCACTTTTGCCTCTATCTGCTCGGAAGGTGGTAGAATCTTACCAACAATGTGTGCAACCATGTGCTTGTCTTTGAGAGACTGCCACCGCAGCGAGCGGTAAAGAGCGTCGGAAATCTCACACATAAAGGCAGACGTGTCAACGCTAGCATTCACTTGTTCGCCATTAATCGGACTGAATACCCTCTCAATTCCTAAAGCTTTGAAAGAAGCTGCCAGCTCGGTAGTCGTCGTGGCCGATCCACCAGTCAACACCAGTTGGCGTGGCTGTAGCTGGGGGACAATCATCTGAAGCGACCTATTATCAACCAACCCTTGGATGTCAACAAATGCGACCGTAAACTTAGCATCAATTTCGACATGTTCTCGTACAAGTCGCGTAGGAGTGGTTTCAGTGTCACCATTCATTCGTCTATCATCAGACCCCCAGTGACGATGCTGTCCCGCTGTAATGTCGTCCATATCCTCATCATCCTCATTCACCTTTATCTTTTTAGAGGGCCCTGAGCCTGCTCTATAGTCGTCTTGCTTCTCTTCAGCTCGCTTGAAAGCTTCTGCATCTATTGTCTCGCCGTAATCATCAACCCGTCGCCGCTTAGGATTAAATGGGAAAAGTCTATTGCGCCCCCGAGCCTGACGAACATCATAATCAAATACATTGTTGTCTTGAAGAAGCACTAATGGGCCAATATCAACTAGCCGGGTCGTTGACTCCACTACCAGTTCATCGTCGTCGTCGTCACTTGACTCATCGCCCTCGTTTCCATCTGTATCAAGAATAGACCTGTTGCGCATTTCAATCACTGACTGTGCCTCTAACCGTGCCTTCTTTTCCCGAACTGTTTTTTGAGACGCCTCCAACTCAGCTCCAGTCAATGGCACGAGTCGTCCAATCTTCATTCAGTTAGCATACAATCAAGACATTGAAATAACTACACCCACCTCCAGCTGTAGTCGCTCTTCCACTGCCACCTCACTATTATTGTTATTACTCCACGATTCGTAGAGCTTATGTGCAAATGTATTCTTTTCAGGAACTTCCACAAGTACAACACCGGTTGCAGAGCTTCCTGATACCGCCGGATCAGTCAATACAAGCTGCGATAGACCCCATGAGATGGACTCGTCCGAACAGAGGACCAATCGAGGGCCTTGTACAGAAAGTACATCGTTAATGTCAGTCGTAGTACGAATATTTTCAAACTGAAATGGTGAGCTGTTTGGTGAATGCCACTCTGACACTACGGCCGGCGACATCCATTCCAACATTGAACGAGCGTATGAGACAGTCCGTGGGCCTGTGTGAGACAGGAAGAAAATAGGCACGTTGCGCATAATCGGAGTCTCTGCCCAATGAGCTTCAAGCAAGTATGCAATTTCTAGTATTCGGCCTGCAGTCGATACCGGGACGACTGCAGTTCCTCGCCGGTCGATGAGAATGGACCGCAGGGTTTCAATAAAAGTCTCGTCGCGCTTACGTTGTCCTGTTCCGTAGCGTGCACCGGTAATTAGTGCCGTTGGTCGAGAAAAGGATTCAAGAACAGTACCATTGGGCTGCATGAAAGCAGATGCTAGAAGGTGTCGGTCTCGGGTATGGTTCCAGTCCACAGCGTAAATCACATTCTCCTGGCCCTTCTGAAGTCTCCATAGTGTACCACCAATCGTATGGCCTGCATTATAGCCAGTAACTGTTAGGTCTTCAAACTTTCCGCCGAGCGTCGTGGGCTGCGAAAACTTAACGGCTAGGAGTCGATCAAAGATGGTATCGATGTCTTCAGCGGTAATCGTTGCAGCGGCACCTTCGATCACATCTTCTTCATCCCCAATTAGAGGGTGTGTCTCAGCCAGCCGAGGAAAATCAAGCGTTCGATAGGCGTCGATGGTCACAGACCGACCCATCTGAATAACAGGCAAAGTAGCGTAAACAGGAATGTTGGAAAAGCCAGGAAACGCTTGACAGCAATAAGCATATGCACCCAGATGACCTTGAGTAGCATGGGTAAGCAGAATCAAATCAATAGAGTCGTACACCTTAGCTATAGAGTTGAGCAGGTCGGGGCTGAAGGTATCGTCCCAGCCAACGTCAATCAAAATTTTAATAGACTCATCAAACTCGAGAAGACCCTGTTGAGCCTTGTGCTCCGCGTGCGCACCTTGAAGAGGTGTGTACGTGAACATGAGAGTCGTCTAGTTGAGTTGTCTGACGCGCCGACAGATCAAGAAATATCAGCAAGCAAACATGTAACCAAAGCAAGAAAAAAATTCAGTCGAAAAAATGTCTGGCAAATATACACTCCTACGTTTTACCTATTTTGGAATTGATTTACTTGCACGGAATGTATGAACTTCTTCCTTCTCCCTCGCCGCCAAATGGTTCCTATTCTCAACTCTCAATAAACGCCGCTCAGCAGCAATTCAGGTCAATTAACGTATTATTAAACTACAATGTCACTCATGATTTGCCTTTTAGGTCATTCCACCCGAGTTCCTTGTTCAAAAGAGCCAGACGTAGAAAAACATAAGGAACACAAAGGCAAAGAAGCCTAGCCATGCACGCCAACCAACACCAGAGCGTTCTGCCATTATCCGCATTCGATTGAACGTGCCTTTGAGCTTCAGGCGTGTGGAATCAAACGTGTCGCCCTTTAGCGTTAGCCAAAATGTACACTCAAACTTAAATAAATACTCACTAAGCCTTCCATAAACTGATTTGAATCTCGGACCTCGTCTCCAATACGAACAGTGAGCTGTAAAAGTAGCATGTAAGTCAACCGTCCTGCTCTGCATCTTTATCCCACTTACATCCTTCAACATCTTAACTTTTGCACTCAAACCCTCCAACTGCTCATCATTCTGGCTCTCGAGATGATCCATCACCGCATCACTGTACTGGCCTTTGGAATTGGGCGTCGCTGATCGTCCCACCTGTCCTCCAGACCCATAGGAGCTTGACGAAAAGGGGTACGGCCCCGAAGGCGTGCCTGACCGTGACAAATATTCGGTAGGCGTCTCTGCTATTCCAGGAGACGAGGAATCGCCTGATCGTGACGGTACAGTCCCAAAGAGGGCTGTCCGATTTGGATCGCGCTGATGCAACCCGTATCTTATAGAGTCAGCAAAACAAACTCCTCGATATAATAAATAGTCACAGTCCAAACTATAAAGACAGAAAAGTATATACTCACCGATCACTCATCGTCAGATCAACAGTGGGAAAGTTACGTCGCCCCCTGGGCAATCTCACCACCACCATCACAACCACCCAACTACCAAACACGGTGTTAATTAAACTCTACATATCTACAAGTTCTCTTCCAGGCTAAAAAAAATCGCGTAATCCGCTTCTATTTCCTTCAACGAAAACGAGAAAAGAAGCTAAACATCGTAATGATCTTTCAGGGGTCTCCACTCTAATACGCAAATCAAACGTATTTGGCGCACCCCCAAAATCCATAAATGTCACTTCCATATTCCAATCAAACGAGCGGAGACTGTAACGCCCAGTCACCTTTCTCACACCTTTCACTTTAACGACCACCAAATTTCACCAAGCGAAACTGATCATGAGTATAATTAACCATCAGTGCAAATCAATCATCGTCTTTCGATAACGACTAAATAATAAATAAAATTATCCGCGCCAGATACAAGAACAAAAAAATTCACCTCCCAAAAAAGCACATCCTATCGCTTACAGGCTTAAAAGCTTGGGCGTAATATGATTTTTGTAATATGATAAATTCCTGGATCATCCATATATCTACTCAAGTATATTGTACACCCTCGAGACCAGGGCCATATTTGCGAAACGGCTTCCAGGATTGTAAAGTCAAAAACTAAGGCAATAAAAAAAGCCAAAACAAAAAAGAAAAACAGATATACCAGATCATAATCATTGACTATAGTGCCATATACATAGCTTAGTATGGTGGGTTGAAATCTTGAGGAATTATGGGTTGTTGCTGGTATAACGGCGCACCATAGGACTGTTGCCCGCCAGGTATAACAACGCCTGCAGGTCCTGTAGGAGTGCCGTCAGGAATCGCGCCAGGAAGGCCACGAGCCACATACCGAGCAAACGTCAATCCTAAAGGTCGCTCTCCATAAATATACCCTTGGAATTTGGTGATAGCATCTTCAGCGGTAAGCGGGTTATCAAACTTTACCACGCCGGTCCCCCTTGAACGTCCACTAGGCTCGTACTGAATTTCAGCCTGTAATACAACGCCAATAGTAGCAAATAATTCAATTAGATCATCATTGGTTGTGGCCCAAGGAAGGTTTCGTACAAAGATGGTATCGCTAGGTTCTCCGCCCCCAGTGACGTTGTCAGTGAAATCATTAGGAGGATTGATGGGTATACCGCCATAACCACCACGAAATCCGCCACGGGCAAAACCTCCACGAGCTGGAGCACCATACATCATACCCCCGCGGCCACCAATAAAGCCACCACGACCACCAGATCCTCCAGCACCCATGAACCGGTCCTCGCGGACTTCCAACACTCGACCCTGCCATTCAAATCCGTTGAACTGGGCTACTGCATTCTGTGCATCTTCTGGTGTATCGAAAAGCACAGTTCCACTTCCTTTAGGTCGACCATCTGGAGCTGTCATGATATTTGCGCGGACGACACCACCAGCACTTCTAAATAGATCCTTCAATTCTTGCCAACCCACAGAGTAAGGCAACTAAAATCAATTAGATCGGGTTTTAAAATCGGAAACAAAATCAAAAACATACATTGGAAACGTATAGTTGCGTTGCAGCAGCTTGGGGGTATCCATTACCGCCAGCACCACCAGCAAACGAACCCGCACCGGCATTACTTCCAAACTTTGGCTCCTGCTCACGATCCTTATTTCTCATTAGTAAGGTGAAATAAATTAAAAAAAAAAAAAGTCTTACTTCTCTGACGTAAACCAGTCGACCCATCAAACTTTGGTTGCTCAACATGGTGATTGCATTCTGAGCCTCGTCCTTCGATGAATATTCCACAATTCTATCTGAGTTTAGCAAGATCGAAAACCAAACAAACCATTAAAAAAATATTCATATTTTTAATCACATACCCGCATCCCTAATTCTTGTTAGTCAATTCCTTCAATTACAGTTCCATCCAAAAATAGTGCATTTTTGCCGGTCCCCAGAATGCCCTGCGCGTGATGACTATCTCAGACGTCACGGGCAAAGAGAGTAAAAAAAATACCTTAGACATTCCATTTGGTAAAAGTAATACATCTGCGTACAAAACCTCGCCCGCTATAAAAAAAGGGATTCTGTTAGTTCATTCTGCAAGCCGGAGTCTGCGGACGCGGGGGTGACGGGCAGCTTTAGGCGGCGGCGATCACTCTTGTTAAAACACAATCTCTGGTCGTAAGAAATTAAATATCGAAGAGAAAATTATTCCAATTTCATTGGGTTTCTTCATTGTCTCTGGTGTGAGCCAAAGTCTGGATAATCCTAAAAATAAAAAGAAGCATCCGCCACCAAGGTCAACCGGATGAGCTTCAAATGGCCTGGTTCACCTCCTGTAAAGGCACCACAATGACCAGAAACCAGTCAACCAGTCACATGTAAAGTCTTTCCTTCTGTAATTCACCCCTGCATTCCCTTGAATTGACTCCTTCCATTGTCGATACGTACCTTGTCTCATGAAATCCTTCAAGTTGTGCCATTTGACGTCATAACTCAGATTTCCAACGTACACCCGTCGCTCCTGCTGAGATCCATCACGAATTTCCTGCATTTCACGACCCTGACTTCCACCGTCACTCAGCTTCGATGTTTGTAATGTTGAGGCAGAAGTTGTAAAGTCTCGCGGTGAGGCTGAAGTCGCTGTCGTTCGAGCTCGCAACCGCGACCGCTCGCGAAACGGACGACCACCACCATCAGCCTCACCGTGCTCTTCTTTGGGACCGCCAGCAGAACGTCGAATGGGTGAATGGGACCGTGACCGTGACCGTGAACGGGCTCTCAGCGACCGGCCTCGCTCGCTATCGTAACTGTAATCGGTGTGTGACCTCTCATTCTCTGGACTCCTGTACCCAATATTGTCTTGATTTTCATTTGTATGTCTGTAATCATGATCAGAACCTGAGTCTCTTATGTTATATTCAATGCGATCTGAAAACCCTCTTCCCGCAAATCAAAACGCGGTTCAAACTGTGAGGCCGAGAAAACAAGCAGGCCCAAGCCATTTCGAAGGGAGCCTGACACAGTCTGATCCACGCATGTGCGAGTATCATCGTGTTAGTGTGACTTTATACGCATTAATTTCCATCAGGGTGATCCAACTCACCAGGCATGATTTTTGTGCCCGTGGGCGAGTAGAGTGTAGGAGGTCACAACGGCGACCATACAGCAGACCAGGGACGGCCACAAACACAAAAAAAATTAACAGAAGTATAAAACAACATACCTTCTTTAGGATAATTTATTAAAATAATTGAACATTGTTCTCTTACCTATCAGAACAAATACCTTTGAACCACTGCCTCAGCATACTCGAACATTTTTTCCCTTATTCCCGGTAAATTTTGAGACAGTTCAGCTCCCATCTGCTAGTTAATTTCAGTTTATTTTCTTGTTGAGAATATATAGAACCAAATTACGCTGCAAAGCGCGCTTTCTATCCTACATATAATGGGCTACATCTCAAGTAGAAAAAAAAAACATGAATAGAGTCATAGCTAAATAATTTACATGTTTATATTTTACCAGTAAGACGAATGTAGAGCAGCATCGTCTGCATCGACACGTTTAGACTTTGCAGATCCATTAAGCTGTATTAGTTAGCAATAAGCACCGATCTCATATTCTAGCAACATACCTCAAGCAAAATATACTTGTGCAAAAAGTGTAAAAAGTCCAAATAGCTGTAAGAATCATTGTTTTTGTCTTCAACCAGTAGAGCTGCAAACTCGTGTTCAGCTCCATCCTTGCCTTGTCGAGCAAGCTGAAGAAACTTGGTCTCAATCGCCTGAGTATCAGCAAGGTGTTGAAGAATGTTGCGAACTTGACGGTTGAGCAAAGTGTCAAGATCGGGAAGCTCGTTCATAAGCGGATCAAGCTTGTCGAGCGAATCAACCGAGTCACCAAACAAGTCCTTGAGCAGATTAGGATTCACATTCGCGTGAAGCCACAATATAGCAGTGCCACCATTGTCAAGTAGATAAGCGCCGCCATTCTCAATAGAGGAGTATGAAGCTCGTTGCAACGGCGGCAGCACTAACCGGCCTGTTTCGTCGGTGAAGCCCATTTCGGGGTTGAGATTCTGAAGGGCGTAGAGCCTTGGGTACAAATACACGCTGAATTCAGATAAATCAATCGATTTTAACAAGCGCATCGAGTACACTCTTGCATCAGAGGTGACTGTCGTACCTCGGAAAGCTTTTGATTTGGTGAGAGCAAGCATGCTAAGAGCAAGCTCGGTAATACCGACAGGCATAATCAATTCACTCTGTGGAGATCCAGGTGCTCCATACTTTCGATATGCAGCAAGAATATTAATGAGATGGTCATTGAGTGAAGCCCGGACCGTCTTAAGCGGCTTAACCAACATCTGTTCAGCAGCTTCGACTGCAAAGATCTTGGTAATGACATCTTCATCTGCATAACGTGTAATCTCCCGGAATTGATCAGATACTCCTCCATTGAGATTCATACACCGCACTCTTCGTCGGCCATCTTTTGTGGTGTACATTAGAGCAGCCTGGAAATGTGCATCAAGGCGTGAATCCAGTTTATTGTCGTATTTAAAGGTGACAACAACACTCTTTTTACTGTCAATAATACCAAATTTAGGATCTGCCCCAGCATAACTGTGTGTAAAGTTGCCGTGGTACGCTTGAACTTGAAGTCCGTTGGAACATCGTACCTTTAACTCAGCCATGTATCCAATATCTCGCAAAACAGCATCAGCAAGATCGTTAACAAACTTTCGGCCATCTCTCTGAGGAATGAAGTTGGGGTAATAAAATAACTGACCTCCTGAAAACTCGGAAACAGACCCAGGAGAGGCCAAATCAATATAGGCGGACGGGAAAGCGAAGTAATTGAGACCAATTCCGGCCTCAGCATATTTATCACCAAGTTGCTTATAAAAAACTCCAACTTCTCCAAATAAGGTCTTCTCCTGGTCGGTATTGTAAAGTTTTGACTGATCGCGATAGGTGCACTTTCCCAGACCCCATGTTGGGAGAACAGAGACAAACATGTTCACCACACCACCAGTTGACTTCAGTGCTTCGTATATGGCTGTGAGCGTGCTTCCAACAGCTGGTTCCGGTATCTTTACGTCTTCAAAGAGTAAATCGATGCGATCGAGTAAACCTTCAATGGCCATTCTGGACTCGTCAGGATCGACAAAGAGACCAGTATGCAAAGGAATAAATGGCTCCTCAATGTCACTCATCACAACCATTTGAGCCTGTTCCAATTCCGGACTCATGTTATAAAATTGAATCTTCTGGTCAAAAGTACAGATGCAAACTTTAACCCCCATAGGTAGCTCAGAGTCAATACCATATAGAGCTTTTCGAATGCCTTCAACAGCAATCTTGGGAACCTCTTTGTTGACTGCATCAGCGCTGACATCAATCGCGAATACATATCTTAGAGGTTCCGGTTCAACCTGATAATACTCCTTTGGAACCTCGAAGTCAACCGTACCAAGACGCAATTCAAGTCTACTATCAACATCAACTCGGCGTTGAGACATATCGAGAGGAGAAAAGTAGTCAGAAGTAACATTGTTGGCAAATTGACAAAGATTGCAAGTCATGCGCGCTCCTCCGTGAGAGAATTGCATGAAAGGATTCACGTACGCACGGCATCGGCCACAACGAGGAGGTCCATTTTCACCAAAATTAAGAACTGGTACGGGCTCTTCATCTTCATTCAATTGAGCCAAGGGCTGCACAACTAAACCTAGAGGTAGCTTGGTATTGTTGAGCAGTTCAGCAGATAAAGGAACATTATATAAACTGAGTCGCATAAATTTGGGATTGGACGCTCCTTCATCTACAGCAGAGAAAGCGATAGCCGGTGAAGGGGGGTTGAGTTTTCGCATGGTCGGAAAAGGCGTGTCACGATACATAAGTTGCTGCTCTTCGCGGTATTTAACGATAGAAGGCAAATTAGCTCCATCTCCCTTTCTGCTTCCCGAGGAGGAATCCAATTGCACACCGCTCTGCTCGTCGTAGCGCCGGGGCACATCTAACGGTTGTCCAGGTCCGGGTTGAAAGCCTTGATTTGAATTAAAGGCATTATTTTCCGGATTTATATATTCCGTACTATCAGTCTCGTCTATAGTTTGCACCAGATCGGAGTGAAAAGCACGGGCCGGCCGTTTGCTTCGGTGCGGCCGTACCTGCTGTTGCTGAAAGGATTCATCTTGTTCTGCATTGACATTCAAATTACCAACTGCCTCAGTCAGTTGATTCATACCAGGGATCGGGGGAGCCGGTGGCTGGTAGTTTTGATATGAGTTAGCACCGTAGGCACCGTCAAACCCTTGAGCAAGAGGAGCAGCAGCTACTGGTACTGGCGGGCGTCGTCCATAGAAGCTTGACCTGTCTAATGGCTGGCCTGTTGCCCATGAAGTGCCCTCAGCGGTTGGCAAATTCTGGCGATCCGACATCGCAGCGTTTAATGTGAAGGTTGCTGCGTCGCGCAGTCGCGACATCACTGACTTTATAACGGTGGCAGAAAGGCAAGCAGTGTTACGACTGCTTGTTTGTTAGATTTAAAGTTAACGAGTATTAGTAATGCCACTTGATATAGAGCAGAGATACTATCAGTCCGATAACTGATATAAAAGTTTGATACAGTCTATTTAGAAATCCTACCAGCCATTTGAATTAGATAATTATTATTATGATATAGATATATTTGATTAAATAGTAGTGCTTTTTGAATATTTTAGCTTTGCCTTGGGGAAGATTGAGTCTCTTCGTTTTCCAACTTCACCATTGCTCCTTCTACGACGCCATGGGCTCATCGCAATCCAAACCTACAGCTCGAAAATACGCCCAGCGAGTGATATCAGAAGTTAAGCTGGACAAGCTCAACTCTGGAAGCCCGGCTAGGCGCGAACCCAATCCGGTACCTTCTCAAGCTCAGCCAGATACACTCCAAACCGGTCGAGCAGAGCACACTCAGCTTCAGAGTACGGAATCAAAACGACCTGATGGAACAGATCCACATTTTGATGAGTGGCTCAAAAAAGTTGGACCTGTAAAGCTTCCGGATTGGCAGATCCCTCCCATTCTTGAGCGATCCGATGCTAATGCAAGCCAAAACGGCAAACCGAAGAATGTCTCAGCTGGCCTCACCATGGCTACAGAAACTCTCAGTGTAAGAATGGCAAGGAATAATAAACTGCGCGAAGATATAAAGGCAGGTATAGATTCCACTCAGCGTACGCTAGGAAGAAAGAGAAAGACTGTTGATGCTATTACGATCAGTGAAATTCTATTTTTACGAGAGAGTGGTATCAAGGATGATGATTTGCAGCAGCGGTTTGACCTTGCTGATGGTGTTCTTGAGAAGCTCAAAGGCGTGAAGCTCGCACCTAGACCCGAGGCTGTCAGTGAGACAGGAAAGATAGTTAAGACTGTTGAAGATGCTTTCGCCGAACAAGAGGCTAGACACTTGAAACGCCTTCAAAAAGAAAAGGAGCTGAAAAAGGCGAAGAAAGAAAGACTGACCTCAGTTCCCTAAACACATCCTAGCTGGTCTGGTTTACTTAGTGTGATATAATAATGTTCTAAATATTCTTTGTACATAGTTGAACAAAAAAATCTATATTTTTCTACTGTTCTTGTACTAGTTGTTCTCTCCAAGCCGTGATCCACCCACCTTCCCAACATAATATGGCAGAGGCCGACGAAGAGTACAGCGAATTCTTCCCGCGAGGGAAATTTCACTATACACGCGAAGTTTCGAGTGTTATAAAATCACAAAGGTCTCGGCTAGATGAACAACTATTGATTGACATGTTACTGAAGGATCTGGCTAATATTGGATCTGACCTCTACCCTCCACGCAATGAATCCTCTCTACACGAGCTATATCTGCAGATTACTTCAAACGATGGTGATCTTCTGAAGCAGTATTGTCTTGTCTACTATCTTCTACTCGACCTCGAAAGCTCGCAGGCCGAAAAATACGCAGACGCTAAGTGCATCCCCATTGGATACCGAAAGGTCATTCGAGGATTCCACGATCTTGACCAATTTAATTTTGATGTGAGTTTGTTTATTTCTAGAAAGGCTCTTTTCTAACCTCTTAGGCTGCTCTTCAAAATCTCACTCATGTTTCGACCGTGGCTCAATATGCCGAGAAGGTAGTGGGCATCTTTTCCAAATATGCAGGCTCTCCCGAACGGCCAAGCTCCTACTATATCATCACCTACATTCAGCATACACATTGTCTCTTGGATTCTAATGAGATAATTGAAGCATATTTTGGGGCCCTATCAACAAAGCAGATTCCTGCTGCATTCGCCTTTATTCGCACCGTCTCACCAGATTCCAAGCCTGTATTTTTAAAGAGCCTGACTGACTTTTGCTTGACGTCAACAAACCGCGAGGAAGCTCTTCAATATCTTGCTGGTCTACCGTACGATGCAACTGAAGAGGAGACCGTATATCAAGCTCTCAGAAATATTCTAGAGTCTGAATCTGTTGATACTGCACTACGTGTCTCGGCCGGCCGAGTTTTGTACATTCGAAAGCTTCATCGAGGGGATTTGTCTGAGGCTCTGGCTCTTGCTAACGACTTCAGTCGGGGCCGCTACGGTTCGTTTGAATCATCTACCAGCGGCATTAGCTGGGCAGATATGGCTCGAACTTTGCAAGCCCAAATGCAAAATAAAGGTTGAGTCTCTTGTATACTAGTCTAATGCGTTATTTAAATAAAGACAAAGTGTAGTGTGTGTCACAAAATATATACAGAAAATAGAAAATGTTGGTAAATTTCCAACCAATTTAAGTCACTTTATAGCAAAGAGTTACTCCAAAAAGGTCTTGACACCTGTATAATGTTAGTATGGGTACTCTATAATCTATGAGGCTTCACTTACTCTTCAACCAGGTGGAGTACTCCTTGTTCTCCTTGTAGTTGCTGTAGTTGGCAACAAAATCGACAAGGTTGTCGTTGATTCCAAGGCTCTCGAGGTAGGCGTCGACGCCCTCCTGAACCTTGGGGTCAAGGGTAGAGTAACTGGGACCCGAGTAGACGCGGTCACCTTGAGCACCTTCGCTCTTGAATATGGCATCGATATCCTTGTCAGAGACGTAAATATTCTCGGGAGCGAAGACGGGTCCGCTAATAAAGCCCTCGATGACAAGGTTTCCCTTTCCAGGCTTGGACACAGTAACAACGGTGCGGATGTTGGTGTTGTCGAATTCGGACTCGTCGAAATCGTCTTCCTCGGCCTCTTGTTCCTCGTGCTGGTGCTCTTCCTCGTCGAAGTTCTCAAAGGAAGAGTCAAAGCTTTCATTGACGTCAGTAACATCGGAAGGAACAAAGACTACACGAATAGTCTGGCCATCGGTCTCGCTAACAAGCTCGACTTTGTCGATTCCGTCTTCATCAATAAGCTATAGGTCTTGGTTAGGTTTGTTCAGATTAACAGGTAGCAGAATCACTAACCTTGAAGGTGGAGTTGGAAAGGGTGGGAATATCAACTTTATCCTCTGTGATCTCGTACTCAATCTCGTCCTTAATTGAGGTAATGAGAGCCCCAACGGGGTCTGCAGTTGTTAGTCTAGCCCTTCTGATTGACCATGTGGGCAACATACTGGCTTTCTTCAAAGCAACGGGAGCCACAGAGAAGTATCGTGAAGGAATACGGGTGACAGAAGGGGTGCGAACAGTGTGAAAGACATTCTGAACGCTTCGAAGGGCAAATCGGCGGGCAAGCATTATAAAAGTTGTGGAGAAGTAAGAAAATTTTTTGTGGATTTCAAGGACAACAAAGTTGGAGAAGCAAGGTTCGCTACCCAAACTGTGTTTCAACTTGGAATAAGTTGAATAATAAAGGGAGTAGTTTGGCTACGGGAGAAACTGTCTTGGAGTTAATTTCTGGAGCATCTCGCTCGACGTCTCATGAGAGCAAGAGCTCGTCCCCTCCTTCAACAATAATCTTTCTCAATCCATGTAGATATTTGAGGTCTCACTGATTTATTATTGCTACTGGGATGAAACACTTTTGAAACTACCTTAAAAATGATATAATATACAAACGTCAATCCATCAAAACTCAAAACAAGTCCTGTTTCATAACCACCCATTACCTTTCAGAGCTCAAATGAACGATTTTAGTAGTCAACTTTGTCAAAAAGGCCTTCGAATTTATCGGTGCATCGCCGGATCATCTACTTTGATCATACGAATTTGCGCCAGGCCTTGAAGGTCATTCTTCCAATTGCGAAACATTTCGACGTTCGCAGAGTCTGTCAAATCGGGAACAGAGAATCCTGACTGGTACTCGCTCTGCTCTTGTTCAATCCTGTGGAGTAGTTTCTGGAGCTTTGTCGTGGGTGGACGATTAGGTCGCTGTTCCTTTTTAAGCTTCTCCAGCTCTTCTTCATCTCGATTAACATAGCTTTAAACGATTAGTCAAAGTTATTCCTTCATTTGTATGAACTTACGCAGAGATTATTCCACGGATTTCCTCGATGGTGAGAGTCTTGAAGTCCATACCGTCCGTCACTTCTTTAAAAAATCGAACACGCTCCACTATCCTGTTAGAAAAAACTCTATAATGGTGTATAGTAACCTACTTTTCACTTCTCGACCCCTTAGACGCTCCTGTTTATCCTTGGCAACTTTGTCCTCTCGAAGCGTAGCGCGGTTCAACTGCTTGAACTTGCGACTCTTGGGATGAACATAACCCTCCTTTCCCTTAACTTTATCCTTAACCTTGTGAAGTGACCTGGCCAGTGGCATCTTTTCTTGCTCCCAAGTGGAAAGTTTTTCGTTGGGAAGAAACTTTGCTTCTAAACCCCACAAAGAAAAAGTCAAAGTCAAAGTCGAAGCCCTTTTTTTGGCTTGTTTCTGCCGTTTTTTTAAGTGGAATTTTTCAAGTTTAAATGCCTGTGAAAGTTCTGAGAAGGCGCGATAAAAGACTGTTTAAAAGACCTTTTGAAGTAAACATTGCTTATATTGCCTCTACTATAACGTATTTCTTAAAATTTATTAGCATTAAATTGAAAAGATCACATTTCTAGCGCGTGAGAGTTTTTGCCCTTTTGCTGTACTTTGTCACGAGCTGTTTGACTTGTTGACTGTTACTCTCAGCCTTCACCAGCATGGGTATTTCGGGTTCGTCGATAGAAAGCGATTTATCTTTCTATGCTAATAATATTTAGGACTGCTTCCGCTGCTTAAATCGGTGCAGCAGCCAATCCATATTCGCGCGCTAAAGGGAAAAGTAGTCGCGGTAGACGCATACGGATGGCTCCATAGAGGTGCTTTTGGCTGCGCATGGGATCTTGCATTGGGAAACGATACTACTAAGTAAGTGACTTTTGGGCGCGTTTTTTAACTCGTGTTCTGTTCTGTTAACGCGAACAGGTATATTGATTATACGATGAACCGCATTCGGATGCTACGTAATTTTGGAGTAGAGCCCCTCTTTGTGTTTGACGGCGGCTATTTACCTGGAAAAAAGGGAACCGAAGAAAAGCGCCGGGAGATGCGCAAGTCTGCGCGGAATCTGGGACGAGAGTATCTGAATCTCGGAAATACTAAAGCAGCCGAGCAGCAATTTCAGCGTTCCGTGGATATCACGCCAGAAATGGCACGGTCACTGATGCAACATCTAAAACGGGAGAAGGTATCTTATGTGGTTGCTCCTTATGAAGCCGATGCGCAAATGACACATCTAGAGATGACTGGCAAAGTCGATGCTATTATCACCGAAGACTCCGATCTCTTGGTTTTCGGAGCTAATCGTATTCTCACAAAGTTAGAGGAAAGCGGTCATTGCATTGAAATCAGACGGTCAGACCTGCCTCAGATGAAGGACACCACTGTTTCCCTTCGAAACTTTACTCTCAATCAATTCCGACACATGATCATCATTGCAGGGTGTGATTATACTCAAGGAGTATATGGAATTGGCTTGAAAAAATCCTGGAAATATGTTCATCGATATCGGACGCTGGATAATACTATTCGAGGTATGCGACTTGAGGGTGTTGCTATTCCAACATCATTCGATCAAGAAGCCTTGCTTGCAGATTTGACATTTCAACATCAGCGAGTGTATGATTCAGATTTAAACAAGCTGGTCTATTTAAACGAACCTACGACTCCTCTAGATGCTGCGATGGACAAAGCTATAGGGCCGGATCTAGATGAGAAACTGGCTCAAGGAATAGCCAATGGTGATATAGATCCCATCAGTCACAATCCATTTCCCTCGCTTGTAAAAGAACAAGCACTGCCCATAGCTTGGCCTGTGTCAAAGTCTACAACCGCGCACCGAACTGTCTCCACTCCGGTTATTTCAAGAAAGCTTCAGACCAAAACTCTGAAAGACTTTTTCTCTCCGAAACAAAAGTCTGGATTTGTCGGTTTGGGTGATTCTGGCAGTGGTGTGCGTATTGGAAGAGCCAGTACATTCTCGTCGGGTGCGATGGAAAGAATCCCTCAAGCGCTACTTAAGCAACCTATGTTTGATAAGCCTACAAGCTTTGTCACGGAGAAGAGTAACTACTTTTCAGATAGCTTGGATTCGGTGAACGGCAGCACCGACGAGTCAATAGCCACCACCACTTGTGTTGATGCTGAAGACATGGCTATGAAGGCTGCAGAGGCTGAAGCGGATCAATACTTTAGCAGTGAAGTTGACTTTACTCAACCCGAGCCAAACAGGGGTGCATTCGGTGGGGTCGAAGCTTCGTCGGAGCTCGATGATTTTGAGTTTGTGAATCCCCAAGCTGTGCCGATAGATACAAGTCCGTCTAAGGGCAGCGATTCGTCTCTTTCGGAGCCCTCGCCGACTCATTCGCGGATTCAGGTGCAGGCACCTTCCGATATTGGTCATACAGAAGCCGTCTATGAAACCTCTGATGGAGAAATATCAGACGACGAGCAGTCAAGTTTACAGTCTGATTATACGACATTAGTAAGCAATAGACAAAAGACTCCAAGGGCTCTTCAGTCGACGCGCCCGGCTCGGCGCCTGTTGACCACCCCTATAGCCACATCTCCATTTCACAAAAACTCGCCTTTGACGTCTTCAATTACGGGACAAGGGCATCATTTTCATTCGCTTGCGGATCGCTTCTCCTACAACGACGGCTTGATGACACCACAAACACTACCAATGAACTCACAGCGATCCAACTCGTCATCGTTTGACACACCTACGCGGCGCGTCGCACTCGCCAGCCTGGACGTCAACAGTGTTTCCATCAACACCGCGCTGTTTGCAACCCCGCAACCACCACAAACAGCAAAATCATTCTTTGCACCGCTGGAATCTGACACGCCGCGCAAACGTCCACCCACCGACCGTGCGCATAGCGAGAACAGACCCGAGGAAACAACCGCAGGATCGGCTCGCAAACTGGCAAGGTTTGCCTACGGCATGCGTAAATAGCGTTGTTGTTGCTTAGGTTGGGCAGGGGGCCGGATCGAGACCTTACACATGTATCGCATAGTTTAAAATACAGATTTGCATATACACTGTCAACATGTAATCTACATTTATGAACCACCATAAGGGATAAAAGACTTGCTATAGACAATACATTTAGGAAGCTGCACACCAAACAAACAAAAAAAAAACACAGTACACAGTCTAAATGTTGGTACTACAAACGCAGTGTCAGTGTCATGTGGCATAACTGACAGTTTCCTTTATATATACACTGCATACCGCGTCCCAATCCGTGATCATTAGCCAATGCCAAATTACCAACCCAGTGATCCGCCCTCTTTCACATTTAACACAATCTAAAAAGAAGCATAAAACAATTCATCAATCGGAACGTCGATGGGACTAATCAGACAGCGTACTTGCGAGTCCATTCTCGAGCTGTGGCTTCGTAGCGGGCACGATCGGACTTGTATATGTGAGCAATTTCGGGAACCAACGGGTCATCGGGGTTAGGGTCAGTCAACTATTAAAAGTTAGTTACTGTGTCTTCATCACAACATGAAAATTTCATACCAATGAGCAGATGGATAATAAGACTAAAAAAACATGACGTTAGCAAGCCGTTGCGACGTACGAAATCACCTCACGCGGTGACGAACTAAAAAAATACGTACCCTTGGGGATGGTCAAAGCAGGGGACCATTCATCTTTTAAGATATCCAAGCAGATACTTCCATTGTTGTTGATGTTGGGGTGGTAGACCTTTGTAGTGAAGTTGATCTTATGAGTTAGCCAAGGCTCTCAAAGAGACCGATAACGCACCTTAGGGGGTTTAAAAGGATAAAGAGGAGGGAAGTGAATCGAAAGAAAGAAAACACCACCAGCGTAAGGACTGTCACTCTGTTATGGAATTAGAATAAAGCGTCGGTTTGGATTGGATATTTGCGGGAAAGGGAGGGGGGGCCACTGCCCACCAACTACCTTTTGCCACAAACAGCAATCACCCATAAAAAAAAAAAACTCACGGGTCCAATGATGGTAGCCTGCCAGTGAAACTTTACCTTTAGTTAGCATTTATAACGACATAACCAATATAAAACAAACCAAGTCATCACCAACCGGTCCGGCACTGCACGAGGCGGGAGGGTCGCTGGACCCGAGTTAGCTCAACCACACAAACTCAACACCACCCAAAAAAAAAAAGACGCACCGTCCAAGATCGAGAAGCTCCTGGTTGAGTCTTTTCTGTGCCATCGCAGTTTCCAATTAAATAAGAGAAAAATGCAAAAAAAATAGAGAAATCAAAATCCCAAAGGAAAAGATGGAATCGTAAAGAAGCACCGCAAAAAAACTCAGCACTGGCAAAAAGTTCAACTTGTCAGGGTAACCAATTTTCCGGTGAAGTGCCACTGCTTTGTTTTTTTGGCTTAGTGACAACTACGGCTTTTTTCACCGCTATATAAAACTAATTTTTTTTTTATATTGCAAGTCTAATATTTAATATCAAAAAAAAGCTATCAAAAATCACTCGCTCTCTACATCTCATACTCGTCTTCCGACCCAATGTCCCCGCCTTCTTCAATTTCCTTGGCAAGCCTGTAGTAGACACGTTAGCACATCATAACTACCTTTACTTTCTGTAACTCACTCTTTTTCTCTTTCACGTGCCTCTTCAGCATTCTTGAGTTCAAGTCGGTGCTGGTTCATGGGGTATCGCATTGCCTTCACGCTTTGATCGTGGAGCTCGTTGCAGAATTGAATGCGCTCATGGAAAGCAATCTGCGGCTCTTGTGTAGCATAGACATCCAAGATTTCGTTACTTTGCACATATCCCTTGTCGTGATCGATCGTGGCCTCAATGACTCCGTCACGAATGGCCTTGGCAACAATGTACTCAGCAGACTCCTCAGACTCAAGATGCAACTTGATACAAATATCCTTAAGAGATATGCGCGAGTATGTGAGAGAAATGGTACGAATACCAGTCTTGATGACATTCTGGCGAAGTCGTGAAATCAACGAGTAGTTATTGTCGCGCTTAAAGGTGGCGGCATATTTGTTGACAACATTACTAAAAGTAGCCAAGTCGCCTATTCGCACTGCCTGCGTTACCTCAAAGTAAGGGGCAAGAGACTTCTCCAAACCCTTTTGTCGAAACATGGCCCGGTCGGGAATGTCACCCATCAGGAGCTCGGTGATGATAAGCAACTTATGAGCCGACTGTAAAAAGCCAGCAGTATATGTAGTCTGCGGTGCTTGTCGAATAGCACCTATAACGTGATCGTGTGCCGAAGTATAATCGAGCTGTATGGCACGAATGCGTCCAAGATAATACAGATATCTAGCAATGAGAGAAGACGAAGCACTGAAAGGAAACGACGCCTTCGAGACAAGCAAATCGGCCTGTGTGATCGACTGAGTCAAGAGATAGTTGCGAAGTAAGAGCGTTGTCAATGAGGCTTGCGTCTCAGTGTCATGGCGGAGAGTAGCACTACGCAAGCCAGCAAGCTGCAAAGGCCTAATCTCGGTAAGACGGTTGACAAGCTCGAATACTCGAGCATGATAAAACCAGGCCTTGGCAGCCAGAATGTCGAGAGTTCGACGGTTGTAGTTGCGCAACAGAGGGGCAAGTTGTTCCTGAGCAAAAACAGCAGTCTTTTCCAGGTTCACATGATTATCTAAGGCATAAAGCAATACCAAAAGATGAATGTAAACATCAACCTCGGGAAGGATCGTTCCAGTGGCACGCTCGCTCTTGACCTCCTCAGTCTGGATTAAAATCAGTCAGCTGGTAAGACTTCACCATCAATCAATCAACTCACCGAACCCAATATTTCCAATAATGAAGTCAAATCCCTGCTCTCAGAGTATGTGCTGTAGATAACCTGAGCCAACAAGGAAGCAGTCAACCGCTTGCGGAGAACGCTCAATCCACGAACGACTTTGAGAGTAAATCGTGGATCTAGATTGGAGACAGCCTTTTCAAGAAGAGAAAAGTTACCGTAGATATCTAATAGAAGGTGTCAATATAACTGAGCCAAAACACACAAAGGCTTCCAACGGGATCTCAGTCCCATAAAAGGTCCTGCCCCTCGCCACCGTCACCAACCATCAACTGTAAAGGCAGCCAAGTCACTGCTAGTCTTGGGAACGCCCGAATCAGCGAGCACGATATCACCGTCAGCTTGCTCAACTGTCATTGTAGTTCAAGTGGCAAAGATGAAAGGTGTTGGGTCTGTGAAGACTTCAACTTCAACCAACAAAACACTCGAAATCGCAAAAATGACGACGATCGAAGACCACCTTCAAGCAATTGATAGTGCTTCTAGTTCTCTTGGAATATTAGAGTACACTCGTCCGGGATTTTTCACCTCTGCCCTGCTTGGAAATCACAGCATCACGTCTTTGATTCGCGATGCTGAGCCCAGCGAAACAGCCCTCTTCACAACTAGCCATGACGGACAACCAGAAATTACGGAGTCAGCTGCGGGAAGGCTTGCAGATCGCCCTGTGACTGTCGAGGATTTAAAAAGCTCGGGTAAAGACGATATTGATACCCTCTGTCTGGCTGCTACCGAGCTTCTACAAAAATAGTATGGACAAGACGCGTTTTCTACGTGAGCTTTGTGATCTAACATGTCTAGCTATATTCCTGGTCTCGAACAACAAATTGAGAAAATATTAACTCGGTGGCATGAAGTGAAGGCCGACCTGGACTCTTATGAAACTTTGGTTGAGCACCAACGTCAACAACTACAAGCCTTGAACTTGGAAAACGAAGATAGATACGATGAATATGATGACAAGGTGACAGAGAGTGTGGTGACGGCTATTGAACATGAAGAAGTGAGCATAGCAGAGCTTCAGATACTGCTTAACGGCAAGCAGGATGAGGTCGGTAGTCCAATGTGAAGTGTGATTTTCAAAAGCTAATTTTCATCTAGCTACGGGGACTTCAATATAGATGACCATTAATGATTGTATATTAGGGATATTGTAATACTATAAATGCGTTTGGGTTGGTGCGTCTTTCTTAAATATATGCACGTACTTCGTACCTCTCATAACGTTTTAACAATCTTTTTCACTTCAGGCTTTTTCTTCTCTGTCGTCCGTGCATCTTTTATTCGTTCGATATATCGTATATAAAGGAACACCTCGGCAATGCAGACGATGATGGCAGATGCGAATGACACAAGGACCCGCCAGGCACTATCCCAATGCGACGCCCAGACGAAGACAGCAAACCCAACAGAAAAGGTAGATAGCAGGACGTTTATAATAGTTGATATCTGCTGCTTTATCTCGCGCGGGTCGGCATCTGAAGCGTCGTCGACTAGGCTAAACGCGTCTGTTTTAGGTTGTAGAGCAGAGGACATCATGGCTTCGTATTGTCGTTTTTGTTCTTGAGTCCGTAACTTCTTCATGAATTCTTTGTATGCTGCGTTTGGTTCCGGGCGTGGTGGTCGGGGAATAATATATATTTCTGTTCCCTGAAGTAGGGAGACAAAAGATTTGTCAATCAAACAAGCCAACTTGTTTAGATCGCGGTGATCAATATATTTATCGACATAGTTGTATGTAATTCCATGAAAGCTCTTGAGAGTAGCAGTCATCACGACTTGGCTGTCCTGCTGTTGGCTTGCTCCCTCTTGCACACTACCTGTACTATTCCGGGACTCGTACAGATCCAAATGCTCCTGTATCACAGGGGTAAGAGTTAAGAGCACCATTGAATATGCTTCTTCGCTATGCGCCGATTGAAGTGACAAGCAAATCTGACGTTGTAGCAAAAAGTGGGTTGAACCATTCCCCCAACATCATGAAAATGTGAAATCTTCCAGCCGACAACGAAGCCTTCAAACTCTGATCTCTTTATTTAGCTGTAGTCTAGAAATTGAAACAAAAATAAGTTAAAGCTGAAATTATGGTGACGCCCGGTGCATGTTTGGTATGTGTATATTGTGTTCTAAATATATTGATACTTCGTCAAAGCAGGCTTTTTTCTCTCTTCTGAATAATTAGACTAGAGTGCTAGTGAAATTTTTGAATGTGATTTTGTAGGTTTAATTCCTGACGTTGGCCTTGTCAGCAGATTTACCATATTCCTTGTTCAGGACAACTGAGAATTATAATATACATTTTTATATTATTTTCTTACTGTTTATTTAACTTGTGTGGTTGTAAATACTAAATGGTGAAAAGTGGTAAGGTTCCACTCGATGCGAGGAGCTACTCGGACTTATTCCGCTATCTAAGAATAGTTTCATACGTCTATTGTCAGAAATAATATTGAGACTTGTGTTTTAATCTACGTAATGTTCTTTCAGAATAAATGACAACATTTAAACCGTATATTTTAGGAAAAATTCCACAATTTTTCTGGTTTTTGAGAATCCTTATGCTGTGGGAAAAGTTCTACCCCTCAAAATATTTATCTTTTACAAGAGAAATTATTCTGTCTGTTTACTTATCACACATTACTCATCATACGTTCAATTATAATAATTTAAACAAAGCAGCTGAACACTCTTTTCAAAGTCTTCAAATCCGCTAGCTCTGAGCCATTGAAATGCGGCTCAACTGGGAGTTTAGACACGACTGCGGCTGGTGAGTTTATGGAGTTAATGATATCCCCAATCCTTATATTATTTTAGAGGCACGGTACAATGTATAAAAACACACCCATACTCAATATGCTCTATCTATACTTGTCAATGTCATGAGAACATGTAGGTCTACTGCCAATTACGGGTCCCTGCTTTCACATTCTAAACTTCGACTCTCCCGAAATGTAGGTAAACAATTGTAATCCTTTATTAATAAACCCTTAATATATAGAACCCCTTCTAACCTTGATTTGCGCCATAGAACAAAGATAAAACTCAAAAACAAAAACCGGCAACATACAAAGAATAAATGAAAACATTCACACCAAACCAATTAGGACATTAATATCCCCCCTCCTCTTAATAGTGCGCTATACAACCGCTCATTCGAATAAAGTTCAAATAGACTCTGTTTTGTTGGAGGGAGACTGAGACAAGTAGGCTCGAGACTGTTGAGCCTTGCGCCGAACAGCTAAAAGTCGACTTTGAATGCTGGAGATAAATCGCTTAATGATCGCAACATCATCTCCATCAATGCTATCACTACCGTCTTCCTCCAAAAGAGCTTCAAACATCAATATCGATGTCTCATAAGCAATCTCACAAGGCCGAAGCTCCGTCATCAACTCCTGCACAGCTGCTTGCCTCGAGATTTCCAGTGCTCGATCATATAACAGCTTCTCAGCATTGATGAGACCAGTTTCTTGATAGACACGAGAAGAGGCTCGCGAGTCATTCGAGTTTTGGTTTAGCTGGAGCATAGACATGGCGCTCACCAGCATCGACTTGGAATACTCAGCTTTATCCAAAACCTCATTGTATCGTTCCCTCATCCACTGAACATTGATATTTAACCTCTGAGACGCTCCATGAGAACTATGACGAGCCCACCAGGAAGCCGTCTTATCTAGACCCCTCACCAGCAAAGCCAATGCTTTAATATACAAGACCAAAGATTCCTCGGCCAAGATAGTACTGGCCTCAGGTGCCAGATCAGGAGAAGACGACTCTTTAGCGTCCTCAACTGAACTTGTTGGCAAAAGCTGAAAGTACTTCACCTCGGCAAACTGATAAACAACATTAATCTTGGCGACAAGAGATTCCAAAAACCTGACAATTTGACGCTCGTCATCGCTCGAAGGCTCCGATTCGTCCGAACTGTTTTGGTTACTCGATAGCAACAACTGGGTTGGTGATTTTCCCATAGTATCGACACTGTGAGTTGGATCAGCTATATCTGTCTTATTGAATAATCTCATTCCAGCCATGCTGAGGGCCTTCGCAAGAGCAGATGTAGGAGAAATATTCTGCTGAGACAAACGTCGCTCAATGGTGGCCAACGGAGCCAACAAAACATTATTGTTGTTACGTGAGGCTTCTTCCCCGACTAAATAGGTGTTATCAGTACCTCGAGTTGGATGATCCGAGGCCCTTGCATGAGGAGAGCGACCCAGTTCATCTGCCAACGAATTCAGTTCGACTACTTTCTTTTCAATGACCACGTACTCGCGTTCTATAAGCGATGAATCGCTGAGTTGAGGAGTATATGAAAAGCGTCGTCGAGCTTCAACAGGTTTTTGCCTTAGAATGGCACTTGATGAAGGTGGTGCTGATGAGGGATAATCAAAAAGTTGCTGCTGAACAAGCAGTGATGAACCTGGAGAAGGCGTAATATTCCTTTCATGTTCAACAGCTCCGGTCGGAAATTGATTATGCGATTTAGCAGTCGGAGCAGGGCTGCTGTGAGGTGATCGGTCATGCCAGGGGCGACCGATTTGCTGCGGCTCATTGGTTGAAGCGTGCGGCATGGCGTCGACCAAAGAATGGTTTCGCTCCAATCGAGGTGGATTAGTTGAATATCCTTCCCACATAGGTGGTTGAGGACTTGTAGAGACTAGCTCAGAAATAAATTTGTCGTTGCCAATAACAGAAAGACAAAGATTGTCATTCTCTGGAAGAGGGCTCTTTAGAACTGTGTTTTCGAAAAACTCCCGAAATCCCATGCGCTCTACCGGATGTCGCTTAAGCAATGACTTAATTAGTCGTTTCATGTCTGTTGAAATATTGTGAGTATCAGGAAATATAATATGATCATCGGCCAAGTCAATCCGGCGCAACAATTCAACGTGGTTATTTGCGTTAAACGGAGGCTCACCGACGTTCATTTCATAAAGCACAGTGCCCACAGACCATAAATCAGCCTTAGCATCATACTTTTCGAACCGAAGAATTTCCGGTGCCATATAAAGAGGTGAGCCGCACAGGGTCTCAGCCAACGCTGTGCTGGGAAGCGAGCGAGCAAAGCCAAAGTCGGCAACTTTTAGTACCGGCAAGGTCCAAAGACCTTCGTAACCTAACGATTTCGCTTCTTCGAAAGATTTCGATGGTGTACAAAGAAGTAGATTTTGTGGCTTAATATCGCGATGAATGAGGTTAAGATCGCGTAAGAATTTCAGTGCGCTCGCGAGCTGCTTCAGAAAATGTCGCACAAGAGTTTCATTCAGGCCAGCGGTAGGAGGGTTAGGAAGTTTCTCAAACATAGACTTGATCATGGGAATTGAAGATATTTTATCTCTTCGTTTAATAAAGTAACTCAAATCTCCCAAAGAGCAATACTCCATCAACAAATGAATATAGTTTGTAGAATGTTGACAATCAATGAGAGCCACAATATGAGGATTGTTAAGCGTCTTTAGAATATTTATCTCACTCTCTAGATTCTCCAATAATCGTTTAGAGAGCTTTCGAGTGAGGGCCGACTTAATCGCCACAGTCTGGTTCGTCCGCTACACGGAGTTAGTATAGAGAACAAGGAAATAATCACCTTTAAATGAAAATATAGAACCATAACTTACCACATTCTTTCCTTTATATACGGTGGCGAAGCTACCTTTTCCTATTCGGCACTCGATCCGATAATTATTGATTGATAAAGACTCAAAATCCGAGGTCCCTGAGTTGCGATGTTTTGAGGCCGGCATAGAATAATACTATCCAATATCTCTAAAGACGCGTATACGAGTGTGTTCACAGTCCAATACCAGACACGCGCGCTAGGTGCTCGTCAAGACAGGAGCTAGTAGAAGAAGAATGATCCGTAAAAAACAAAATAAAACAAATAAATGTGTCGATTCGACTTTGAAAGTATATTATCAGGTCCTTTATCACGCTTGTACCTCTGTGGATGAGGTCTTTGTTGTGCCGTACAAAGAAGGTTGAGCCTAAGGGTTTGAACTCCAACACCAGATTACAGTAGGACTTTTTGGGACAACTCGCCACCAACGCAACGCAACGTCTTTAAAGTCACGTAAAGGAGAGTTAAAAATACGTCAGTGTTGACTCTAAATTTAACTGAATTATCTAAGTATCAATTCGGTTTTACATTATGAATATTTATCTACCTTTTACCACTACCGTCTTTTCTGAGGCACTAGCTCAAAAACAAACGGACGACACCTTTGTGCACAGTGTCTTGTCGAATAGAGGAAATTATTTAAAGTACGCGATGAATCCAACTACAATGAATATGTGTTTCTCTTTCCCATTGCATGCTGTAACATCAATCATTTTTCATGCCGGTTTTTGTTCGCATTGAATCAGGACACACACTGGAATTATTTCCATCAAGTGATCATTAGCTCCTTGAAGACCCATAATAGGTATTTAATCATCTCAATGTATGCGTGAGTAAACAAAACTATTTTAGGGTGGCATCGATAGCGTCATATCATTGTCAGATCGTTTCACCTTCAACAACAGAGCTTTAATCAAATTTCGCTTGGCTAGCTCATAAAACAGTCATACCAGATCAACGTAAATTGCCCCGTCGTGTAGTTTTCTTTTACCATTTAAGACAAAAAAAAACACATTTAAAACAACTTGCCTATTGCATAATGTTTTACAAGAAGAAAAAAAAACATGTAAAGCAAAAAAAAAAATAATGATCGGGACGAGATTCGAACTCGCGCCTCTTACGAGACCAGAAATCACTGTTGTAGTGACAAGTTTGCACTTGAGTCTGGCACCTTAGACCAACTCGGTCACCCGACCTTTTATTTGTGAGGTCTTTCCAAAAATTGGTAATCACACAGCCCGATAGCTGACGTAATTGCTAACTAAGCATAAATCCAGAAAAACGTTAATGTTTTGGACAAATTATTAAAACAAATGCAGTATCTGAAAATAAAGAAAATATGGAACTTAATGTAAGGGGAGAATGGTAGAAAATTTAAAAGTGTATATACGAGAGAAATTCATCAGTAGAGGAAGTTGTCATCACAGAACGATGCCCACCCACTAAATGATCATAAACACGTCAAAAAAGAAAGGAAGCTTTCATTTGCTCAGTTTTACGTAAACTCGAGGCGTCATATATTGATTGAGCTGACAAATATCACCCATCACTTAGTTCACTCGGGGACTGTGTGTCTTTTTCTCTAGCTCTTATAAATAATGTTCGCTTGAGTAGGGCATGTTTACACTCGTCGAAATCGCCTGAAAACTGTCCTCTAATGTTGAACAGTTTACAGCTAAAAAATGGTGCTGCGCAGTAATCGTACAACATACGAAAGTAACACACCCCACCCACAAACAACTAAAGAGGAGGCTCTCTTTTTGGGTATGATAAATCCGTGAACCAGACTTGTCATTTCTCGAAATTGGTTGCTAGATGATGGGATTTTTTAACCCAATCTTCCTGTGGAGTTCGGTCGTTGTTAAGTGAATTTGTTGAACGTGGCCGAAAGAAGATCGTATAACAAACATCTCTATAGAATTAAGGTTTATGGGCAATTAGAAAAAAGCTTACGTACCTGTCAGAGAATACGGCGCACGAAAAGTATAAGTATTCTGCTTTTGAAAGCCTTTCCTCTATAGTACGGGCTACGCAACTGTTTATGATGTTGGCACCAGTTTTATTTCTAGGAATATACACAGCTGCGGTAGCGGCTTCATTTGCCTCCCCTGCTTCTCATTTCGGTCAATACGAAGTTGTCAAGGGTTATTTTGCTCAAGACAAAAAATCCACTGACCCGGATTCTTTCGACTATCTTAGTCGAAATCTCGGGCTCTTGCCCCAATATACTTGGTCAGAGTTTGAAAACTCCATACAGCAGCTTAATTTAAATGCTCCAGCAACCGAGAGTTATAAGGTTTTCTACTTGGGTCGCCACGGCCAAGGGTGGCATAACGTGGCCGAGACCTATTACGGCGAAAGTGCGTGGAAGTGCTACTACTCAACTATTTTTGGAAATGGAACTATTGAATGGGGTCCCGATGCTTATTTGACTCCGACTGGTATCCACGAAGCTCGGCTAAATACTCAGCTTATTCAGTCTATTATTCCCAAAGGCTTCCCTATTCCACAAACATTTTATTCATCGCCTTTAAGCCGAGCAGCAGACACATTGAAAATCAGTTGGTACGAACCTGTCATTAAAGGCAGCAACCTTGTACCTATATTTAAAGAAGCACTTCGCGAAAGAATTGGCATTGAGACCTGCAACGAACGCCGCACCCAAGAATACCTACGAAATCGATATCCAGACTTCGAGTTTGAGACAGGCTTTTGGGACGCGGATTTGCTATGGACTGATGAGCTACGAGAACGCAGCGCTGGAATGGAAGTCCGAGCACTTCGTTTTTTGGATGATGTATTTGCCAGTGATGATTCTACCTTTATTTCAGTGACATCGCACTCAGGGCTACTTAAGGAGCTTTTGAAAGCCGTAGGTCATCGCAAGTTCCCATTAGAGACTGGTGAAATCCTTCCTGTTGTTGTGAAAAGAACACGAAACCTTGATTTCGAGATCCCAGCAGCAGCGCTTATTACGCCAGGCCCTTCTCATACTATTGTGCAATGTACAGTTCCAATCACCACTATACCTAGCAGTATTGCCTATGCGACTACGACTATAGGGTAGCACTTATTTGCACTGCGTTTTTGCTTTAAGTACTTGGGCGCTAGCAATCGATAAATACTGCTTTACTTCTCTAATTCTCATTCAACTAAGATATACAGTAATCAAATAAAGTTTATGAGGTGAAATATTTTGGCGTATACCTGCTTTACTTTAGAATATGTAGAGATTTGACAGACTTCAACAAGATGTCGTCTAGGCTGACACCAGTACGATAGAAACAGAGCTTGCTTCGAAGAGAATGGCACACTCCTGATAGGACCGAGGTGTAGGCATGAGTGAAATATATATGCTTTACAAAAAGAAGAACAAACAACTATCTGCCCAAATCAGTCAACTAATTAGTTGTCTCACCGACAACTTCGGGACCTTGTTATTAGCAATATGTCTGTTAGAAGAAGGACATTCGTGAATTTCTTTGTCCGTGTTGGTAATGAAATTAATGGACTACCTGGAGAGTGGAAGTAAAAAAGATAGAAGAACGTTTACAAAAAGCAAAAGACAAAATGACTACACAGACCAAAAACTACCAAAAATGCCAGCATAAAAGCATAATAGTATTGCTGCTGCTCAAAAAAAAGCAGCTTTGACTCTTGTTGCACTTGCAGGCTTTCAAAGCTGCTTTCGTTGTCAGGGCAAAATTTTTGGAAACTCCGGCTCTGATTTGAAAGGACTTCTCTTCTTTTAAAAAGCATATAGCGAAATAGCGAAATAGTAATGTCGTCGATTGCGAGTATGCTTCAGAAGCTTCCTCGACCACTTTTTCGGTTCTTCCAGCGCTACCCCCCGACAACCGTGCAACAATACGCGAAGGGCCCCCTACAGAGCACATTATTTCGACAACCTGCCCCCGGAAATCCACAAAACACTCTTTTACGCAATCCATTTCATTTTGCTCGACACCCGGTGACACAGAAGTTACACAGTCCTGTCTACTCGCTTCGACAGCAGGCCGTTCTCTACAAGCTTGCCGATAAGTACGGTCTCGGTGATCTCCTTCCCCAGCTACACAAGGATCGTTTAGTTTACGCTGATGACAAGCATGTTGCTGGACGCAAGGTCTGGATGCAGGGTATGGTCAAACAACGCGGTGCTAAGCACTTGCGCAATCGCAAGACTCGATTACTTGAACTTGCCAAGGCCAGACGACGCCTCGACACTTTTATTCTTAAAAAGCGAGGTGTAAGTTTATTTTTACATTTGATGCTCGCATTGTATTTGGAATCGATTGCTAACTACTTTCCCAGGCACACTACAAGCGCAAGCTTACCAAACGAAAACTCAATGCACCGACGTGGTACTAAACCTGAAATGTATAAATTTCATTTATGTAAATATGAATCTATGCTCACCGCCAACAAAGGTGGGGTTCACAATAATGTTATCAAGAGGAAGAGGAGGAGTGCTGTTCTCCAACTCAATATAGACTGTAATTCAATTAAGCTTTTTGAGACAATTGACTTAAATACTAGCTTTGCTCCCATCTCTTCTACATCCCTTTACTGCTGCTTTGACAGATGTTGCTGTTGAGAACCGACTAAACGTAGTACACTTTGTTGTCAATCACCCCAAAAAGGGGGGGGGGGGCAACCGCTTCGTCCAGAAAGCTTTTTTTGAACCCACCAAAGCGCTTCTCTCTTCTTTTTTTTTTCCAGCGAACGCGAAGTCGGCATTTTGGAAAAAATCTCGTCCGGCGATGCAGATGCTTACAAAGGTAGGTTTGACTTTCTAGGAGAGGAGTTGGAAGGTAAAGGGAATTGAGTTGGTTTGGAGTTTGGGTTTCTCCTGTTTGCGGCCGCTTGCGGTCTCAGTGGCTCGACCCTCTGCCTTTCCTTTTTCTGTTGCTTCCCATCTCGTGAATTGAGACAGCAGTGATTGCTAACTTTGTCAGTTCGAATCCAAGTCTTCAAGGGCGAAGGGGGTTGCGTTTCATCCTAAACGGTAAGCGTGTTTTTTTTGCGGCCTTATATGGACAAACAATTGACCATCTCTATAGACCATGGATTCTCGTCGCTTTGCACTCGTCTACGATTCAACTTTGGGATTACCGCATGGGTACTTTGATTGATCGATTCGAAGAGCATGATGGCCCTGTCCGAGGTGTCGACTTTCATCCAACGCAGCCATTGTTTGTCTCGGCTGGCGACGACAATAAGATCAAGGTTTGGTCTCTGCAGACCCGTAGATGTTTATTTACGCTAGTGGGTCATTTGGATTATGTCAGAACTGTCTTTTTTCATCATGAACTTCCGTGGATCGTTTCGACCTCGGATGATCAAACTATCCGAATCTGGAACTGGCAAAATCGTTCCCAGATTGCATGTTTAACTGGTCACAACCACTATGTCATGTGTGCACAGTTCCATCCTACTGATGATCTTATTGTTTCCGCTTCTCTAGATCAGACAGTACGTGTTTGGGATATTTCTGGCTTGAGAAAGAAGCATTCTGCTCCTACCGCTATGAACTTTGAGGACCAGATGTCTCGTCCCAACAATTCTCAGACAGATGTTTTCGGCAACACTGATGCTGTTGTCAAATACATTTTGGAGGGACACGACCGGGCCGTCAATTGGGCTGCCTTTCACCCCAAGCTTCCCTTGATTGTGTCTTGTGGTGACGATCGACTAGTTAAGGTCTGGCGTATGAGTGATACTAAAGCATGGGAAGTCGACACATGTCGTGGCCATTTTAACAATGTTTCGTGTTGTTTGTTTCATCCTTACCAGGATCTGATCATTTCTGTTGGCGAAGATAAGACCATTCGCACCTGGGATCTTAACAAGCGTACACCTGTTCAAAACTTCCGTCGAGAATCAGATAGATTTTGGATTATCGCCGCTCATCCCAATATGAATCTTTTTGCAGCTGGCCATGATGCCGGTGTCATGGTTTTCAAACTCGAGCGTGAACGCCCTGCCAATACGATTTACCAGAATCAATTGTTTTATGTCAACAAGGAAAAGCAGGTCAAGATGTTTGATTTTGCGTCAAACTCCCATTCATTGCCATTATTGAGCCTCAAAAAATTTGGACATGCTTGGACTCCTCCACGATCGCTTTCTTACAATCCCGCTGAGCGAGCTATCCTGGCAACTTCTTCAGCTGATGGTGGTATCTATGAGTTGATTCATTTGCCTCGTGAGTCCGTTGGCGCTGTTGACCCTACTGATTCTAAGCGTGGCACTGCTACTTCGGCCGTTTTCATTGCTCGAAATCGCTTCGCTGTTTTCACAAAGGCCAATCAAACCATTGAAGTCAAAGATTTGAACAATACTGTCACAAAGAGCTTGAAGGCGCCCATTACTACAAATTATATCTTTTATGGAGGTACCGGCTCTCTTCTTCTTTTTGGACCTTCTGCTGTTGTTTTGTTTGATATTCAGCAGCGCAAGGTTCTCGCCGAGCTTGCAGTTAGTAATGTTAAACACGCTGTCTGGTCTGGCGACGGCAATTATATAGCTCTTCTTAGCAAGCATACTATAACCATTGCATCTAAAAATCTTGAGAGTATATCCTCCCTTCACGAGACAATTCGCCTCAAGAGTGCTGCTTGGGATGAGTCTGGTGTATTGATCTACACTACGCTTAACCACATGAAGTATGCTTTGTTGAATGGCGATAACGGAATTATTAAAACCATCAGCACTACTCTCTATGTCGTGAAAGTCAAGGGTTGGCTTGTCTATTGCTTGGACCGTAACGGTGATTGCGTTCAGGTCAAGATTGATCCCACAGAGTACAAGTTTAAGAAGGCTTTGATTAATAAGAACTACAGCGATGTTTTACGAATCATCAAAAATTCAAATCTCGTTGGTCAGAGCATCATTGCTTATCTTCAAAAGAAGGGCTATCCTGAGATTGCCTTGCAATTCGTGAATGACCCTCAAACTCGCTTTGATTTGGCTATCGAGTGTGGAAACATTTCAGAGGCTTTGGACCAGGCGAAGAAGTTGGATCGTCCCAAGATTTGGAAGATTTTGGGCGATCAGGCTGTTTCTCAAGGTAATCACGAAGTTTTAGAACTTGTTTTGCAAAAGTTGCGAGAATTCGAAAAGTTGTCCTTTGTCTATCTTATAACCGGCCATGACGATAAGTTGGATAAGATGACCAAAATTGCTCAACACCGAGGAGATTTTTCTGCTCAATTTCAAAACTCGCTTTATTCTGGTAACGCCAAAGCTCGATACGAGACTTTGAAGGAGGCTAAGCTCTATTCTCTTGCTTATACTTTGGCCAAGGCAAATGGTTGGGAGGACGAAGCAACTGAGATTCTTGAGATAAGCGAGCTAAGCCCAGAGGATTTCAAACTTCCTGAGCTTGGTCAGGCTTTTGAGACTCCCACAGTCCAGGTTGAAAGCTTCAAGTCAAATTGGCCCTTGAATGCCCCCACACTATCTGTGTTTGAGCGTGCTTTGATCGGACAAGTTGATAGTTTGACTTTGGAAGATGAACCTTCAGCTGAATCTAAGGCTGATAAGAACACTAGTGACTTGCTGTTGGATGTTGAAGATGATGTCGTGGTCGACGATGACGACGAAGACGGCTGGGATTTTGGAGATGATGTCAATCTTCCCGAAACTGAAGCAGTTTCTGAACTTCCTTCTGCTATTGACGATGGTGTCAGCACAAATGAGCTGGATCTGTGGGTGCGTAACTCACCTCTTGCCGCTGATCACGCAGCCGCTGGCTCATTTGAATCTGCCATGCAGCTTCTTAACAGACAAGTTGCTGTTGTTAACTTTGAACCTCTTAAAGATAGATTTTTGGAGATTTATCAAGCATCCAAGCTTTACTTGCCTGCTACTGAAAGTCTACCTCCTCTGGTCAACTACGTTCGCAGATCCGGATCCCCAGCAGACACCCAGAAGATCTTGCCTGCTATCCCCCGTGATTTAGAATCACTAAAGACGAATGAGCTTGAATCGGCCTTTAAACACGTTCGCGGAAAGAGGTTAGAAGAAGCTGTTGGGCTTTTCCGCAAGATTCTCTATACTATCTTGTTGTCTGCATTTACTACTCAGGCTGAAGTTGAAGAGGCAGAGAGGCTGGTTACTTTGTGCCGTGAGTACATTCTTGGATTGTCCATTGAATTGAAGCGAACTTCCTTGCCTGATTCTGAGCTTAAGCGCAAACTTGAGCTTGCTGCTTATTTCACATGCGCCAAATTGGAGCCTGGTCATCGGATTCTTGCACTACAGACTGCTATGATTCAACACGCCAAGGCAGGAAATTTCGCTACAGCTGCTTCATTTGCTAACAAGGTGTTAAAATTGTCCGCTCCTGGTGCTGCCAGAGCAAATGAAGCTCGCAAAATTATCAATGCCGCGGACGCGAACCCTGTTAATAAGATTGAAATCGACTTTGATAGCTTTGTCGAATTTGATATTTGTCCGGCTACATTCACCCCCATCTACAAAGGCTCACCGAGTGTCGCTGATCCCTTCACCGGCGCCAAATACCAGCCAAGTGAAAAGGGCAAGATTTGTTCAATTACCAAGATTACGCAGATTGGATCTCCTGCATCTGGTCTTCGATTGACTATCTAGTACTTCTGAGTCCTTATTTTGTTGTCTATTTAGAATAGTTGGTGGGTTGATCTTTAAAGCGTCCGTCAGTCTTGAAAACGTGTAATTTTTTGAAGTTGTTTTTTTTAATGAAAAGTCTATTATTATGCTTTGTACGTGTAGATCAGTGTTATTTAGGGGGGGAGTGGGGTGGTTGCCGCCAAGCGAGCAAAGGGGGGAGTATCAAGGGGGTTGAATCAGACGAGTTTAAACAAAACCGCAGAGAAGCGCTGGGAGTTTCGCTTTTTTAAATCTTTGGCGGCAGATCAAAACGGTCTTTTTCAAAGGGCAATTGCTGTTAGTTATGATTTTCAGCTGGTTTAAGCCTGGGTATTTGGCTGTGGGATTGCTGGCTGGCCTAGCGTCTTCAACTGGCGATCTGGATTCAGCTGATCCAGGCATACGGGTGAAGGTTGAAACACAATGGAAGAAAGCCCCCTTTGCACTTGAAATCCTCGAATCTCTTGCCACTGTGGGATCACTGAGTGGCTCTGAAAGTGGTCCAAAGAATACGAGCAATGGCGATCGCTTCGTGACTTTGTTTAATAAATTTACGGGGGTCCTCCATTCTCAGGAAGAGGATGACGAAGCAGGACAATATAATGACCGTGATCTCTATAATAAAATGTCTCTGGAATTTAACTCTGAATGGAACGAGCTGGTCGACCTCAATCTTGCTTTGCGCGCGGCCTCACCCACCATTCAATCTTACTACAGCTTTTACACTTCAAAATACGGAAACAGTACAATTTCGGAAACGACTTCTGAATGCAACTCTTGGATTTTCCTCAATGGCGAACATTACTGTGACATCAAGGAGCTCTTTTGGCTCCAGGCTGACACCTTAACAAACAGTAAGGTAGTTGAGCCTCTTTATGAGTTTGATAGAATTATCGGCAGCAATGAGAAAGCTCCAGTCGCTATATTATATGCTGATATATTTGATAATACGATACTCGAGTTTACCGAGGTTTTACAAGGTTTCGTTGATGCCGATAAATTGCGCTACGTTATTCGCTATAAGCCTTCTGATTCCTATATTCAAGATGAAAACGAAAATATTGCTCTTTCTGGCTACGGTGTTGGCCTGCAATTGAAGCGCACAGACTATATTGTTATCGACGACCGCGATGCCGACGAGTCAAGTCAGTCCAACAGTGCTACCTCGAATGATGTATCCTCAAAGTTGAACTCGAAAGGCAAAACAATCAATCCGCTTTCAAAGGCAGAACTTTCCAAATTGGGCTACAAGGCTGTTAAGTACTTGCTTGACAGCGAAGAGCCTCTACCCACGTGGCTTAACTTACTGGAACGATTCCCCACAAATTCGAAGGCATTGGCCGAGCTAGAATTGGAATATTCAGATATTGAAGAGATTGATGAAAGTGTTTCGTTTGTCGAGACAAACCTTAATGAAATCTTCATTAATGGATTGCGTTTTGACAACCAGAAGAACAATGACGATATATTTGGTTTCTTTGAGGCAATAAAGTCAGAATATGCAAATATTAAGAAGCTTGAAGAGCTAGGACTGTCGTCATATTTGGCTAAAGATTTGATTATACAACATTCTGATTTGGACAAAAAAGTAAAGTCTCTAGGCCGCTTTGATTATCGCGACAATACGGAAGGAAATATTGCTATAGCTTGGTTAAACAATATTGAGAAGGATTCTGTATATTCCAGATGGGATAAAAACCCCAAACATTTGCAAGATTCAATCGAATCCGAAAGGTTTACCCCATATAGAAAATCTTATAATCAGATTGTTCTTCCGGTGAATTTAACAGCTCCTCAACATGTTGTTGTATTCGCCGTAAGAATGAAGGGAATGCTTTCTAGACAGCTTACTCCATTTGAAATAGGTATCATACCTGTGACCACACCTACAGATGCAGAAACAGCTCGAAATGCTGCCATGTTTTATTATCTTATGGATAACTTTGGATTAGACGCTACCCAACAGTATTTTGAAAGTTTAATCAGTAATATGGCAATTACAGCTCAAGGCGTTTCTTTACAAGAGAAGCTTGTCGCCAACGAGGAAACTTTCGATGCTATTGTGCAAAACTATGGCTCCAATAACGGGGCAGAGCCGCTTGATTTCGACTCTGTTTTTGAGGATAGCACTGTTCTAAGACGTGTAGAGGCCGCGGCTGCTTGGACTGAACGTTTAGATGTTGCTGAAAACGATCCCAAAGACAGTGTCTTTTTTGTCAATGGAAAAGTGTTACCCTTTGGACAGCGATGGATTAATGAAGCTATTGCTTCATTTTTTGTCGATGGCCGAGAACTCCTTCTGCCAGCATTAAAAGCTGGGGAGATTGACGAGGACACTGATTTAACCCAACTACTTCTTGAAGATAGCTTTGCATACCGAAATCGATATATTTTCCCAGACAGTGGCACAGAGTATGTCAGCATTAAAGATATAGAAGACGCTCTGGGCGAGTTGTTTACAAAACTTCCTGTATTCCAATCTGAGGAGCTCTCTCTGACTAACAAGGCGCTTGAAAGTGTCTTTTTCTTTTTTGATCTAGATTCTCCTATTGGCCTGAACCAAACAAAAGCGATCTCTGCCGCTATTACTGCAAGCACCGACTCAATTGAAGCAGTTCTTTTTCATCATCCCGATTTAACGCCAAAGAAGCCGGAATTGTCAGTCGCTCTCCCAGAGCTATACTCTCGTGGATTATTGGATTCCAAGAATAGGGCTGCTTTAAATGAAGTACTTAATGAAGTTGTTCCTAGTGAGATGGATGAGAAAGATCACTTAAAATTTCAATCATTGCTTAAAGGTTCTGTTAACGGTGCCACTGGGCTTAGTGCGGAGTTGGCAGCAATGACTGCAACTCACCTCACTTGGAACAAGATCTCTGATGCCATAAAGGAAGTTCTAGATATTGAAGACGACGAAAATATTATTATAATTAATGGAAGGGTATGTGATTAGTGTTTGGGTCATCTTGATTTTTGACTAACTTTTAGATTATTCGTCTTCCTCGAACCGCTTTCTTGTCTGAAGATCAACTTAAAATCTTATTTAACTTTGAGCTTCAGCTGAAAAGCTCTTTGCTGGAAGAGCCAGCTCTTGATCAAGGGCTCAACAATAACTTGTCTGATTCTCGGTTCTTGCCAAGACTCTTGTCTACTCTGGCGGTTATTCAATCTCCTCACATACCTGACTCTTATGAGTTCAGCCTTATTAAAGGTATTTACAAGAGATCTTCCGACGCTTATAAACCAATTTCCGAAAAGATTTCCTTCTCGACTGGAGCTGATAAATCTGAATCTTTGATTGATATTGTTGCCGTTATCGACCCGATTTCTGAAAAAGCCCAAAAGTATGCTGCTATTCTGAATGTAAGTTTTTTTTAAGCTTAACACTTTAAATACTTACAAATAGTCTCTTTCTACTCTGAATATCTTCAACCTCAAAATTGTGCTATGCCCTGCTGAACATCTTTCCGAGCTACCAATTACTCGATTCTATAAAGGCCAATTTCAAACGTCTCTAGCGTTTGATATTGATGGAAAGATTGCTGCTCCCGTGACTGAGTTTAATGATATTCCTGAGGATACGCTGTTGAGTATGGAGGTTGACACTCCTTCTTCTTGGGTTACTGCTCCTTCAAGCTCCAAAACGGATTTGGACAATATTTTATTGGAAAATGTTGCAAATCAAGCTGTTGATAGTGTTTATCGCCTTAAAGGTCTTCTAATTGAAGGTCACTCTCTCTATAAGACAGCTGCTGGATATAGTCCTCCGAGAGGTCTTGAGGTTGTTCTTGCATCTAATGATCGTCCCATTGCAGATACTATTATTATGGCGAACTTGGGCTACTTTCAGTTTATTGCTGAACCTGGTGTCTATGATTTACAAATTAAGCCTGGTCGGTCTTCAGAGGTCTTCTCTATTTTTTCTGGAGGCCTTTATGGCTCATCGAGTGGGCATTCGAATTCAACAAATATAACCTTATCAGGATTTTCAGGCCGGATCGTTTATCCACGAGTGCAGAAGAATCCTGGACACGAAAATGACGATGTTCTCGAAATCAACGAGGATGCTGAAGACGAATCTTTGGTTTCGACTGTTAAGAGCTGGTTTGGAAAAGGCAATGAAGTTGCTTCCCCTAAACAACGTGTTTCTGCCGATATTAATATATTTTCTGTTGCTAGTGGACATCTTTATGAGCGTTTCTTGGGTATCATGACTGCCAGCGTTATGCATAATACCAATCATACTGTCAAGTTTTGGTTTATTGAAAACTTCTTATCGCCCAGCTTCAAGGAGTTTTTGCCCCACTTGGCAGCACACTATAAATTCGATTATGAGCTGGTTACTTACAAGTGGCCGTGGTGGCTTCGTGGACAGCGTGAGAAGCAGCGAGAAATCTGGGGTTATAAGATTCTGTTTTTAGATGTTTTATTTCCTCTTGACTTAAAGAAAGTTATATTTGTTGATGCTGATCAAATTGTCCGAACGGATATGAAGGAGTTGGTTGACTTGGATTTGCATGGAGCACCTTACGGTTTCACGCCTATGTGTGATTCGCGAAAGGAGATTGAAGGCTTTAGATTTTGGAAGCAAGGATATTGGCAGTCGTATCTCCGTGGTCGCCCATATCATATTAGTGCCTTATATGTCGTTGATCTCGTTAGATTTCGCCAATTAGCTGCTGGTGATAAATTACGTGGCCACTACCAGCAACTTTCTGCCGACCCCAGTTCTCTTTCAAACTTGGATCAAGATTTACCAAATCATTTGCAATTTGAGTTACCCATATTTTCACTTCCACAAGATTGGTTGTGGTGTGAGACTTGGTGTTCGGACGAAAGCCTCTTGACGGCCAAGACGATTGATTTGTGCAATAATCCCATGACTAAAGAGCCTAAACTGGACCGAGCTCGACGACAGGTTGTTGAGTGGGTAGACTACGATGAAGAGGTGGCTGCTATTGAGCGACATCTAGAAAAAACTGATTCTGTGAATACGATCGAGGATGAAAAAGCAGTCCCCAGCCGGGATGAATTGTAAGGGTTGTGCATTTCAATTATTATATGAGTATTTAAAAATTATGTTAAATAATGAATTCTTTTTAAAAGCGACGTTCGGTTCGTTTAACGTGTGCTGTAGTATCTATCGTGTTTCCACCTGGTCCCTCTGCACTTTCATCAAAGCCCTCGGGTTCGAGGGTGACTGTTTTGGCAAATGGTGCTTTTGGAGTTACCTCCACTTGAATTCCTTGCATTGAAGGGTCATCAACTCCAAAATTTTGAACTGTGACGGTTACGTCAGCTATCCTTTCAAGGTTTGGAGCTCGTAGCAGTCCCAAAAGCAACACTGTCATTGATTCCGACAAACCGCGACCGGTGCTGCGATAGTCCTGCTCAAGGGACTCAATTGGGGTCAATCGTAGGCTGTTTACATCCGCTTGCTTTAGTCCCAGCGATCGGGATAGCTTACTATCGGGAGTATCGACGGCGGTTTGGATTTGGTCCAGTGCAATACGTCGAATCTGCTCTTGTTCTGTGATTGCATCACGTAGAGGCTGGTAGCGCAAATGACGTTCTAGCATTTGTTCCCAACGTTTTGCAAACTGCTTTGCACGATGAATCTGGATCCGTCGAGCTATGAAGATGGCCGATGCCAGGAATAGTGGAACCATAATAATGAGAAAGGGTAAAGTTATTGTAACTAGCACTCCAAGTACTGCAAAGACTCCCACTGTGAGCTTCGCTTGTGCGGGAAGGGCAGTCCAGAGCATTCGGAACAGTCCTGGTACATCTCCTTGAGACTTACGGCCCAAAGCTCGAACAGGAGAGCTAGAAAAGCTCCGAGTAGAATATCCAAAAAGTCGAAGTTTAAATCCAAGTCCATATGTACCTGTCGGCCTTGTATCGAGATCGAATTGCAAGCGTCGAGTCAAGCCATATCCGGAACAAGCGCTGCCCCAGCGAACAGCAGTGCGTGAGACCGCAGGAGTAACCAAAATAGTTTTATAGAAATTTGTGAGCGAATGGTTGGGAACAGCAATTGCGGACCGTAGCATCGCCATTATCAGCACCAAAGGGTTGCAAACAACATTTAAACATCTTTGATGGAACAGCCTGGGCTCGCTGCCGCAGCGCTCTCGCTGGACGAGTTCCACACGTACCCAAAATGGTTTGCGGATCTTGCTCGACGGTCCGGAGTGGACTCGATCGCTGTCAATGATGCCCTTGCCTTTCTCGAGCGCTTTGGCGTTCGTGACCAGCAGCAGTTTGAGGTGGGCCCGGCAGATGTTTTCTGGTGTGAAGGGTGTTAACAAAGGTAGATTATGGATGTGTTTAGTGGTCCTCTTGAGCGCCTGGATCGTGAACAGTTCTTTGCTTTCCTCCGCTTAGCAAGTCATTCGCTTCATGACAAGAAGCCGAGCAAACATCTGGTCTACGTACAGAGTGAGTGGGAATGGTGCCAGCTATATTAACAATAATATTAACATGACTGTAATTAGGTCCTGCACTTGTTTTAAAATCTGCTTTGTCGTCAAAGGCGAAGCGTGCCCGCACTAAAGCTCGTTCGAGACCAAAGTTTGAGGGAGACCCACCTTCGCCTAAAATTACAGAACGGCCGCCATCTCCTACAAAAGGAGATCAACTGGGCTCTGATGTCTTGGATCTAGCAAGTGATGTACAAGAAGCACGCGACAGCCAAGACCGCTCTCAATCCCAGACAACGCTAGATGTAAATCAATTCACCAACCTCTTACTGACCGGAAAGCTTCCAGTTGGGGCTAAGCTTTCCCCAATTTTGCCGGAAATGCCGAAGATGCCGTCATTTGGGCGAGCTTCTTCCCCGCCTGATCAAACTAGACCCGGTCAGGAAGAGACACAAGCCCCGATATCACAATCTGCGAGTGGCATCCCCAAAACATCGTTCAAGATAGCTCCACGGGTCGCTGATCCGGCTGTGCCAGAAGGCGAATACCATCGTGAAGAACGCATTTCCAACTTTGAGCAAAAATTTCCCTCTTTACAAAATTGGAAAGAGGCTGATGTGGAGTCTCCTTCAAGTACCAGTGTGGAAGTGTCGAATTCAAGGCCTCGAGTATCGTTTCCCACTAGTAACTATACCCAGGACGACCATTCGGGCAAGCAGTCGCCAGATATTGTTTCATTTCCTAATATTGAACGTGAACAGACTACAGAAAATCTTGATCGTTCGTCTCCTCCCCTACCCACTTCTGCTCCTTCTGTGAATTCAACGTCCAACATTGCTCCTCCACCTCCCGTTCCTCGCCACAACAGACTGCGCAAGGGCAGCGGATCTATATCCTCGGTAACTGGGTCACCAGATATGGGGTCACCTTTAGGATTTTTAGAGATTCCAGCTCCTGGATCGTCCGAGTTTCGTACCAACTCTCCGATTGAGGCCACATCACAGCAGCAACCTATTGCACCTCGCCCACCACCTCCCCGCAGCCGCAGCATTCGCTCAGTGTCGCTAGAAGGCATACACAATAACTCTTCTACCGAGTCTGTGTCATCATCCGGTACGACAGGTTCGTTGCCGCCACCACCACCTCGATCACGGAGGTTCCGGACTCTTTCAAATGCATCTTCTGCGCCGACCACACCCCCTCTGGGAGGCCCCTCATCTTTTCCAACAGCACCACCACCGTCCCGCCCGCCACCATCGGCCTTGTCAGTCGATGAATTAGCAAATTCACTTCATCAACAAGTTGAACAGGCACCCCCAGACAAAGTTCCGGAGCTGTTGGCTAGCTTGGCGTCACTGCAACAACAGATTGACCAAATTAAACTCTCCTTACCCCGAAGCTGAAATAAATTATAGTTCAATAGATTTTGTTTTAAGTAAAGACTGTCAGAAAGTTATATATGATTTGATGCTAGAAATGGCAGCATAGGAAACTAGAGTTATTTGTATTATAAGTTTATTTACGCTCACGTACACAATATACCTTGTCATAGAACTACAAAATCATTCACTAACGTACTTAACACGCCATCAAACACTTCTATTTCGTTTTACTCTTTTTGTTCTTCTTGTCCTCCTTGGCCTTGGCTTGTTGTTTTCGCTTCGTCGCCGACAACTCCTCTGCAGTCTTCGGTTTTACTTTAAAAAAGCCATCGAGACGACCTTGAGGTTTTGTTGCCAAGCTCTTTGTCAGACGGTCGGCACCACTGCGTACACGATCTTCACTGAATCCCTTTTCCTTGACCAGAAAGTCAATCAGGCCATCGATATCGGGCTTATTCCATTTTAGAGTTATATCATCAGCTTTTGTGACATCGGGGTTAGTGAAAAGCAGCCGTACTTGCTCAAATGGCCAATCCTCGGGAATCTTGATCTTTCCATCTGGATTTTTGTTAAAATGTTCGATAATTCCCTCAATGTTTTTATGTGTCTGTATTAGCTTGAGAGCGGTTACGGGTCCGATTCCGCGGATCGGCTCGCAGTAGTCGCATCCGAGCAAGATACACAGGTCCACAAATGTCGGCATATCAAACTCAAGACCCTCGAGTGCCTTCTGAAGGGTAATTTCAGTAATTGGAATTTTGCGTTGCTCTGAAAAGGTCAAATGCCGTAAAAGTACAGGGGCATCAAAGCATAAAGTATCCATATCTTCTGAAGCAGCAGCAAAAACCTTGCCCCCACGAGCGAGTTCTGCACACTGAGCTTCGGCCTCACATGGCGCCTCCACGTATGGAATGCCCATAAGCTTGAGGAGACGCTTCGCTTCCTCGTTTTGCTCGCGAGTCACACGTACACTCCGACGCTCCATCTTCTCGACGTCCTCGGCATTGCCAGATTCCTTGGCTTCCTCTGCAGCTTTAATTGCCTCTGCTTGACGGGCGATTCGTTTAGCCAGTTCGCCTGACTTCATTACAGGGGGTTTACCGTCAAAGACGTAGACCGGTTTGATGCCATTATCCACAATGCGCAGCGTTCGATTAAATAAACCAACAAGATGACTATAAACATATTAGTATATACTAACAAACGGATTGATATACTAACCTCGTAGTTTCCCCGCTCTCATTTGTGAGTTGCTGGCCGCCTTGACGAACGGCAATCAGAAATTGATATAGTGACATAGAACTAAAAGGTCAGAATAAATAATGTTTTAACTTTTTTTGATAGTCTTACGCGTCCTAATCATGTTAGTATAGCCTAATAAGCACTCTTCAACTTACAATGGCTACTTTGCGCCCAAAGAAATTCTTGATCTCGCCAGATCTAATTGCAGTAGGGGCATTATCTGCAATGATCTGATTAAGCCCTATCCGGTTTAATATAGTGTATTTCTTTGTTCACATAAGACAAACCTTTAATTCCCATAGTGGTTTTTAGGCGTTTTCAATTAAAGTCGCGTCTACAAAAGGAGCAACCACCCAAAACATAACCACTGAACGAAATTGTAGTTACTACCACTGCATAACACGATATTCAATAAACATCAAGACCTAAAACTTCCCATTTTTTTTATATATTTACCAATGAAAGAAAACCATCTTTTGAACTCCTAAATTCATTCGCATCCACAGTCCTCGATGCGTTTATTATTATAACCAAACCATAACCAAACCAAACCATAACCATAACCAAAAAATTATTCCACAAATAAACTCAATATCAGTCAAACATTCTCATCAAGCCTTGGCTTCTTTGATACCTCTCGTGATAAGTGAGGTGGCTGATGTGTGATGTCTCTGTTCAAATCCTCAGCTCCATCAATAACGCCGAGTGGCATAGAGGCATTAAATAATTGAAAATCGCGATAGTCCATCTCAACCGGTAGCTGAACCTGTGAAGATGAGAGAGGAGGCATTTCGGTTGAAGAGGCCATTTCAAAATCTCCATTTGAGGCGCTTTCGAGAATATCTGATTGATTTCGTTTATCTTCATCACTTCCATTCATATCTTCAATTCTAGGATGTGGTGAAAGCTGATGAGCGTGTAGAGATGGTCGAAGGGAAAGATCTCGTATTGTCTTAAGATGCATCAGGTGCTTTTCTAAAATACCACAAAGTCCATCTTTCGTAAAAGGTTTTGGTAAAACATCATTCATTCCATGAGAGAAGTAAGTCATAACATCACTGCTTTGAACGTTACTAGTCATTGAAATGATTGGCGTGAGAGGATCGAATTGTCGAATAAGAGAAGTTGCACTAACTCCGTCCAAGTTTGGCATAACAATGTCCATCAAGACTAAGTCATACTTGGATAAATTCATCTTATTCACAGCGCTTAGGCCATCAACTGCAAGATCAATTTCGCATCCAAAGATTTGCAGAAACTTATGACTTAGGCGACGTGAAATAGCGTCATCCTCTACCAAAAGAACTTTTGGTGGTACAGCCCACTTCGGCACCACAGTTTTTCGTCGAACTCTGAGATTGTCACTCACACTAGAAGATGCTATAGATTCGCGTTTTCTATTATCAGCTTTCATAGAATGCTCCATTCCGTTAGTCATTTCTGCTGGAGCTTTTGGAGTAAGTTGTCCCACAGTGAAAACAGTGTAATCGCCTTCAGAGAACATTCCACTAACCGGCTGACTCTGTGCCAGCGTGTTGAAACCGCCTCCAGACAGTGATTGCTTCATTTCTTTTGTATTGCTATTAACAGCCACTTGATCTGATTCCAAAGCTTGGTTAATATCCACGCCGGTACCATTCAAGTTAGGCATCATTCCTTGCATTGATATTGCGTTCGGTAAGTCGCATGGTAATGAAGAATCAATATTTATCTGATTGGATGCAGATGTAGGAATCGATACTTCAGCATTAAAGGGCACATTGGAATCACCTAAATTTTGAAGATTGAGGTCTTGTCCAATCGAAATTTCCCGTACATCTGAACCGGCAAGCTGGGACGCGAGTGAAACATGTGACTGGATAGTTGAATTTTGTTGACGTGTATTACTAGTTGAATCTAAGCTTTTGTTCAAAGGATGGTTGTAAGTCATAGAAGATACGACCTGTTGCTTCGATATATCAACACCCATTCTTTGAGCGGACTTGGCCAACTGAGTCATCAAGTCAACACTTGACTTGGTGACTCCGTGATATAATGATATTATATCTTGAGCTTCCTCACTGCTAAAAACAGCATTCCCTCGGTCAAAAGTTGCTCCCTCAGAAGATGAACGGGGTTTGGTAAGAGAAGAAACCATGTATCTAAAGAGTTCATCACGTTGTTCGTTAGAAGTTTGTAAAGCAACGACATGGTCTAGAACTGTCTTCATATTCGCAGAAAGTCGCTCAACAGTTTTGACGAGCTCTTTGTTGGCACATTTTAGTTGATCAAAGTCTCGCTCAAGCTTGTTCAAGTAGACCGAATCATCACTTGAAATATTCTTTTTCGGAGCTGGGGCTTTCCGCTACAGCTGTTAACATTCACACAATTTAGGAGCGATACTAGAATATTTAAAACAAACCTTAATATTTTCCAATAGGTCTTTGCTGTCAAGTCGAAAGTCAGGATGCTTAAACTCCCAAGACTGGAAATTGGTCAGCCGAGGAAATCAGAGAGAGACTAAACTCACGTTTTCACCATACGGGTTTGCTCCATTATCATCAGATGATCTGACTTTGTGGAAATCATATCTTAATAGTTAGTAGATCCTTTGCGAAGATATAAACACAGCCATACTTGTTCAACTGTCGCACAAAGCTTGCAAAGTTTCCATGCTTGAAATGACTTGGAAGGATAGATTTTGTGAACTCATTCGTCTGAATTTCCATTAGTTTCAATGCGCAAGCTCTCAGAGAGTAACTTTGAACTTACTTCAAGAACGACAAATGAGTCTCCAGACTCATTCCAGCGTACTACACGCCGATACGAGGGGTCTTCCAGCATTCTAAAAGAAATAATTAGCAATGTAATCAAGTTGGATATAAATTCAGCCTACTTGAATAGCTTCTTGACCTGTGATAGCCGTTAGTATTCATGTCCAAGAATAGCACAGTGGCGCTGTGGTATCAAATTACTCACAAAATCACTCGAGGAGCCACTACCGACTGATGTGCTCTTATCGCCTACAGCCTTTTCGCCTGTCCGACTGTCGACCATCTTTGTTCGAAGTTTGCTTCGCGTTTGATCAAAAGATTCCAATGTGCTTGGGATAATTATAGTGCAAGTGTCAATACATTTTGACACATATGGTACAACTATATAAATGTAATGATATTTCATGCTATGTAATGAATGAACTTAACCTTTATTCTTTTAACTTTATTTTATTTTCTAGTATCACCGCTCGGTTTACGTTTATTCTTCTTGTTTTATTGTTGAAATGGCGGGCTTTAGGGGCGATGATGAAGGTTTCGACCTCTTTCCAACACGGAGACATGGAGATGTACTTTATCGTTAGGCTTAACACGGGTTCAATGACATGGCTATTGGCTCGTTCTTGGGGAGTTTTATGATTTGAATGTTTCCAACCGAGACAATTTCCGTCGAGCAATTGATCTACGTATACCACGGTTCCGTTACGGGGTCGTCTTCATCTGAAACGCTCTGGGAGCACGAAGTCTCTACTATCGTTTCACAGCAAAGAAAAATACCCCCTGCAAGTTATAGAAATAGCTGTTTGATATTGGAATATGGTGTGGCTGGCCTTGTTTCCGTAAATCACTAGATTTAGAAGGAAGTTGCCCAGACGTCTTGGTTGAAGTGAGTCCAAAGATGCTCGTATCACAAGCATATTAAAACACTAGGAGGAAAATGTACAAGTTTACGGTTTGCAACTTAACTTCACGTGTGCGTTTCACGAGAAGGTTAGGTTGCCGTTGATAGAACCTTTTCGAGGTCGGTCAACTGTATTCAAGAATATACAGTATGTCAGTGTCCACACGAAATGGTTTATTTCGTGTGGATACTGACATTGTCTGATTGTTTCTTGTTGCGGGTAAGTGGTCGGCACGCACAACCGTGGCATAGTGTCTCGGAGATCAGCTTTGTAAGAGAGTAGGCCCTCGTCAGACACTGTGTACCGGTCGCTCGTTTGCAGCATTGTGACGTCTTCCTCATCAACTTCTTCGTCTTCAACATCATCTTCAACCTCTCTGCCTTTATTTCCAAACGACTCCTGAAAGTGATTGCTATGAGCAAACTCTGTCGACGGTAGGAACAGGTACCAGTCCTTGGGTTTTCAGAATGCGTAAGGATGAAGCAATTGTTCCAATGTTCGGTTCCAATGTCCGATTCAATCTTTCCGTCTGTCTATCAGTCTCTGGGTGGTCCGTAATACTCATTCACAATTTCGTACTCAGTCGTTCTTGTAAAGCAGACAAAAAATCGGCAGTGCAGTGAAAGACAAACTTCTATCTGACACTATGTACTTAGGTTGTCCATGCAATTTGAAGATATTCTCTTAGAACAGACGAACAGCTCCTTGAGCATTAATTTTTAACGCATGGCAAGAAGTGTGCTCTTTTTGACAAGTAGTCCAGTATAATACAAATAATGTCGAATCCTCGTTGAAGGCACTGCTACCAAGAACGACTGGATACGACATTGCGAATGAATACTACGGACCCTTCAGAGATTGATTAACATGAACGAGAGAATCATTGATTGATAAAGAAATGTTTTCTGGACGTCTCATCAAGCGACAGACCATCAACAATTATCTCATTCATCAGTGTGAGGTTGTTTGACGATATTGAAAGGGCATTTTATGTCACGTGCACTTTCAACTCCCAACCAAAAAAAGCGCGTAAACATTGCTCACGCATCCAAACAAACTTAATTAACTTATAGTTGCCTGTGTGCTTTTGACTTACGATGCTGCGAAGAAGCGCCCCAAGTCAGCGCTTACAACCGCTGGATCCAAACGTGCCTCCTCGAGATCCTTCGAAAGCTTTAGATATTCTCGCCAGGCCCTTCAAAGTCCCAGGACGCGCCGGTGCTGCCCGAACCCTGCCCGAACGGAAGAGACGCAAGGTTTCATATGCTGGTATGGATGATGGTGCGGATATTGAGGATGAAAATACAGTTCCTGTTAATCTACGGGACCGGTATCCTGTCTTTGAAGTCAGTGATGACCCGCTGTCTGTCCTAAAACGCAAGTTTGTTCCCCCTTTAAAGGTGAAAGATGAAGACTATGGTTTGAAGATTCCTCCTTCTTTAGGAATGAGGCGTTTAGTAAACTTCGTTCCTCGACCTCTCCACGATCCTTGTGGCGAGTTTGCCATCGTCTTGTACGATCCTACGATTGATGCAGAACCTACACTGAGTCAGATTGAGCCGGTCGAGGAAGATCCTATAAAGGAAAAGAAACCAATTATTTCGAAAAAGTCTGTACATAGATCACTGGCTGAGATTTTGGGAATTGTCGATAACGAGAAAGCCGAGCCTGCAAAGGTTGCGGTTGTTATTGATCCAAAACTGGCTAAAATATTGCGCCCTCATCAAATTGAAGGCGTTAAATTTCTTTATAGATGCACCACTGGAATGGTCGACCCTAAAGCCAATGGGTGCATTATGGCAGACGAGATGGGGTTGGGAAAGACGCTTCAATGCATAGCATTAATGTGGACTTTATTACGCCAATCTCCCGAAGGAGGGGGAAAGGGGCTTATAGGTAAATGTGTTATTGCCTGTCCCGCAAGTTTGGTTAGGAACTGGGCCAATGAACTTACTAAATGGCTCGGTAAAGGTACTCTAACACCGTTTGCTGTCGATGGAAAGGGGTCTAAATCAGATATGATTGCGTTGATCAAGCAGTGGTCTGTGGCTTCAGGTCGTGCAATTGTCAGACCGGTTTTGATCGTCTCATATGAAACCTTGAGGCTCTACGTGGACCAACTCCAGCATGCTGAAATCGGCCTGCTATTGTGTGATGAAGGCCACCGTTTGAAAAACAGTGACTCACTGACATTTACAGCTTTAGATTCTCTAAATGTCCAGCGCCGAGTCATTCTATCCGGAACTCCTATTCAAAACGATCTGTCAGAATACTTCTCTCTCTTGAATTTTGCCAATCCAAACTATCTTGGATCTAGAGCGGAGTTCCGAAAAAACTATGAGATCCCTATTTTACGAGGGCGTGATGCAGATGGAACTGAAAAGGACCGAGAGTTGAGCGATACAAAGCTACTCGAATTGAGTGGCTTGGTGAATAAATTTATTATTCGAAGGACTAATGACATTTTGTCAAAATATCTTCCTGTTAAATATGAGCATGTTGTCTTTTGCAGCCTGTCTCCCTTTCAGGAGAGTCTTTATCGCCACTTTATCACCTCTCCAGACATCAAGAAGCTTCTACGTGGTGTCGGTTCACAGCCTCTAAAAGCTATCGGTTTATTGAAAAAGCTTTGCAACCACCCAGCCTTATTGGATCTTCCTGATGACTTGGAAGGATGCGACTCTCTGCTCCCCGAAGACTTTTATGAAAACACCAAGGGTCGCAAAAAAGAAGTCAAATGCTGGTATTCTGGCAAAATGCTTGTCCTGGATCGCATGCTTGCTCGAATCCGTCGTGATACGAACGATAAGATTGTTTTGATTTCAAACTATACTCAGACGTTGGATCTTTTTGAGCAGCTGTGTCGAACACGTCGATATGGCTGCTTACGTTTGGATGGAACAATGAACATCAACAAGCGTCAAAGACTTGTGGATAGATTTAATGATCCGGAAGGTGACGAATTTGTCTTTTTGCTAAGCTCTAAAGCTGGTGGTTGTGGTATAAATCTCATTGGCGCCAATCGTTTAGTCTTATTTGATCCAGATTGGAATCCCGCTGCCGATCAACAGGCATTGGCTAGAGTTTGGAGAGATGGACAAAAGAAAGACTGTGAGTATCGAGTGTGCTTTTTTTATGTTGCTGTTTAACTGACACCTACAGGCTTTGTTTATCGATTTATCGCTACCGGAACAATCGAAGAGAAAATATTTCAGCGTCAATCAATGAAGCAATCACTATCCTCATGTGTTGTTGATGAAGCTCAGAATGTGGAGAGGCATTTTTCGTTGGACAATTTAAGACAGCTTTTCGAATTCAAACCTGAGACCTTATCAGATACTCATGATACGTTTAAATGCGGGCGCTGCCATGATGGAACACAACAGACGAAGGCTCCTGCCATTTTATATGGTGACACTAGCACCTGGAACCATTTTACCAATGAGCACCTACCAGAAATCGAAGACGAACTGCTCAAGCAAGAAACTGGATTGGACCAAGTGTCGTTTGTTTTCCAGTACATTTCGCATTGATACATCCTTGTGCTTTGATACATGGAATTGGTTAGTAATTTATAGACTCGGTACCTTGTTCTTATTGTCCGCCTCCTGAGTGATGATAGCTCTTGACTTTTTTTAAGGCGATTACTCGTCTACAAAATTACAGCCTGATTGAATAGTAAATATTTTTTAGCCTTTCATGTTTAGCTCACGGTGTGGCAATGAAACGAGTAAGGATCGAAACAAAAAAAAAATACTGTACAAGGCCCCCTTCCAAAACCGTACTTGAAACTGCCCACAAAACTGAACAAAAGAGTGTAAAATAAACACCGTCACTTATTATTATGGGTCTTCATATGCTGTGACAAATTATCTGAGCGTGAAAATGTCTTTTTGCATACTTCGCAGATATAAGGGCGCTCTTGAGTGTGAGTCCTCAAATGACGTCGGAGGTGCTCGGTACGCTTAAACCTTCTTCGACAATCTGCCTGCGGGCATACATGGTCCCGTCCTTCACTGTATTGTGAAGGAGAAGGACGAGGAGGAGGAGGAGGAGGAGGAGGAGGAGGAGGAGGAAGAGGGGGATTATTTTCTGGTCTCTTGCTCTCAGCTTTAGGTAAATCATCAGAAAAGTCATCATAATAGGGGTATATGTCATGATCGTAATTGAGAGTCAACGTACTGGGATCAGCTGTAGCATTATCAATATTAGACTGAAAGCCGTTTCCCACAGCGTGTTGATCATTATTGTCTTCCGGTTGATAGGATAGCCAAGTAGAAGAAGAATTTTGACGAGATCTGCTACTGGAGGCTATAGACGGGTAAGGATTTGGGTCCTTGTAGTAAGGGTCATCAGACACCAAAGTCATTGGCTGAACCAACGTTTGAGCTGCATTGAATGATCGACAAGCACTGTCCAAGTCCAGATGATGTGCTGCATTCATATAGCCATATGTCATGGTTTGCTGAGATGAACCAACCACAGGAGTCATTAACGTACCGTCATTTGGTCTCTGAATAAAAGCTCCAGTAGCTGCAGAGTGCTGCTGTGAACCAGAAGCAATAGGATCCACAAAAACACCAGCATTCCGTGAATAATCAATCGGTAATTGATCATTAAACACGTACTCTTCCTCTATATTATTCTCATAAGAACCAGAAGTTCCGCCTAGTTGTTCTGTTATTATGTCCAAGCTAGAAGGAGTGCTCGAGTATAACTCGCCAGAGATGTTAGGCCTGGCGCTAGTACTGGCACTGACACTGACACTGGAGCTAGTTGCCACATTTGAACGGTTGTATCCGTCTTCTCCCAGGTATGTATGCACCAGCGCCTGTATGTCTGTTCCAAGCCCAGCTTCAAAAATATTTTGATGCAGATTCTTTTCAGGATCATATCGAATCAAGGTTGCAGGAGGGTGAGTAGCAACTGTGACTGTTTCGCCTCCCTGGCACTCTCGTTTATAATCTCGCATTAGCATCTCCAAAAAGATTGTATCATGATCAACCTTGAACCAGTGGAAAATCTTTTGCTTTTTCTGCGTCCTAATACAATCATGGCGGTGTAAAAACTCAAGAAATGGAGACTTGGGCGTCTCCAAAAGAGCATCGTTGCCAGATTTTAGGTTCCTCAGAACAGAAAATACACATTCCTCAAACTTTTTCACATTTCGAATCGGTCGTCCGAAAGCAGCAAATCGAAATGTCACGCAGCGCAAGATATCGGTACCAGTAATATAGTATACCCCATTCCAGAGAACACAGCTTACAAACTCATCCTGCAAGGCGTAGCGACGAATAACTTGGCCGGGGCGCCAACCTACCGTTGCAGTAGAGAGAAATAGCTTTACTATACTTGATTAGCAAATATATTTCTCCAAAAGAAACGAAAAAAAAAAAATTACCCACAGCTTTCAACTTGAGAATATGCAATGTGCATTGGATTTGGCGGAAAGTTACTCGGAACACTGGAATATACCGCTCTAACCATTTCAACCTGGTTGTTTTCTTGCGAGTACTCGAGAGACTCTTCAAACTCTCTAGTTTTTTCCTTAGAATCATCTGGGATATGTGAATTCTTGAACTGATGCTGCATTGTTCTGCTAAAGAGCAATAGGAAGCTTCCAATGCCTCTAGCTCCAAGTTTAACCAAGTGGAACAACTCTTCTCCCTTTAAAAAATAGGCCCAAAAATATACCAAAAAAGAAAAGCAAATGACAATCAAGAGGGATGTTTCCTTGAAAGTGAAAGAAAAAAAGAGAGAGCCCGCCTTGTACTTAAATGCGCATATGAACGAGCCGCGCGCGTGTGATCCCAAGAAGGTGTACATCTCGTTCTAGAGCTATAAATACTTCATCTTATTCTTTCAATGTGAAGGTGGTTATATTGTCACCCATGCATACCCCTTAACAGAGCATGAATGTTTGACATCCAAATTAGGTATATTAAAAGCATATTATCACATATCAACCACAATAATCACTTAGGGTATAAGCTAGACGGATTAGGGCCTTCTACGGTCATTATATCTCAAAAAAACAAGAGGGAGGGGTATTGAGATAATAATCAAGCGCATATCGCATCTTCCAAGCATATCCATAAGAATCTGCACTAATTAAAAAGTATCAGCTAATAAAATGGGTAACTTCTACGTATTCGCCAATGAGGTTGGAGAAAAACTCAACATTCATGTCGCTCATTTTCCATTATTGCGTTAAAAAAAACGCCAAAAGATAATATATGAACATGAAAATATTCCCAGCGTTCTGCCGATCTCATAATAGTACAAAGAATTCGATATTTCAGGCGGTATACATAAACCTTTCACTGGCACAGCTGTCCGTCACAGCTACACGGAGAAGAGACCTCAAGTACATTCAAAACAAGATATTCAACATATGTCCCAATTTATCCATATCACTATTAAATCACAATCGAAAGAGTGCGTTGAGTGAACGGTGATAGAAAAATTTATACCTGAAACAAGATGATCAAAGGAGCAATCCACGATGCAGAAAGAGCCTATAGTGAAGCCTCTGATCTGATACACGATTGCCAGCTGCTAAAGCGAGATGTGATAATTTTGTAGCTCATAATAGTTGAAAATCGACAGTTTGGGTATCTGCGTAAGGGTATTCCGCAGTATTTTTTTATAGCAGCAATAGATGGACCAATATGATTCATAGCTATTGTTTTGCATGTATACACGCCCTTAAAGACTGCTAATTGATGAAAACAGCATTTGTGCAAGGGAAGTGAAGAAGGGTTTGACTAGATGGTTGCTCTCCTAGTGTACAACGGCAAGCTTATGTCCATGTCAAAAGAGTTTATCGTGTGTATTTTGCTATATATTGTGCCAACTCTTACTGAATATTCTTTATAGGCAGGTTATATTGCCGGTGCTTTAGGCATTATAGTAGGAAATCCGCTCGATATCGTCAAGGTCAAGCTACAGCATGGCCAGAGAGATCTTGGTTCAGAAGGAGGGTCTACAACCGCCCAATATGAAGGATGGATAGACTGTTTTAAAAGTATAATACCCACTGGAACTTCGTTTGGGGAGTTACTTCCTTTGTTGGGAGGAGCTGCTGCACCCATCGCTGGCTCTGGTCTACTTACTGCAGTTCTTTTTGCTTCGTATTCGCAAAGCATGAATGCAATTCAAACCTATTATCCAGATCTCGGAATGGGATTGAGGACTTTTCTTTCCGGGATGTTAGCTTCAGCCTCAACATTTGCTATATCTAATCCCTCAGAGGTAGTCAAGTGTCGTGCTCAGGTGATCCATACCAGCTCCTGGAAAGCATTACTCGATATCATTAAATATAATGGAGTTTTTGGACTCTTTCGAGGAGGAATTGTTTCATTTATTCGCAACGGCCTTGCGTACGGTGTGTACTTCTGGGCTTATACCCTAGTCAAGGATATTTTAATATCAGATACCGACAGCGAAAATATCTCAGCTCTTAAGATTCTTCTTGCTGGCGGAGTGTCGGGCGTTCTTTCGTGGGCTTGTATTTACCCTTTAGATACTATCAAGACTCGCACACAACTCCCTATTTCGATTACTCAGCCCCGGCCTCCAGAGACTGACCCTCTTCTTCCATCCTTGCGACAACCATCTAATGTATCTTCTGCTGTTATTGTGGATGTGCAAAACCAAAGTGCTGTTGAGCAAAATATGTCTGCAGAACTAGTTTATGCCTCCGCTTGGGAAAACACTGAAACAATATACCGAGAAAATGGCTTCCAAAGCTTTTATAGAGGATTTATACCAGCTATTATTTGTGCCTTTATTGTAAATGCGGTTCAATTTGAAACCTATGAGTTTTCTATGGCATTGATGAAGAGTTAGGTTACACGTGGATTTTGAATTTATTGCATCTTTAAGAAGCTCTGGCATACTCTTGAAATTGATTGCTAAAGCAAAGAGCACTTTGTGTCTACACCTGGCTGTACTTTAAAGTTGAAATATAGGTATTGACTATACACCCCCGGATTGTCCTTAGATTATCATCGAACACCAAAAGTAAATGACAAACTAATAAATATCTGTACCACCCACTTTCAAAATAAAAAAAACTCCCCGTACAATGATGTGAAACTGTTAAATATGATAGACGAGCCTGAAACTCGATGCAATGAATAAAAACAAAACCGTAAGAAAAGCAATCACGGTAGAAACAATGAAAAAAAAGCCGATTGAGATTTTTAACTATTTTTTTTGCTTGATCTCTCTGAGGACCCGCTGGCGGCCGTAGACGACGTGGGCAAAAATGGCGTCGAAGATGGGGCAGACCTCAAAGCGGTGACCCCGTCTAGCAGCGGCGGTTGCAACGTCCCTGAATAAGCGCGCAATACGGATTCGTTTGCAGAAGACGACTTTGGGATTGCTATTCGTACATCACCAACCTTGAGCTGACTGGGCGATGAATGAGGAGAGGGTGCTGTAGCAGTAGGACTTTCAGAAGAAGATTGATACGAGCCCGACTGATGCAGTACACTGAGCATATCGGGTAATATCAGGCTACTGGAAGTGGAGTTTGACCTTTGTTTGCCCGTGGACATGTTAGGGAGCGATTCCGAGCGGTCTCGCGTTGGCGTGACGATAGGTGAGGTGTTAGAGCTCGCTGAAAGATCCCGGACCGACTGTTCTTTGCCTTTACGTTGCTTTTGCTTGTTAGACTCCATTTCAGTTATAAGCGAGCCAAAGAAAGACATGATTTGAATCGAGGAGGAGTACTGTAATGGGCGCCAACCGCTCGAGTTTGGCGACTCGCAATCGGCACCTCTCTCAACTAATGTTCGCAAAGTCTTGATGTGTCCGTATGCTGCAGCGTAGTGAATAGCTCGGTTCCCGCTATAATCGGCAAGGTTGACATCGGCGCCAAAGTCGAGTAAGACGTTCAAGGAGGCATGATGCCCCAGCTTTGCCGCCACCAGAAGCGGACTATCACCGACATTATCGCGCTGATTGAGAGAACGTGCAAAGTGCTGCGCAAGAAAATGAATCGTCTGTTCGTGGTTCCCCAGCGAGGCTAGATGCAGCGGCGTGGAGCCCTCGGTGGTGACACTAATCTCATCGCGGTCGTGGCCACGGTTAGTAAGAAAAAGACACGTTTCGTAATCTCCACGGGCGGCAGACTCGTGTAGACTTGTTCGGCCAGTGGCAAGATCGGCATTGGTGAGCAGGTCTGGAAATCGTGCCAGGATACGTCGAACGATGGGCAAATCTCCGGCGGTCACCGCTGCCCGCAGCCGTGCCGAAGGATCTCGCATCAGTCACGCTTTTGACTAGTTTAGCCTTTAAGTTTGTCAAAGAAGAAAGAAGGACGGGTCGTTTGGCAAGGGTGAATTGCGAGGCGCCGCATCTACGAACTTCCCGAGGCCATGGTTTCTAAAATACATTATTTATTAATAAAAAAACACTATGCAGCACATGAATTTCTGTATGTGATTACTTTTTCCTTTCCTTCAATCGCTGTCGCTCTCCTCCTCAGCGTTCTGCAGCCATTCGATGTATCTTGGGATCAATCGACCAACATTCTCCATGCTAGGGCTGGCATGAGCTCGTTCATCTTTCCACCAGCGCATAATTGTGGTTTCATCAACGATATCCTCGTCGTAGAGTAAGCTAACACTGTAGAACAATATCTGGGCAGAGTGAGCAGCATCGTGGGTAGTACAGTCGCGTTGAAGAGCCAATAGTAAATCAATACGATCAGCATTATCAAATACTTGTCGCTTAAAGAGAGGGCCCCACTTGGATAAGATTTTGTTGACCGCAGTCTCGGTGTCGAGTGTACCAGAGGTGACCATGTCACCAACAAATCGCAAAAGCACATTGACAGTAGCACGACGAACCTCGTCATAGTTTACATTCATAGCCATGCGCAGAGTGTTGAGTTCAAGCACTGCGATATCCAAGTCATGGTTTTCAACAACGGCACGCTCGACACTGGCCCGTGCTTCACGGAAAAATGCCCTGTTGAATCCATCTTCGTCCTCCGCTTCCTCGTCTTCATCTGAGGAGAAGGTCGATTGTGCACCTCTGCTGTTGACGCGGGAGCGTCCAAACCCACGGGGACGGTGTCGCGAGGAAGACGAAGGTCGCCGGCGTCCACTGGAAGGCCCGCCTCGGTTCGCAACCCGGCGATCATGAGAGGGTGCCTCAGCACTCTCTGTTCCTACTGAAGAGTCGGAAAGATAAAGGTCGTCCATTGCATATACCAATCCAGAAGAAGCCCTGGCATGATCGTCGTCGCCATTCTTTGAATAATCATTTTCTTCGAAAACGTAGCCAATACCGTCTTCTCCCAGTACATCATAGTCGTATTCTAAGGGTTCCTCATCCTTGCTACCATCAACAGATTCGTCTTCACTACTCGAAAAAAAGTCTTCATCTCCTCGGCCACTGGCGGACTTTATTGTGCTTAGTCTCACATTGCCTTCGATAGTTTTACCCTTTCCAACTTTTACATTGAAGGAAACAATGGCACCGGGTTTAATCACGGCACCCTTTGATATTATGGCCTTGTCGGCAACGATGGCCTTGGTAATTACAGCGTTATCTTCGATAGTCACATCATCCCATATATAAGAGTCCACAATTGTGACGTTGCGACCAATCTTGCATCGTCGACCAATGATACTGCCATGAATATTTGAGTCTTCGCCAATCTTGCTTTCGCTACCGACAACAGTAGAATGACCAATAATACATCCGTGACCCAAGACGACATTTCGCTCACGGTATATATCACCCTTGGAATAGGTGAATGTCTGGTCAAGCAAAATGTTGCTATCGGGCGTGAGCGGGAAAGTCCAACGGCCGACAATATCTTTGGTTACAGCGTCGTAAGTCTGAAGATTTCGTACTCGGGCAGCATACGAATCTTGCTCAAGATAACCATATATAGTTTTGCGATAGATATCAGAAGTCAAAATACCAGGAACAAATTCCTTTCGCATATGCTTGTAGTCGAAGTTTTCAGTGAAAAGAGCAGGAACGTCGACAGTACAGATATCAAGATGACAATCAATAAGGTCATTTCGAATGCTTAGATTGTCATACTTTGACCAGACCTCAGAATCAACGGAAATCTCCTTGAGCTTTCTGTCTGTCGGCACCTCTTCGTAGTGAACGCATTGTTGGGTCGGCTGATCAAACACAAAGACACCATATTCTGAGCGTGCTCTTGTACGGTGGAGAGAACTAGCTTCTTTGAGGACCATAGTCATAATGGAGTTCTTGTCTTCTTCGCGGCGCTTGCGATGAGCCTCCAACACCTTACCAAAGTCGAGGTTGCTCACAATGTCACCAGATACAAGTAGGAAATCTTCCGTTAAAAGACCTTTGCCATCGAGTCTGCGCATGGCATCACCAAGAGATACCGATTCAGGGGAATTGATGGTTTCAATTTTGAAGGGTGCCGAAGCCTTGCTCCATTTAGATTCGCTAGACAGATTAATTTCAACCATCGATCGACAAAATAAGACAAAGCTCACTTGATGTATTCCTGGATCTGATCTGCGTGTGCACAACAGACAACGTAGACGTCGCTCACACCGGCGAGGGCAAGAAACTCAAATGTATATTCAATCAAGGGCGTATTTGCCAACGGAAGAAGACACTGGCAAGTTAGTAAGGCACTCGTATTATTTTTTAAATACATACTCGAGGTTTTTCTAGGGTTAAAGGAAGGAATCGAGAGTTATAACTGTCACTGAGAACCACGGCTTGCAGGCGCTGCAAGAAGTCAGAATCCGTCACCGTATTCTATGGCCAAAGACCGAAACATGAAAGAGAGAGTACTCACATTCTCACCGCTCTCAGCCTTTTTCGCAGGTGCCTTTTTGCTTTTGGGCGCCATCGCTGAGCTGAAAAGTCAAAGGTGAAAAAAACCGAAACACCAACGAAGCCTCCTACGAAGAAACTCAAAACAGCTAAAACAAAGCAGAATAATTCAAGCAAATAGAGTAGACAAATTCTTTTATCAAGCGAATTCCATCTTTGGTTCAAATCATACGAATTACAAAGCTCAAAACATAAATGGAACCAAACGCCATAGAAGCTCTAATAAACCGATACGCTAATAAACAATTTTAGAATATTTCTTTTAAAAAAACCAATTTCCCATCACATAACAATATGCCTATTCTTCCGGTAAGGCCACTGGAAGTGATATCTTTGGCCGTGTGTCTTTTGGGCGCTCTGGATCAGCATCAGCCTTGACACTTTGAAAAATAAATTTATAAAAGCGCTTGCCATATTCGGATGCTGGAACGGCCGATACATCAGCACGCCGATGTGTGATAGTCTTAAAGAATGTCTCCACTCGTTTTCCAAAGGTATATGGAGTGAGACAGTCTATAACGCCTAGGTAGTATATTTCATCTATTGGTAAATCTCCTTCACTGCTTGCACGGAACCCGCCGTCTTCAGAGTAAAAGAGAAACCCATTTTGCTTGCTGTATCTTAAAAGAGCATCGTCGGCATTTTCCATCAGTGTTGGGCTGGCGGAAGAAAGCATTTTGCGCAGTTGATCCGATGTGGTGCCACCCCGTGAGGTAATGGGGGATAAGGCGACAGAGTTGCACCTGGAGTCTGATGTAGTAGCCTCTGGCTCAAACATGCTTAGTGTTGATTGTCGAATATTCTCGCGGTTACCGCGGCGTCCGTCATGTATACCTACAAGTAAAGAATAGTCCATTATGTTTAAACGTTCCAACAGAGCGACATCTGCGGCTAGTTGTTTTAGGAAAATTTCTCTCTTCTTTGGTCCGAGGCTAATATGCATTTGATTCTGAACCCAATTAATGTCCTTGTAAACGACGGCCGTGTTTTGCGAGGTCACCTTTAGCTCGCGACCCAAAAACGAGCCTTTGAGATCAAAAGTTGAATGAATGTCACGATGAGGAGGAAATAAATTATTCATCACAATAAAGTGGATTTTTCGACCGTATGGCAGTTTTACGCGGTGGAGTCCGTAAAACTGGGAAATAAGAGTATTGGGATTGTTCTTGACGTGGTTGTAATAATCCTTAAGAATTCGTCGTAATAGTTTGTGTTCTGAGTGGTGTATAGTCTTGATAATGAAGCGATAGTCTCGAGAAAAATAAAAGAATGACCCACTTTTGCCTGGAGAGCCGAGTTCGGAGACAATGTATTTTGAAGTCAAAGACATGAGATAATCAGCCGAATCTAAATGAAACATGTCTCGCAAATGTCTGAATACCCATGGAGCATAATCTTTAAACTTAAAGTCGTATCTGGCCGAAGGGGTTAGTTCGGTACCCATCACATCAAAGGCCAGCTTGTGCGATTCCATGAAATCAGCTTCTGAAAGGGGTCGATCTAGCTTAGCACAGCAGCGAGAGACGGATATACGAATACCAGTAAGCATATTGTAAGCAATCACATAGTTGGCATGTCCTTCGCTGACCTTGGTGCCAACAAGCACTTGATCGTCATCTGGTACGTTCTGGCGACGGCGACGCACTTCCCGGCGAGCATTTAGGTCGTCTCTCAAAGCCTGGCGCTGCATATCATCGTCATGGAGGGATTCCTGCTCGCGAATGAGGCTTATTCTGCGGACGACATTTAAAGAATTTTGGCGCAACACTGAAGGTGATGTTGGTCTCAACGGGGGGGAGGTGTGCGTGGTTGAATGTTGTACAAGGGATGAGGATGAGGCCATAGAAGGGTTTATCTGTATAGTTGAAGCAGGCGGGAGTGTGGGCTGTGGGGCTCTTTCCACCGAATCACGCGAAAGGGTAGTGGCGAGGGAGGGTGAGGTACAGCCGGTAGAGTCGATAGAGTAGACAGGTATTTCAGTATCTGAGGTTGGAGGAGTAGGCGGGAGTACCAGCAGCTTTGGTGAGGCCGCCAGTCCGAGACCACTGTGCGAGGTATCTGAAGCATGCGACCGCAGTGCCACGTCCATGTCCATCGACAGGAGACTCCCGCTCGACGTAGACGATTCCCACCGCGCATCCAGCAGCGCAGTCATCCGGAAGCTCTCTTTCGCCCCCTTCCGCCAAAAAAACAGAAAAGAAAAGTAAAGAAAAAGTGTGGCTGGACTAGGGCGCCTCGGTGCAGGAAAAGTGGAAAAAAAGGGGGCACAACTCGGCTTTCTCTCTGTTACACCATGCTTACCCCATGCATATGAGGCACGGGTGGCACGGGTGGCACGGGTGGCTGGTTCCAGTAGCAACAGAAGCTATATCTATATCTATATCTATATCTATATCTATATCTATATCTATCTATATATTCTTTATTTTTTAATCAATTATGTACAAATTACTCTCTAGTCATCTATGAGCTGCTTTTATCTTTAGTTCTTATCTCTTCTGCTTCCTCTCCAGTAACAGTATATACAACATAAAACACTCACTCCGTCACCGAATAAACCCGTAACTCCATAGCGATAGAGAAAGCCATAATCAAGTATCAGCACACCCAAAGGCAGTCCCCGGGAAACAAACTCCAGCACAAGAAATACCCGTCCAAGCCCACATCGTCCAGTCTCAAGCGTCAATATAACTTGTGGCCAAAAGCGTGTTGCTAAACTCAATTGCCCCATCCACCCCATAAAGTTCACACAATCAAGCCATATGATGGTCCAAAGCCCCCAACCTCCGTATAGACCTCCAAATCCCACAACTGCAAAAATCAACAGCAATTGAATAGTGAACCACGATATAATAAATCCTTTACAGTGTGATGACCATTCTTGCTTCGAGCTCCAACTGCAACGATAGTCTCGAAACGTCACCCTTAGAAGCGCAATTGCAAGCGCCGTATCAAGTGCAAGTACAGCAGCTAAATAGAATTGCTCGTCGACATGAGCCCCAAACAAGGGATATCTATATGAATACTGCTGTTTAATCAACGGCACAAAGCGTAATATAGTGGACAAGAAGGACAACAGATAGCCGATAGCCTACCCAGCAGTTAGAGAGTTTAAACAAAAGAACAATCAATACAACAAACCGTCAAAACCACAAAATCTATACTTAATCCCTTGACGCTCTCTCGGTTGAGACTATGCTTAAGCAGTGCCAGTTGAGCTAAAAACTAGTCGGATTAGAATTAACTACCAGATACTTCAATCACATATACCTCAAGAATTATCTTAGCCTCTCTAATCATCTACCGCGCCATGCCGGATAGAAGTCTATCGCTCCTATTTGTGTGATAGTTCTGTCCCTCCCGTCGTAAAGAGACTGGAGATGGTGACATCAACCTCGACTCTTTTCAACTTGCCCCAAAACAATGATTGGTACTACTCTCCGCTCTACAATTCGTCCCGCCTCTAGGCTCTCTACAAACACCTTGCGCAATATGCGCTTCATTTCTACCGGAGACGCTCTTCCATCTGCCACTCTCAAAGATGGCAGCCCTGGTAATGACTACGATCTGGCTGCAAACACCAAGAAGGGAATCTCCTTAATTGTGGGTGTTCCTGGTGCATTCTCCCCTGGGTGCAGTAGCAATCATATTCCTGGATACCTCAAATATGCTGGTAAACTCCACGACAAGGGTATCTCCGACGTTTACATCATCGCAGTCAACGATGCTTTTGTTACCAAAGCCTGGGGCGATGTTCTCGGTCAACCTGAAAAGTCTTCGGGTGTTACATTTCACTACTTAGCTGACCCGGAGGGCAAGTTTACCGAAGCCGCTGGCCTTGACTTTGATGCCACTCCCTTCTTTGGAAATTACCGAAGCAAGCGTTATGCACTCTTGGTCAAAGATGGAAAGGTTGGTGCTGAATTTATCGAGCCTGACAATACCAGTGTAAAGGTTTCGGCCGCTGATAAGGTTCTTGAACAGATTTAGAGCTGTGTGCGTGCTTCCCAACAGGTCTGAAAATGGTCACACCGAGGGAATATATAGTTTGAATAATGATAATTGACAATTTGAAGTAATGATATCCTCTTTCCCACTCCGTAGGTTGAATTTACTAAAATTAATGCCTCTAAAACTGTCCATAGCGTAAAAGGAGATTATAATAATTTACTATAATTCAACAATCCTCACTATTATTATTATAAAAGTCTCTTTTTGAATTGTTTTGTTCTCCCTCTTCGTTGTCTAACCGCTCATCGCATTGATTCCAATCGACTCAACCAGAAAACAACCAACGACCACCCACAAGCTGGCGTTAACTTGTCAAAGATCTTGCCAGATTTGCAGTCATCATGCCTGGTGGAAACATAATTGTGGTATCCAACCGACTTCCGGTAACGATTATCAGTAATAAGAATGGAACATACGATTACGAAATGTCCTCTGGCGGCCTGGTGAGCGCACTGTCCGGTATAAACCACAACAAACATTTCAAATGGTTTGGATGGCCAGGTAATAAAGCTTTTTCACAATTGAGATGTTTGTTGACTGTGTAGGAATCGAAGTACCAGACCAGGAAAAGGCAAACGTCGCACAACACCTTCAGGATGAATTTCAATGTGTCCCCGTCTTCCTGACAGACTCATTAGCAGATCTTCACTATAATGGCTTTAGTAATTCGTCAGTTTCCTTGCCTGTTTGTTTAACGAAAGTCTAACCTCCATACTAGCATCCTCTGGCCTTTATTTCACTACCACCCGGGGGAAATGAACTTCGACGAAGATGCATGGGAGGCATACCGACAGGCAAACAAAGAATTTGCTTTAACTCTTAAGGAAACTGTTGAGGATGATGATGTTATATGGGTACACGATTATCATCTCATGATCCTTCCGGCACTATTGAAATCCCTTATTCCCGACAAGAAGTTTTCTATCGGGTTTTTCTTACACACACCTTTTCCAAGTAGCGAAATATATCGTATTTTGCCCGTTAGAAGGGAAGTTCTCGAGGGAGTTCTAAGTTGTGACCTCATTGGCTTTCACACATACGACTATGCAAGACATTTTCTTTCTTCTTGCTCACGCATTATGGATTACAAGACTTACCCGAACGGAGTTGAGGTCAATGGTCGTCTAGTTACAGTTGGTGCTTTTCCAATTGGTATCGACACCCAAAAGTTCTTAGATGGACTCGAGGAGGAACAAGTGAAAGCCCGAATTGCCACCTTGGAGAAGCGATTTCAGGGCGTAAATATAATGGTTGGCGTTGACAGGTTAGACTACATCAAGGGTGTGCCTCAGAAACTACATGCCTTTGAGGTTTTCCTCACTGAGCATCCGGAGTGGATTGGCAAGGTTGTGCTTGTTCAGGTTGCTGTTCCTTCACGGCAGGATGTAGAAGAGTATCAGAACCTTCGAGCAGTTGTTAATGAGCTGGTTGGCCGCATTAACGGCAAATTTGGCACAGTTGAGTTCATGCCCATTCACTTTTTGCACCGCTCTGTGAGCTTTTCAGAACTCATCGCAGTATATTCTATTGCTGATGCGTGTATTGTTACAAGCACACGAGATGGAATGAATCTTGTGAGCTACGAGTACGTGGCATGTCAGCAAAAGCGCCATGGATCGCTCATTCTCAGCGAGTTCACTGGGGCAGCTCAGTCCCTCAACGGCAGCCTGATTGTGAATCCATGGAATACCGAAGATCTTGCTAACGCCATTCACAATGTAATGAAGATGTCTTCCGAGCAGCGGACTGCCAACCACAAAACGCTTTTCCAATACGTCAACAAATACACGTCCATGTACTGGGGTGAACAGTTTATTTCTGAGCTCAAAAGAGTGCATCGACACCAACTGGACAAACTTCGGTATCTCTAGAAATAGGTAAAGTTATGTATATACGGTACCACTGTAAGATAGTTCTGTAGACTAAGCCTTTTTGCCCAGCAAACAAGCTACCCTTATACCTCCGGCACCTACAATCTAAGTTATTCCTGTTTAGTTTCATTGCACGAATTTGCGACGTTGAGTTCTGAAGTTTTGCGTCTGTGGCAACGCTTTACTACGACATGTCAGACTACGACGACGAGGATATATTTATGTCTGACAATGATGGAGGAGAGTTTGATTCAGAGGTTTCATATGGGGGCAGTGCATTTTCGGACGATGCAGACCTTGACGACGACGACGAGTTGAATGAGGACTTGTTTGTAGACTCTGTTAAACCCGAAGAGTCCCAGCTCAAAGCCTACGAAGTCGAGCAGCTGTGCCTTGAACCGTCCGGCCTTGTGGGTCTTCGAAATGAGCGTATTGCTTTGGCGGAAACAGTTCTAGGTCTTCCATGGGAATATTCTGCGCTACTATCCATGTACTTCAAGTGGAATCGCGAGAAGTTGCTAGAATGCTACATGGACAAACCAGAAGAAACCCTGCAAGCCGCTGGTATTCCCATTCATTTTTCCACGCCTTTGGTGCACGCGTGTACTCCTTCAGAAGAAAACTTCATGTGTGACATTTGCTGTAATGACGGGCCTGGAATCCCAACTTTTGCTCTCCAGTGCGGGCATCGCTTTTGCCAGCAGTGCTATTCTTATTATGTCTCACAAAAAGTTGCTGGTGAAAGCGAGGTTTATATTCAATGTCCTGGAGTCAAATGCAACCTTGTTGTTGATGGTAAAGCAGTTCGCTTATTACTCGAAGATGACATGTACGAAAAATACGTCCGCCTATTGAATCGAAAATTTGTTGAAGACCAAAAGAATATACGCTGGTGTCCTGCGCCAGATTGTGAAAATGCTGTTGAAAGTGATGGTGTGCCACAAAATCCGCGAAACTTTGTGCCGTCAGTGGAGTGTAAATGTGGTATGCGCTTTTGCTTCAACTGTCTAAATGCTGATCATCTTCCTTCTCTCTGTGTGCTCGTGAAGTTGTGGCTCAAGAAATGTGCAGATGACTCGGAAACTGCAAACTGGATTTCTGCGAATACAAAAGAATGTCCAAAATGTGGAGCTACGATTGAGAAGAACGGTGGTTGTAACCATATGACCTGCCGAAAATGTGCTTATGAATTCTGCTGGGTTTGTTCGGGACTGTGGTCTGAGCACGGCTCCAATTGGTATAACTGTTCACGATACAATGAGAAATCAGGGGTTGATGCCCGCGATAGTCAAGCCAAGTCCCGACAGTCTCTGGAGCGTTATCTTCACTACTATAATCGCTATGCGAATCACGAGCAGTCTGCTAGGCTGGACAAGAATCTTGCAATAAAAACACAGAAGAAAATGACACTCTTACAATCACAGTCAAACATGTCTTGGATTGAGGTCCAATATCTAGCAACTGCTTCTCGTGTGCTTCAGGAATGTCGGGTGACTCTCAAGTGGACCTATGCATTTGCTTACTACCTTGCCAAAAACAACCAGACGCATCTATTTGAAGACAACCAGCAAGATTTGGAACTGGCCTGTGAAAAGTTATCGGAAGTATTTGAAAAGCCTGTAACTGAGCTGGCAAAATCCAAAGTTCAAGTTTTGGATTTGACCACTTATGTGACCAACCGTCGCCAGATGCTACTTGAAGATGCCGTTAAGGGGCACCACGAGAGTCGATGGAAATATAATATTGAACTTTGATACCGGGTGTCTCATGACTACTTTGTTCCCCCTTACTTCCAGTATTTTATTTACTTTCTGGATTATTGTTTTTCGTCTTTTGTTCTTAGCATTTTATTGCATTGGTTTGATGGTGGTGGATAGAGAAGAACTGTTTTTTCCTCGACCTTTCTTACAATAATACCTAATTTGATTTTAGCAATGTGGTAACCCTTTTTTTTTTTGATGATTTGATTTTTTGGAGCCTGGTTAGGTGTTTATTTTTACATGTCGTGTTTGTTTCTTTTTTTTTGTTGGAATTCTGATTGAAAGTAATTTTGACGATAAAGTGTGGAGAACTACGATAATTCGTCTGGGGTTGATTCTTTTAGATGCTGTTTTAGACCCTTTGCTATTGTGGTCGTAGCCCTTGGGTACGACGAGCTACATCATTCGACAGGCGGGAACAATACTGGATACGCAAAAAGTGTGTATGCAAGGTCAGGAATACAAGGGCAGAAATAAAAATTTAGTTATCTCTTAAATAAAAACAACTTTAAACAACCCTACCTTATTCGAGGGACGCCGGGTTTACACTACAAAAAAAAAAACCATTATAGGTCGTCGTAATAGCATATATTTGAGGCCACAGTTCCTCGTTTTTCTATCCACAAATCATTAAACTCTAGACTGGTCGTGGCAGACACCAGAGTGCGTAAAAACAAAAGGAGACACAAAGCACGTAAAACAAAACAAACAAAAAAAAGAAAAACAACGTGTCATCATCAACGCTGAGGACGATGGAGAATGTGTAAGCTAAACCTGGCAAGAAATCTCTTGAAAAAGACGTCAAACCCTAGAATATATCAAAACAAACTTCAAATCGTAAAATCATAATAGAATAACCAAGAGGGGAAATAGGCGACAACAAGACGTAGCAAAACATCAGCCAACCAAAACAAAGTGCCTTTTTCCTCCAAAAGTAGTATGCAGCGGATTTGGGAAGTATCAAAAATATAAACGACACTCTGAGGATGAAAAGCTCCACTCAGCGTAGTCAGGTATATTCCAGTAAAAAAAAAAGAACAGAAAACGGAAACAAAAGGCCAGAGTGCCAGCCAGAGTGGCAAATTTACAAAAGATATCTAACCAGTTTGAAAAGCAAAAAAGTGGGAAATCTCATAAGCGTGATGTATGTGAAACATCACAGCAAATGAAATGGGCACATGACAGCCGTAGGCACATTAGATCATTCCGTGGAGATAGGTACATTGCATAATCCACTTGGGGTAATTGAAAGAAAAACAAAACACAAAAGGCAAAGAAGTGAACCAACAAGCGAAAAAGAGTTGATTTACTTCTAAACGTATCTATAGCCCGAACCTTGCAGATCCAGAAGGGCTGCGAAGGTAAAATTTGGCCATCTCGTACGAGGTCCAGCAGATGGCCGTGCCAGGCATGCTGGCAATCACTCGAGGCTGAATTCCGCGTAAGAAACCCTTCAGCCCTTCACGAGAGTATATAATACGAGTTGCGTCTCCCAAGCCTCGAGCCAACCGAATTTGCTGATCAGTTGATGAGCCTTTGGTCTGCAAAAGAGTTTTTATAACATCAAGGGGATTCGTTAGAGCCGCAGCTGCAGCGCCCGAGGCACCACCGGAAATACAGTGAAGTAATGGATCATAGTTTCCTTGTGGGTTGAAAGTCATCTGTAGAGCCTCATAAACGCTAAAGTTGATGGCAGTTAGTGGAACCGTCATCATGAGCGTTGTAGGATAGGAAGCGTAAAATGCCGAAAACCCCTCCCTTTTGTAGACTGCAATTGCGCAGTCAGTAATAGAGCTGTATTTTGAAGATGCCATCTGCATTCGCTGTTTGATAACATCGAATGGATTCATGAGGGCCTCGCTGGAAATCGTTGCGCAGGATCCGGCAGCAGCGATTGCGACGGGATGATAGTCTGAGCCTTCTGAAACAGCAGCAGTATCATCAACTAACGGAGACGATAGTTCACTAAACCGCTTTTTTGCAATTTCATAGACTCCAAAGTAAACCGCATGAGCTGGACCGGCACCAATGATAACAGTTGATATTCCTCGCCAGAGCGTCTTCACGCCCTCTGTGGCGGATATCCGAGTAATGGCATTCGTTATTCCGGTGTACAACGCACCAGAGTGGCCTACAATCTGCATTCGAGTCTATATATTGGTTAGTATTCCGCCAAAGTACTGGGTAGAAAAGTGTACAGAATTGAGGAATCTACTGGAATCTGAGTCGAAACTTCCTGATTGTCCCAATCGTGTCACTAAATCACACACCTTTATAGCATCGACCGGATACATGACAGAATGTTCCTGAGGAGTGTTGTTAGCATTGTATAGCGGCTTAAATCAAGCCAGAGCCGACTTTAAGCCAGTAAAGGCCCGGAATAAAAGGGAAATTACGTACCATGATACCAGCAAAGGCACCAGCGAGGAGGTTCGCCTGGAGAGACGAATTTGGAAGACCTTCATAGTCTTCCAACGGCGGAGCTCCGGTATGCTCCTCCATTCGCGCTTTTAAAGGGAAGTCGCTTTGGGCCTTGGTGCGTTTTTTTTTTTTCTATCGAGGATAGAGGCAATTTTATTAAGTTAGCAGGATGTAAGTTAATTTTGAAGGGAAGGTTAACCGCCGGTAGAAGCATTACAAAAGGGCAGATATAATTAATAATATAGTTTATTATGATATAACTATTCTATTGGGTTATCTAGAGCAATCTATTTGACAAGTTTGTGAGAAAAGAAGGAGAGAGAGTAGTTTGATTACTATCGGTTTTAAGTTTGCACGCAGACACACGAGCTTTAAACTCGCAATCCATTCAGTATTGAATTTATTATTAGAGATCGTTGACTTGCTTATCCGGTAGAGGAAGTGGGGTTGCTCTGGTGCTACGGGAAATGACGGATCCATCTTACCAATAATCCCACCTCTCTCAACGTTCTAGACACGTCGCTGTGAGAAGAGCGCCTTTTGTTAGTAAAACTGATAAACTTTTAATGTGCATTTTTACCATATATCTACCAATCATGTCTAAGCTTTATTTTGTTATGCATTACTAAACTCTAATGTCCAGGTTCTGGGGAACGGTAGGTGACTTGCTCGACTGTGAACCCCGGAAAGTTGCTCAAATATGATCCCAGATCTTACCCAGGTTTTTTGTAGAATAAATTATAAGAGTTCAACTTTGCAATTATCGTTTTTTAGCTAAACCCTGCCTTGAAATTTGACGTGTTCACTCAAAACAGCAGGTTGACTCTAAAAAGCAGTGGGGTACGTGCGAAATAACTATTTTAACGTGCGGATTACTCTTAAACTGATGAATTAAGACTGAAAGAGTAACTTCTTCTGAATACCTTTCCGACGAGTAGAGTATTTAGAGCAAGCTGGTGAACTGCTAGATCCGGAATGACGAAGATGTCAATCAGCTAGTGATTAGAAGCGGTCTGGTTAAAAACACTTGAAAAAAGAAAGCCGCTATCCTCTTCTATTTTCCTGAATTTCTCCTTCAAGAACGGAATTTTCTTTTTTTTTTTTTTTTTTTGGCCAAATTGTATTTTTGAAATCGTTTTCAGACGGACTCATTACCTTATTTATCTTCTTAGCACTTATTTGCAATATCTGCAAATTCTACAGGAATTAGACATTAAACTAAATATTTACTCTAAAGCTTAGTGGATCAACCCTAAGGTAGACAGATATATGTTGTTGTCCCAACCAATGCAACAATCTTATTGACAGATAGTCACTCGATGAATATAATTTATCTAATTAAAATCGTATAGTGCTAGTAAAGTGATAAATATATTCTGATAGTATAGCTTTTAATGCTTCAACAACACAGAACGCCGCACTTCTTTGCCTTGGATTGGGAAAAACAATAAACGGGAATTTTCTTCAGTTTATGAATCATAACGAATTAGAGCGACTCAAAGCAAAGGAAAAAAAAAATACTAAATACAGCCCCAAGAGGTCGCGAGTCAAGTCAGGAGGCGCATAAGACAACCTAGCATGTCCCTGCAGAACTTGGATACGAACGGCTGAATCTTTCCAAGTTATTCAAATTAATATATGAATAAATAAATGGGAAGGCAGCAAAAGACGAGCAAGACATTAGTGCTCCTCAGCTCGAGGATACTGGAAGCGATGGGCACCCCGCCGCAGCTCAGTCAAACACACCGGTGACTTACAGACAGCGATGACAGAACAAAAGCGAGAAGCCATAAGCTTCCCCCGTAAATCAGGCCACCATCTCCAGACATTCCCCGTTCCAAGCCGCCTCGCTCTCTACCTCTCTCTGCCGCCCTTTGTCGCACTGATCCGCCCAACCACTCCGAAATACCGATGCCGACTAGGAGAGCGGACACTCCTCAAAAGGCCGAAGCCGAAAGAGAAGGACGTTCCGCAAAGCAACGCACGCGCCCGTTTAATTAATTTTTTTTGTCTACTTTTCCGCCCAATCGGACGTCACGCAAATCAAACTACACGTGACTTTCCTTATTGGGGAGGAAGATTTATTTCTTCAAACAGGCAAATGAAACCGTAAAGCTGCCCTCCCGACCGCAACGTAAACCCTTCCCAAACATACGAACATACGGGCGCAGTACAAGAACATTCTCTGTAACTGTAGATTCTGTTAATTCTTTATTTTTCTTCGGTGTTTTAGTTGCGCTTTTGGGCGTCTCGAGTGAAGAAGATCACAGAGCCTCGCCGACAGCGGCTCGCGGGCTTTCCGATTCCATTGATTGCGGGCAGTCCGAGTTTGGCTTGATTTCGGGGTGCAGACTATATAAAGGGCCAAAGTAACACGGATGTATCATTCAAATCAAACATTGAGATGCTCACCGTTGATTCAGCCATCGACCTTGCTACCACTCACAAGGAGTACCTCTACGCCGGTGCTATCTTAGCCTTTGCTGCCTACTTTATCGGCTGGCTCTACCACACTGATATCCCCTACATCAAGGGTATCCCCCAGATCCCTGGTGCTGTTCCCATTTTCGGTCACTTGTTTCTTCTTGGTGATGATCACGCTACCGTCTGCGAAAAATGGTGGCGTCAGTATAACTGGTCCGTCTTCCAGATCAAGCTCGGTAACACCCGTGCCGTTGTTGTTAATGCTTACGATGATGTCCGCCAGTTCCTCGTCGGCAACCAGAATGCTTTGATTGATCGACCCAAGCTTTTCACCTTCCACGGTCTTATTTCTTCCACCAAGGGTTTCACCATTGGTTCTTCGCCCTGGGACCAGTCTTGCAAGAACAAGCGTGTTGCTGCTGGCCAGGCTCTTGGTCGTGCTGCCCTCAAGAACTACTACGACATGTTCGATCTCGAGTCTTACTGCATTCTCCGTGATATGACTCGTGATGCTAAGAAGGAGAAGGAGTTGAATGTTCGTGCTTACATTCAGCGATATGCCTTGAACACTACTCTTACTCTTTGCTACGGTATTCGAATGGACGATGTCTATGACAAGCTGTTGCGTGAAATTCTTTACGTTGGTTCTGCTATCTCTCTCTTGCGATCTGCTTCTGAAAACTACCAGGATTACGTCCCCTTCCTTCGATATATCCCCAACAACGAGAAGAACAAGCGCTCTAAGGAACTCCGTGAGCGACGTGATGCCTACCTTGACTTGCTTCTCAACAAGGTTCGTGCTATGATCAAGAAGGGTACCGATAAGCCCTGTATCTCTGCTTCTATTCTTAAGGATGAGGAGACCAAGCTCTCTGGTGTCGAGGTTTCTTCTATTTGCTTGTCTCTTGTCTCTGGTGGTTTCGAGACTATTCCTGGTACTTTGACTTCCTGCATCGGTTCCTTGGCTACCAAGGAGGGCCAGGCCTTCCAAGAAAAGGCCTACGCTGACATCAAGCGACACTATCCTAACATCGAGGATGCCTGGGAGAACTCTTTCAAGGATGAAACTGTTCCTTACATTCGTGCTATCGTTCGTGAAGCTGGTCGTTACTATACCGTCTCTTCTATGTCTCTTCCGCGAAAGACTGTTAGCCCTGTCAAGTGGAAGGGTGCTACCATTCCTTCTAAGACTATGATCTTGATCAATGCCCAGGCCGCTAACCACGATGTTGACCACTTTGGTGCTGACGCTGGCGTCTTCAACCCCGACCGTTGGATGGAGGCTGATGGACTCAACGAGAAGAAGATCGTTGGTGTTGGTCACGGTTCCTTCGGTGCTGGTGCTCGTGCTTGCTCTGGCCAGTATATCGCCATCCGATTGCTCTACTCTGCCTTGGTCCGAATCATTTCTTCTTACAAGATTGTTGCTTCTGAGGAATTCCCCCCCAACACCGACTATGTCGACTACAATGCCCTCAAGACCGCCTTGGTTGCCATCCCCCGAGACTTCAAGGTCAAGCTTATTCCCCGAGACCCTGCCATGCTTGAGAAGACTTTGGCTTCTGCTAAGGCTCGAACTGCTCACTACTACAAGGAAGAGTAAGTTTCCTTTTTCAAATATCGTCCTTTGATTTTTTTTGGTGTGCTCGGCTTTTTTAATCCCTTTTATCACGGGATAATTGTAATATATTTTGATTGATTCACCTGAAATTTATAAAACTTTTGTAGCTCGTATTCATTCTTTACCATTTCTATCTCTGGACTGGGTTTTTCTGGGTTGGATTTCTTTGAGTTGGATTCACCGAGTTGGATTGTTGTTGTGAATCATAGAACATGTTTAAAGGAAGATTATGCTTCTTTTTTTTCTTTCCAGGGGGCGGGTAGAGTAAGGTGGCAAGTGGCTCAAGAGTCATGTTTACTACGGTTGGCGAATATCCCATTGTTGGCCTCGTGACTACAGTAGTCGTGGGAGAAGTCATCCCAAATGAAGCCAGAAAGAGAAAAAAAGACCACAACCGGCAAATCCGATAATTAAAAAATTTTCTTCTTCAGTTTTCGTATATCGTCCAATCACCTTGGTAGTATTACCAAAGCGCCTTGACCGACAACATCCCACTTTTTCTCAATCAATCTGAGAATTACAGAGAAATTTAAATTTATACATCGCAGAAAAATTACTAGCTTTCTTTTTATTGTTATAGGCAAAGAAAAGAGCAACAGGTGGTAGCGTTTCGCCTTTGGTCGGGAGATCTTGGAATAAGGTATACAATATACAACACAACCAAATAGTTTTCAGCGTAAATTTAAGAATAAGACAAAACTATCCGATTCTGGTGAACGACAGAGAGTTAAGTTTCTTTAGCCTTTTTCTAATTTTCATTTTCCTCTTCCGCTTTAAAGAGGTCCATTTTGTTTTTGCTTTATTCTAATGTCGTTGATTGCGGGAGGTGCGCAGCCCCGGACCTTCCAAGCCTGCGAGCGCTGTCATAAGCGAAAGAAAAAGGTACGCCAAAAGCAAGTGAAATCCGAAGAGGAGAGCGCTGACCATTTAGTGTGATCGTCTACTACCAACATGTTCTTCTTGTGCGAGTGTGAAATTCAAATGTGTTTATGCAAACGAGACCTTGGGCTCTTATCCGGTAGCGTGAGTAGAGCTAATCGCCTTGGCTGGTTGTAGTGACTAATTATTAGCTACGTGCAGGCTTTAGAAAATCGAACACTGAGATTGGAACGACTTCTCAAGATTCATAATACGTCTAAATCTTCAAACAACCCGTCACCAGATATGACTTCAGCTGATATGACTCCATCCTTTGAGCCTTCGTCACAACCTGAAAGTGCGAAAACTGCCGAGTGTGAGTGTTTGACTTGTGCTAAGCTTCTTTTAAAATGTTGACACCTCTTTTTTTAGCGTCACCTGAGCAAGCTAATGATGAGTCGCTTGCCGAGGATTTTGGCCTACTCTCACTGAGTGCCTCAGCTGAGGGCAATTACTTGGGTCCTGGATCTGGAATATCATTTGCGCGCCTCACACAATCTGTTTTGTATCGTGTCAACAACAAGAAGACGAATATCGGCGAAGGTGTCGTTATTCAACCTAAGAATGCGGCAGATCCGCGTACCGGAAATAATAGCAGTGTTTCCCCCCAAAAGGGCGATCCAGATACCATTTTGGATGGAAGTAATCTGAATGCTCTTATTCCAGAGGAATCTCGTGCGCGTGACTTGATTACATTTTACTGGCGTCATAGTCACACCCTTTACCCCCTCATTCAACGCGAGGTTTTTTGCCATAACTTTGATTTGATGTTTCAAGGTGAAGAAGCGGTGCGTCTCAAGTTGAGTTCAAATCCAGTGTGGATGTTTCAATTTTACATGGTGATGGCTATCGGATCGACCTCCATGGCCAGCGTGATGATCACAAGCGAAGATGAGGCTATGGGACTATGGGCTCAATCAATGAATTATTTTGATAATGTGCTCTGCAGTGGTAACTTGGCTGCTTTAGAGGCTCTTTTGTTGATTGTTTCATATTCATTTTTCAATCATCTCGGACCTGATACGTGGTATATAGTTGGACTAGCAACTCGTCTGGCTTTAGGCATGGGTCTTCACACACAAAATTCGCTCCAAGGAGTTCAGTCTGAGCATCAAGAGCACCGCAAAAGGATTTTCTGGAGTCTATACATGATGGACCGTGTAGTGTCTACTATCCTTGGCCGCCCAATGGCTATCCGCGATGATGATATTGATCTAGAACTCTTTTCATCTCGCGACTATTCCCAGGATGCGAGTGGTATTGCATGGGAAGACCAGACGTACCTTTCGGTGACCATTCATATTCTGAGGTTACGATCCATTACCGGAAACATTCTTGAACGGGTTTACGGAGCACGCAGACGAAGTGAGGGTGAAAGTGAAGAACAAAAGCAGGCAACCCTGAATGGCCTACACGACCAGTTGATTGCATGGAGGCGAAGCATGCCTTTTCCTCTTAATCGCTCCCGAATCTCACTTGTACCACATTTAACAACGACATGGTTTGATTTGAACTACTACAATGCTGTCATTATTCTGTTCCGTCCTTCACCCCTTTCACCTTCCCCGCCAATCGAGAATTTACAGCTCATGACTGACGCTAGTGTCATGGCACTGAAACAGTTTATGGCAATGTCTCGACAAAACTCACTCTCCTTCAACTGGCTCAACTTGTTGTCAGTTTTTACCGCAACACTTTCTCTGATGTTTATCACTACTCAGCCCATGTGGACCTCTAATTACATTGAAATTGGTGAGATTCTTGCCGACTTGCAAATCAGCCATACGCTCCTTGATAGGTTCAGCCTTAAGTTTGCCCCTGCAGGAGCATGTGTACGCATTGTTCAGCGGGCAATCGAAGGCCTGTCTCATTATACCGACAATAGTGTGCAGTTGGATGGTGTAGACACGAAAGAAAACAGCGATGCCGAAGGGGACACAGGTGCAGGAGGGTCTGGCACTGCCTCAGACGGTGGTAGAGGGCGTGGTACTGGCTCTGGAACTGCAACTGAAACTGCAACAGGTATGAATCTCCACAATCCTTCAATTGCCATGAATGGCGGAGGTCCCGAAAATCTTGACTCGGTAATAAGTATGTTTACGGCTGCACACAACAACTACTACGACGAGCTACTTTACAACCTCGAACACCCCGATTCCGTTTCTCAGACCCAGAATTTCCCTCTTCGTGAGGCTGTGCAAGAGGCTGATGTCCTCAATAATATATTTTTCGATCTCGCACAGCCAAGCACAGATCTGTAAGAGGAGGGAAGGGGGGGCGATATGAGACTAGGAAACGGTGAAAGGGAGAGTGGCGAGCGACATGAGGGTGGGGGCGGGGGCGTGTATGATTACGGTGCAGATTGGACGGTTTCTGTTTTTAATTATTATAAGGTTCAATATATATTTTTTTTAACTTCCATGGGAATAGACCCTAGTAGATTGTTGTACGGGTTGCTGAAAGCTTTTATTGCCGCGATATCAAAGTGACTTGGCCTACAGTATAGCTGCTCTAGTCTCAGACTGTTGGCTCTACTGTTTTGGGCCAAGTAATTTTGAAGTAATAATCAAAGCATTTTTTGTAAACATTGTGCTCTATGCCTCTCCATGATTAGATGATTAAGACTAGGGCCGCACAGAAACGGGAGAGCGGAGAGACCGTTCCGCGCTATCAGCACCGACGTCACCGTATCGTGTTTCGGAAAACACCAAATCCGAGTTCCCTTCTACAAACTACAAAATTTTTAAGCTATGACACATAACATACAATTACATTCCTAAAAGATTCAAACAGCAAAACAAATAACAAAAAACCAAAGGGATGCTTACTCCTTGTCACCAAACTCCTGCACAGCAGAGCCAGTAGAAGATTCAATCTCCTCACCGTTGAACTCTTGCTGGTCAGAGTGCAAGGACAACTTCTTGATGTAGTCGGTACGAGCACCAGTGAACCAGGATCCAATACCGAAGATAGCAGTGATGCCGAGAGCGACAGAAGAGTAGTTCATGTCGTTACCATCAACAGGCATGTAAGAGGGGAAGAAGAAAAAGATAGAACACCAGAGAAGGTAGGCGGTGGCAATCAAGTTGACAATCAAAGAGGCAGTATAGCCGATCTTTCGCTCAAGAGAGTAGTAACCGGCAACCATGTGCTTTCGTCGCCAGCAGACAGTAGCAATGGGGGCCAAGTAAGACATGTAGAGACCAGTGGAAGCATAAGACAAGACAGTGTCGAAAGCAGCCGAAGAACCGAAGTAGATGGCCAAGAAAGCGCAGTGGAAGAACCAGGTAAGAATCAAACCCCAGAAAGGAACACCGAGCTTGGGGTTAATCTCAGCCAAGTAGGGGTTCATGAAGCGAGGGAAGGCACCGTCACGAGCAAAAGCGTAGACAGATCGGGAACCCTCGGACAAAAGAGCGTTACAGGCCAAGCACTGACAGACAAGAATGATAACAAGTAAACAGACGGCACCGGCCTTGTTGGAGGTAGCCTGGTAGAAGATCTCGAGCAAAGGAGAGCCAGTAGGAGTGTTGGAAACCAAGTCCAAGTCTTGGATAGAGTAGAGCAAAGCCAAAATGAAACCAAGACCAGTGATAGCACCAATAATGACGGACAAGACAATGGCACGAGGAGCATCACGAGAAGCGTTCTGGAGCTCCTCAGACATGTGGGCAGGCGAGTCGTAGGTGATCATACCGTAGGCAGAGTTGAGGATACCCAAAATGATAACCATACCCTTGTTATCCCATCCGGAAAAGTTGACGTATTCAGTAAAGACAAACTTTCGGGTTTCGAGTTCCGGAGCACAGGCGAGAACGGTGATGGTGCAGATGATGAAGCCTCCAATGGACCACCACAAAGCAAAGTCATTGATGTAAGGCAAGAATCGGTTGCCAAAGATGTTGAAAACCAAACAGCAGCAAGCCCAGGCCCAGCAGATGAGAATGATCATGTAAGGCTTAACCTCGAAAGATTCATCAGTCGACATAAGGACAGCTAAGCCCATAATCATGTTACCGACCTGGAACAAAGCGGTAGATCCCATGGTAACTAAACCGGAAAGCTGAATCCAACCGGTGATATAAGAAAAGACACGACCGTAGTAAGTGTTTTGGGTAAGAAGCATAACCCATGAGTACTGGCCACCAGAGACGGGGTAGGCAGAGCAAATCTCAGCCATCGAGAAGGCAACAAACATCGAGAAACAACAGACACCAACCCATCCCCAAAAGAGAGCAACAGGGCCACCAGCTGTGAAGACAACAGAAAGGGAGGAACCTAAAGCGGTCCAACAAGATAGAATAGCGAAACAGAAACCAACCATCGAAACGAGGGAGAAAGAACGAGTAAGCTCCTGCTTGTAACCAATGTTTTCAAGCTGGCCTTCATCCTTGGCTTCAACTTCTTGTTTGTGAGTCCTTCCTGATTCGTGAGCCTCCATAATGAAAGAGCAAACTGTTTCGTGATGTTGGAAAAAAAATTGGGAGATATAGGATCCCTTTATATTCTTTTCTCAAGAATCTCTAATCAACAACTCGGGAATCGAATTAAATCAAGACAAAAAAGAGAAAAAAAAGAAATCAAGTGCGGCTCAATAGATTAGAGGTTAACCCCCCGCGATCAAATCAAAAGGTACGTATTGGATAAGCAAATTATATAAGCCAAAATTTAACAGACATAAAAATAAGTGAAAAAGTGTCTTTTGGGCTGTGTTTGGTCCGAAAATTCGGCTGATGGGGCTTACGCCGTGTTAACCTAAGCTTTTTTGCCAGATCCTTCAGTGAAAATTCTGCCAAAATAAGAAAAGCGAGACGTAAAAAGAAAGGGAAGAAAAAAAGACGGTTGAGTTTATATTTTAAACAGAAGGGATGTATTGTAATAACGATGTAGGTAGAGAGTTAATCAACAACTTTGGCGTCGCGAATCGCAAAAGCTGTGTATATTTTCTCTATTTTTGTTAATGAATTGCTTATGAAATACCAAAAAAGATTATGTAAATAGATGACTTTGGTTGTCGGCAAGGGCGACGTTACACATACTGCGCCGCAATGACCGGTGACAATGTTGTCCAACTGGTGGGGGCGGGGCGGCTCCCTTTCTTTTGCCTGGAACCCGTGAGCTGTCCACAGTGAAGCGGGAAAACAAAAACAAGTAGGCATAAGTTGGAGTTGATTTTACAATAAAAAAGAAAAAAAGAGTGGGTGTGTATTTGGAGAGTTCTTTTCGTTTTTTTGTAACTTCAACCTTTTCTAGATTTTATCAATGTTGATCTTCTTGGTCGGCCTTTCCGCGATAAAGTCATTCTTCAACCTTTGTGAGCTTGTAGACGAAGTTGTGCAAGAGCCACGTCGACTATGAGTCACCCTTGCTCTACTCGAGGGAGAGACCCGGCAGTGGGCAGCATATTTTTGTAAGTTGGCTTCTCCAAGTTATTGTTTTTTTAAAGTTGTCTTGGCAACGATATGGCTGCATGGGTTAAGGGACTTATCATTGGGAGTGTCAAACAGGGCACAGTCAAGAAAAAGATAGAGTATCTTCTTGTACCGTACTTGTGAGGTTATATACATGGATTATAAATCAGAGTAACTTCCTATATCGTGATATGCAGACGGATCACCGGGTGAAATTGTATTTTTTAGGTACCACCAAGTCATGTCACCTTTCATTATTAAACAGACTGCAAAAGCCTAATTAATAATAGAGGTTCAACGTTTTTTTTCCCGCTGCTATAAAGTAAATTTGGGTGACGCGCTTAGCGCGTTCCATGAGGGCGGCTTATCTTAGACTATATAAAGGTCCCTTCCTCCCGCCCCCTAGCCCCGGAAAACATCGTTTAGACTCTTTACAATGTCGCCTACATTCACTACCCTCACTACTCCCAGCGGAAAGACTTACTCACAGCCAATAGGCCTGTTTATCAACAATGAGTTTGTGCCTTCGCAAGACGGGGCTAAGCTGGAGACCATCGACCCCAGGTATGATGTTCTGATTCGCCACACAAATAAACCATTGCTAAAACACATAGTACTGAATCTGCAATTACAGAGGTCTATGCTGGATCTGAAAAAGATGTCGACATCGCTGTGGCTGCAGCTCAAAAGGCTTTCAGATCCTGGAAGAAGACACCAGGCTCAGACCGTGGCGCCTACCTCCTCAAGATTGCTGATCTCATTGATGAGCGTGCTGACGAGCTTGTCCATGTTGAAGCTTGGGACTCGGGAAAGGCTGCAGAAGCAAGCTGTCGCTGGGATGTGAATGGTGCTGCAGGCCTCTTTAGATACTACGCTGGTTGGGCCGATAAGAGTTTCGGCCAGACCATCGAGACCACTGACGACAAGTTCGCCTACACTCTTCATGAACCCATTGGAGTCTGCGGCCAGATCATTCCTTGGAATTTCCCAATTGCTATGGCGGTGTGGAAAATCGCCCCTGCTATCGCCGCTGGAAACACTGTTGTTATGAAGCCATCTGAGTTCACTCCCCTAACTGCTCTTTTGCTTGCACAAATTATTAAGGATGCTGGCATCCCCGAGGGCGTGGTCAACATCGTTAATGGCTATGGCCCCGCCGTCGGTGCTCCCATCGCTCTCCACCCAAAGATCTCCAAGGTAGCATTCACTGGATCTACTGCTACCGGCGTGAAAATTATGCAGATGGCCGCAAATAATCTCAAACAGGTCACCATGGAGTGCGGTGGAAAGTCTCCTCTGCTTGTATTTGATGACGCTGACCTCGATCAGGCTGTCAAGTGGGGTCATTTTGGTGTCATGATCAATAATGGTCAAGTCTGTTCTGCCACTTCCCGCATCTACGTTCAGGAAGGCATCTACGACGAGTACGTCAAACTTTTCGCGGAGCATACTTCTGCCACAAGTATCGTTGGCGACGTCTTCGATGAAAAGACTTTCCAGGGACCCCAGGTTTCTCAGCCTCAGTTCGACAAAATCATGTCCTACATTGAACAAGGAAAGAAAGCTGGTGCCCGACTTGTTGCAGGAGGAAAGCGCGTTGGCACCAAAGGATTCTTTATCGAGCCAACCATTTTTGCAGATGTCACTGATGACATGTCCATCTCCACCGACGAAATATTTGGACCCGTCGTCTGCATCCACAAATTCTCGACCGATGCTGAAGGTGTTGAACGTGCAAATGCAACTGATTACGGCTTAGCTGCAGCAATTTTCACCTCCGACATCACCCGTGCTCACCGCATCACCCGCGAGCTTGAGGCAGGACAAGTCTGGATCAACTCGGATAACGATGATGACTTCCGTGTGCCCTTTGGTGGCTACAAACAGTCGGGCTTTGGCCGCGAGCTGGGCTCATACGGTCTCACCAATTACACTCAGGTAAAGGCCGTTCACCTCAACTTGGGTACGAAATTGTAATGAAAATTCAAACACTACGAGATTTTTAATATTTGATGACTAAATGAGTACGAAAATAAATAATACTTGTAATCTTGTAATGCTATCGAGGCAAAAATGTTAAATCCCTCTGCCATCTCGAGTCCTGATCTGGCACCGTCTTCATCGCTCTTCCGAAACTTCATACGCAGCTTCTTTCTCAGTCTTATCAAAATGAGAATTTGTATTGTGTGCCTCGATTTCTGAAAGTGCATCGTCGTCGATGATGATGGCATCGCCAACATCGTCGATATCCACATTTTTGATCGGCCCCTTAAACCAGCGGTGTGCCCAGACTATCCAGGCAGCCATAGAACACACAAAAATAATACCGACAGCTACACAAGTATAGTTGAAGGTGTTTTTGTCAACAGGAGTAGATGTAGGAAGACAAAAGGCTATAGTAATGAAGCCGACCCACAAGCAAGCAACAGTACCAATTGGGCGCGACCATCGACCAAGATTAAAAGGACCTTTGTGAAAGTGCTGTGGGTAGCATACAGCTAGTAAAATTGGAGTCGAGTATGAAATATAAAAACCGATGGTTGACATCGATGTAGCCGCCGCATAGGCAACGGACGAGCCAAGCGATGGCAGACAAAGACAAAACGAAAGAATTCCGCCGAGGCAAACTGCGAAATGTTAGAAGCTATATTCTGTTCCTTGAAAGCTACTTACTAGTTCGAACCGGGCTTTGGAAACGCGAATTGATGTGGTTGAAAAACTGAGGAAGAGCATGGTCACGGGAAAAGGCGTACATCATGCGGCTGTTGGATGTCAAAGAAAAGAGACCGCAATGCCAAATACAGAGCATGATCAGAGTTATTAACACAATAGCACCATCTTCACCAAAAACGTCCAACAAGATTTGCAGCACCGGTGCTCCATAGGACGTGTTGACGGTTTGGTCAAAGTTCTGAATCGAAAAGAGAAAAGCAAGCAAAACAAAGAATCCAAAGATAACAGAAAAAAACACCGAAGAGATAATACCAATAGGCGCACTGCGTGCAGCGTCTCTAGTCTCCTCTGATAAGTGCGCAGACGCATCGTAGCCTGTAATTGTATACTGTGAAGTCAAAATACCAATGATTGCAACGTATTCCGGTGAGGCTCGAGCTGCCCAGCCGGTGCCATCGTAGAACTTGCCAAAGACAAACTTGGCACTTTGATGAATAGGTGCTTTGGCCAATACAGCAATGCACAGGCATGAAACACCCACAGAGTGCAAAACAATCGAAATATTATTGATATATTTGAGATATTTGACTCCAAGGCAGTTAACTACAACGTGTGAAGCAAGAATAGCAGCACAAATTCCAACAGTTCGACCTGCGCTAGGCTCGTAGTCCGTTTTCACAGTAGCAACAGTAGATATTAAGCCGGCCAAACCAAAATCAATACTAGTCGTTCCAGATACCTGACCCAGAAAGTTGAACCAGCCTGTAAACCATGACCAAAAGGGGGCCCACTTGGGAGGAGCTAGTACGGCTGCCCAATAGTAAGGTCCACCGCTAGTAGGAACAGAAGAGACAATTTCTGCCATGGCCACAGCAACAAACATTGTAAAGAAAGAAACAACGAGCCAACCGTCGGACATGACAGCAGGCCCACCTGTGGTTAAACCGTAGCTAAACAAGGATGTGATACCTGTGATGACAGAGATGATGGAAAAGGAAACACCAAAGTTGTGAACTACTGACCATTCGCGACGAAGCTCCTGGTCGTAGCCCATCTCAGCCAAGAGATCTTCATCTCTCTTCTCTGCGACAAGAACCATCGATTGTTTGAGTATATGGTTTGGGAAGTAGAACAATCATATCACCTTTAAATAAACTAACCCCTTGAATCAATTGATAGGATCCAATAGTTTCGCTTTTGTCTCCACCGAAGAGGATGCAAAGAAGGCATCTAGTCGCGGGTCCGAAGAAGTTGTGAAGAACCGAGTGACTGTTGCGGCGCGATGAGGGTGTTATCAACTCCTCCCAAAGCTTCTTTTCTTGGTATTTAGCAGATCATTTTTTATTTCTCTCTGCTTTTTTTTTTCTCATTGTCCCCAAATATTTTGCTGTTCCCAATTCTATTTTTTCTCTTTAACCTTGGTTATCTGCAACGTTTCAGTTAATTTGCTTTGTTCCCTTTGGGTTTCCCTTTCAAGAGAGCCGCCGCCGCAGTTAAGCTAGAGGCGATAACACGAAAAGCCGACCTCAATCACCAAAGCTTTGTCTAGAAGAAGTCCGAAGCAAGTATTATTATTTATAAAGAGTGTTAATTGTGAGTATTGTTGAACACTATAAATTTAGATCTAGGCTGACATTACTTCCTAATGACATATCTGTGATCTTAAGTTCTCTCTCTATAGTCAGTTGAATTTCAGAACTATTAGATTTTAATAAATGAGTAATTCCTTTCAGTTTTAAGATTTGATATCCTCGGTTTTTGGATGAGAGTGCGTGTCATCGGAGGAATCGAGGAGCCAGCACAATGGTAACATGATAATCAAGCTAGATAAGCTTTTCAAAGTTCACAAACACCCCGATTTAGCCCATCTACTTTTGTTCCCTGAAAATTATACTGAAGAACCTAGTACTTCAAGGTACTCTATCCTTCAACTAATAAGCAGCATACAATATATAAAATCTTATTATTCATATGTGGTGTAACTAACCGCAACAATTTACCCACGACGAAAGCATTTAAGAGTATAAATCAAATTAAAAGCTGCAACGATTCAAAATTAAACAAAACAATCGCGATATTCCTACTCTAATACCACGTTAAACATCCACGGCTCCAGCTCCAGACTTTTCAGACACTTCAAAAGCTTTCTTTTCGCCGTCGACAGACGGAGCACTATCAAGTCTCTCAATAGTTGAGAGTGCGCCATCATCAATAATTATAGCATCACCAATGTGGTTTTCGTCGACATTCTTTACTGGACCGGTGAACCATTTGCGGGCTGTGATAAGCCAAGCTCCCTGTGAGCACACAAGAATGATTCCAACAGCAACACAAGTGTAGTTTAATGTATCCTTGTTGACTGGCGTGGCTGTGGGTAGACAAAAGACAACGGTGATGAAGCCAACCCAGAGCGAAGCGATGATACCACAGGGTCTTGAGAAGGCTCCAAGATTGAAAGGACCCTTGTGAAAGTGGTGGGGATAACATACACCCAACAATATAGGAGTAGCATATGAAATGTAAAGGCCAATAGTTGCAATCGAAGTGGCAGCCGCATAGGCAACCGACGAACCAAGCGAGGGCAAGGCTAAACAGAAAGAAAGCGTAGCACCAAGACAAACTAAAAGTGTTAGAATAATACCCTCCTCAGTAAAAAAAAAACTTACTAGTTCGAATTGGGGTCTGGAAACGCGGGTTGATGTGATTGAAGAACTGGGGAAGAGCATGGTCTCGGGAAAAGGCATACATCATGCGGCTGTTGGATGTCAAAGAAAAGAGACCACAATGCCAAATACACACCATGATAAGTGTCATCAGTACAATGGCACCATCGTCGCCAAAAACGTCGAGCAAAATCTGCAGCACTGGTTGACCAGTCGGCGTGTTAACGGTTTGGTCAAAGTCCTGAATAGAAAAGAGCATGGCTATAATGACAAAGAAACCAAAGATGGACGAGAAAAAAACCGAGGACATAACGCCAATAGGTGCACTGCGAGCAGCATTCTTGGTCTCCTCGGACAAGTGTGCTGATGCATCGAAACCGGTAATGGTAAACTGCGAAGTCAATATACCACAAATCGCAACGTATTCAGGAGATGCTCGAGCTGCCCAGCCCGTACCATCATAAAATTTTGCAAACACAAACCGGCCACTCTGGTGAGTCGGTGCTTTAGCCAGCACGGCTATACAAAGACACGAAACACCAATAGAATGAAGTGTGATTGATACATTGTTGAGGTACTTCAAAGTCTTAACACCAAAAGAGTTCACCAAAACGTGTGAAACCAACAGAGCAGCATATATGCCTATAGTCTTTCCAGCAGTAGGTTGATAGCTTGTTTTGACTGTGGCTGTAGTAGAAATCAAACCTGCTAAACCAAAAGTAATACCAGTAGTAACAGCTACTTGACCCAAAAAGTTAAACCAGCCGGTAAACCACGACCAAAAGGGGGCCCACTTGGGAGGTGCCAGCACCGCTGCCCAGTAGTAAGGTCCGCCGCTAGTAGGAACAGAAGAAACGATTTCCGCCATTGAAATAGCAACAAACATCGTGAAGAAAGAAACAACTAACCAACCATCGGACATGACGGCGGGCCCACCTGTGGTCAAACCATAGCTGAACAGGGTCGTGATACCTGTGATGACAGAGATGATCGAAAACGAAACACCAAAGTTGTGAACTACTGACCATTCGCGACGAAGCTCCTGATTGTAGCCCATCTCGGCCAAGAGATCTTCATCTCTCTTTTCTGCGACAAGAACCATTGTTTGCGAGTAAGACCAGTTGATGTCTTCAAAATTACTTCTCCAGAACTTCTTAATTAAATATATTCATTGGCTCGGCCCATAATTATTGACCACCACTTTGACACTCTACCCTGATAAAGATAAGCTAAACTGAGTGCCAGCGGCGCACCTACCAGCCTTGGTATAGTCTGACCCCGGACATCAAAGTCCACGTTTATTTCACCTGGTAGTAAAAACAAAAAAAGCTGATATTTTCTCCTCACCATTCACGGCGCATCTATTCACCGCTTTGGTCTACACCGTCTCACTTGTTTTCTTCCGGCAGCCGAAAGAAACCAACAAAAACCAAGATTGACGCCATCGTACAAACCATTAAAATATTAAATTCAAAACAGCACAGCGATAGTTTCTCCGTGGTGCAATTGAACTACTTGAGTCGCCCCGGGTTTACTCCATTGTTTTGGCGAGGGGTCATGCCGCCGCAGACTCTCCATGTAACTTAGCGTGATAATGGCTGATAAGCAATAGCTGCTCTGATGATGAAGTTAAAGTTTAATTAAATTAGAGATAAACAGTAAGTAAAGTGAATATATTCAACTGTATTGAGCATATATAGAAGTATCAGGCTGTATACTTCCCTGTTTCAACAGTTCTCAGCAAGCATCTCGCCGACTGTAGAGGGTGACTCAAGGTTGATGTAACAACAGTGATTGTTCCCTGAGGAGTCACTAGAAATCAGCTCTTTAATACAACATAGTTAAGGAAGTAAGGGACGTTGTCACCCCGATTCGTACTCTCTGCAGAGGGACTTTGGTTCACCGTGGAGACCGTGGAGGCTTTTGGGACTGGAGAGGCCGTGGTTGTCATGGCGGCGCCCGTCCTCCTTCTGGTCCTGTGACCGGAGTATTCTGCTAAAGCTTACATTCTCTGTCACGTTGTCCTAGCAACGGTAGAGCTTATTTTGGCTATGATAGATTTCTAAGTACCTTTAACCGATGTAAAGGGTATTATCAACTATCCTTATGTGAGGCTCTCTATTAATGTTCTTACGTATAAAGATGTGGTTATGTGATTGGTTCTACCCTTGCAGCTTATATTGATGATACTCTGACTGCATGAGTGGGAACTGTGTATAAACAGGCGATGTTTTAGTTATATTTTCAAGAGAGTGAATTAATACAGATATTATATAGCCTGATTGACATTTGTTCTTCGCCGCTACTTATTCTAAAGGTTGACTGATTGTCCCCTTTTCTGCTTTTTCTAGACTCTAAGTTAGGAGTCGTTGACGTGTTAGTTGTAACCCAACACAGTCCTACTCTCCTTCTTGGAGACAAGCCTGTCCCTCAGCCACAAGCACAAACCAAACAAGCTGATGAATTACTGGCACAGTTTAACCGTTTGAACAGTACTGCTGGTTTACCCTACCGACCTAACTATAGTACAGTCGGAAAAGCTACGGTGGTTCGTGCCAATTTTTATCCGCTCAAGATAAATGCTAGTATCCCCATCCACATCTATCGTGTTGCTATTTCCTCGAATATTTTTACGAAGAAGTGTATTAAGAAGCGAACCTTCCCGATCTTGTTTAAAAATCCCCAGTTTACGGCATTCGCACCCATACTGCGTAAGACTTTTCTCAAGCTTTGTTCACTCCCATCAAGTATCCCAATTTGGTGCTTCCATTTTATGGTGAAGATGAAGATGAACCGGGAAAAAAGTCCCCCATGTACAAGATTAGCGTTCTGTTTGACACCACTCTTGACCTCCACAAGTTGACAGAGTATGTTAACAGCAACAATCCTTCTTTAGATGTTTCGCTCATGACTCAATCGCTCAGCAGCATCCTGTCTTTTAAACCTAAGGGTACTCTTGTGTCAAGTCAAGCGGTGATTTGAAATATGGTATTCCCAACCCGTGCGTTGCTTCCAAGTTACGCAACGAAAAAGTTCGTATGCAATATGCTGCTAATGTTTCACTAAAGATTAACCTGAAGCTTGCTGTTCGAACTGCCGACTTTCTAATGAGAACACTCAAGGCTTGTTTGATTTCAAGAAGAAGCCCATTATGATTGCTGGTGCAGATGTTACTCATCCTGGTCCTGGTTCTGCTCCAGGAACGTCTTCGATTGCCAGTTGTGTTGCTAGCCGAGATGGATTCTTTGGCTAATTTCCTGGTACAGTTCAGGTACAAACTGGCAATCAAGAAGTTATTGATCACTTGGATAGGATGATTCTCGACAGGTTGACTTTGTATTTCAACACCAACAAATAATTACCTTATACTGGTTTGTTTTATGGTGATGGTGTTTCCGAGGGTCAGTTTGCTATTGTTCTCGAGCAAGAGCTACTCCGAATTCGCAAGGGCTTTGTGGATGCTGCGAAGAAATACTCCCTGAAAGAATACAAGCATAAGCTTACTTTTACTATTGTTGGAAAACGCCACCATACTCGTTTTTATTCTACTAACGAGAAATTAATTGATTGGAAATACTGCTCCTGGCTCTGTGGTTGACCGTGGTATTACTTCCGTTTATGGCTTTGACTTTTATTTGCAAGCTCACGCTGGTTTTCAGGGTACTACTCGCCCGGCTCACTACTATGTGATATTGGACGAGAACAATTACACTCCGAACCAGCTTCAGATTATAACACACAACCTCTGTTACACTTACGGACGTGCTACCAAGTGTGTTTCTATTATACCAGCTTTTTATTATGCTGATTTGTTGTGTGAGCGTGGTCGCGCTTACATCCATGTTATTTTGTCCGGATCTGATACTGCGTCTGTTGCTGGTGGCTCAGAGGGTGCCAATGAGTTGCGCGAAAATGCCAACAAGATTTGGGGTAGCGGACTTCATCATGATGTTATTAACACGATGTTTTATATTTGATTACAGTCGCAATATGTGTGGTCTTTTAGTTAGGCGTTAGGGTTTAGTCGCATTTGAATATTATATGCGATAATTGAAGTGAAAATGAAAATAATAGCGGGCAGCTAGTAGGGAGTAAAAAAGAAAACGAAGGAGATTATACAGTCAAAGAGAGCAGACAGACTATTCGAGAGGGTATATACAAAGAGATGCATGTCGAAGAGAGGTAGACTCAGACAAAGGATGGTTCCACTTCTGATTATTATCTCAAGAGCACATAGCATGTGGTGAGAGGTCCAAAGGAAGAATTTGCAGCTAGCCACCCACTCCATCATCAACGAGGGCTCACAAGCAGACTTGATGAGACGTCAACATGAGAATAGTGACAAGCACCAAGAGGACAATCATAAATATAAAAGAAGAACCTGATAGTACTGAAAAGACATTTGGTTCCTTACCCCTTTTGCTTGACTTGCGAAAAAGATCTTCTCTAGGTTTCCCCACGCAACGAAACAAGCAGCACAGGATAGAACAGCCCTATCTAGGATATATGTTATCTACTCCCATATATGTGAATGCCGTTTCCGGGCGGAGAGAAGCATAGGCGTAGACATTTTGGGTCGCCACAGCACTCGTAAGCAAGGCGCATTCCAAAAGAGGAGACAGCGTAACCGCACAGCACACAGTGCACAGCCGTGTCAGCCACAGCATATGCAAAGGATTAGAAGCAGAGGGAGGCGGGATAGCTAAGCCTCACTCGATAGAGGAGAAGAAAGAGCTAACAGCCCGAAAGGAGAAGAAACCGCAGCATCTGTAGCAGTCAAGACTTTGCAAAGAAGTCAAATAGATATGACTAGATTGACAGAGTGAAGTTAAGTGGAGCCAGCACGAAATAGTCCTGCTAACCAAGAATGAACCCAGTTGACTAGAAAACCCAAAGCCATGGGAATATAAACAACAGAACCAAGTCCGAGACAACTCAAAAAGCCAGATATGTGCTCCTTTGTGTCTATAGTCACAGCAAGTCACGAGTCGTCCATTCACGAACAAAAACGTAAATGTGCGACTCCCTCACAACAATATCACCAAAGTTGAGAGATAGTGGAGAAAAAACCAAGAAAGGGAAAAATGATAAGAGGTAGATGAGAAAGGTAAAAGCAAAAATATGTACGAGTAAAGAGAACCAAGAAAGATCTGTATATCCGGCACGTCCGAAGATTGTCGGACAGGTCGCCTCTTTTGTTTTAGAAACTTTTGGGTATCAGATTATTCTGCCAATTAGTTTGATTTTTAAAGATTATCACCGAGTCTTCCACCGGTTCACTTTGTCAAAGCAGGGGTAATAGCAGTTTCTTTTGCCCAGTTTTTCAGATATAGGCAAAGACACCCTTTCGCGCCGTCCGACTCATCAAGCAACAACGCAAAAATGCCACTTAAAAAAATCAACCACCTTCAAATAAGATATTTTCATCAAAGAGAACCAAACACAAAACTTCTTTAAACCGATTATAAGAAAACGTCCCAATGAAATGGTAAAAATTAGAGTAAAGCCACTTAAAAATTCCCTTACTTTTTTCTTTTTTTTTCGCCTTTTGGTTTAGAGTGATGTTGTTGTTTGGGCTGGCGTTGAAAATAGACCTACCGCCTCACAGTCACCAACGTGGCAAGTGATCTGGCAGCTAATCAGTGCAGACACTGAAATACACTGTAAATAAGTGTCTGCATGTCTTTTTCTCTGGTGTCTGCCTTCATACATGAACAACACATGAACCCGCCGGGCACCCCGACAGGCCCGCCACTCAGTCAATTGCCGGGTGAAAACTCGGGTAACGGTTTTTCTTTCTGCTTTCAAACCGCCTTGCGCGCGTCTAGCGCCAAAAACAGCGGCTTATTTATTAATTTTTTATTTTAAGACTGAATTCGGTGAGGATTGACCGAGTTTCTTTTACTGTGGGTTGAACTGTGCGCTTTTGTCCTGCGGGTAAAATTTGATTTTTTTACACTTGGTTGACATGACAACTAAACACACTGCAATTAGTTAGGTCACCTCTCCTTTGGAGCAGGGAGTTTCGGTTTATTGGCTCCAAAACAATGAAATCAGATCCACGGTTAACTCAACTGAAAGTCCGGAAATACGCAGTTTAAATAGGTTATTAGGCATTTGAGAAATTTAAGCAGCTGGCAAGTAGTTACGAGTAAAAACGTATAGTTGGTATTCCCTAGAACGGGATTTCTTAGCTTTGCAGTTTCAACAAAGCCAAGCTTTTCAATCTATTTTCGTATAGCGAGGTGTTAGCGAGGTGAATTAACGAATCAACCCTCACAACCCCCATGAAGAGTAAACTCCAGTTTTAAATGCATCAAAAATATTGCATTAGCTACTATTTACAACTAGCTGATTAGCTGAATGCTCAGCCCAACTTCAATTTATTGAAGCCTGCACCTTGTCAACAATTTCTTTGATGAGAGGCTTCTTGTTGGGAACGAAATGACCACCATCGTGCTCGATACATGTCTTCGTTTCTTCAGGGTACCAGCTAGCGAGAAGTTTGGAGCGAGCAGCTGGGACATGGTTGTCTGCGCTGCCGTAAACGTGGATGGTAGTGGTGGTAAGATCTTTCGGGACATCAAAGTACTCAGCTGTCTTTTCCTTGAGTTCGGTACCTTCAGCTGTCTTGGTAAAAGGATAAGCAGAAAAAAGGATCGAAAACTTGAACTGAGGGTGACCCGGCACAAGGGTAGTGATCTTGTTTGTCAAGATTGCTGCAAGAGCACCTCCCTGACTGAAACCCAAGATTCCATCAAATGGGCCTTCCTTGGTAATGTACTGCTTGACAGTGTCAAGTGCATTGGAAATGTCAAGATCCTCCACGTGAAACCACCACGATCGGTTCACACCCAAATCAACGTACTCCTTCCAGCGCTCATCATCAATCTCAAATGGGAGGTCCTTCTGTTCTAATATGGTCGGGCCGTTAATGTAATCAGTCTGAACGTTGATTTTTTTAAGCGCTTTGCGCACGCCAGACGACTTCTCGGCAAAAATCTTGCCGTTTTGTAGGAAGCCGTGGAGACAGAGAACTTTGAGTGGAGCAGACATGGACGCTAGGGGACTTCCGGAAGGGTTAGAAGGGTACTATTTGCTCTTTCAGACTAGCTCCTTACCTGGGTTGTATTGATTAGTTTTCGGAAAAGATCTCGCCGACGAAAACCGAAAAGTTTGATCTGCTCAATGAGGCCAAAAAAAAAAACTCGGCTGCAAAAACTAGAATTATCTGATTTCTTTGCTAAATCCAACTGGAGAAGCCAACAAAAAATCCGAGTCCCAAGCCTGTAGGTGTCTCTGACACTTTCGTAGCTATCGCAAATAAACCTTTGCGGCTCACTCCCGCTTCTTGTCTCGCGATGAACCAACGCGCGTTTCGAAAATCTCAAGGTTTGACGACAGTCTTTACAAAGAGACTCTCAACTGTTCCACTGTTCTTAAATGGTCGAATGATTGAATGTCCACATAGCTTGAAGCTTCGGTCTCCCTGGGATGACACCCCCCTTCATGATGTCTCTACGATTTCGACTCCCGAAGAAGTCGATGAAATTTGCAACCAGAGCTTCCAAGGCTTCAAAAAATGGAGCAAGGAATCGTATGCCTCGAGGCGCGAAAAACTTTTTGCTGCTGTCAAATTGCTGAAGAACTCCAAAGAGGAGCTGGTTAATGCTCAGATAAAAGAGGTTGGTGTGACTTCACTAGCGGCAGAAATATTCACAGATTGTGCAATAGAGCTAGTTACTGAACTAGCTTCCTCAGTATCTCAGATAGAGGGTTCAATCCCCCCTTTACTCACAGACAGAATGAGTCTTGTTAAGCATCAGCCGGTTGGGCCTGTCTTGAGCATCTCACCCTGGAATGCGCCTTCTATTCTCTCTATGAGAGCATTGGCTACACCTATTGCAGCAGGATGCAGTGTCATTCTCAAATCCTCGGAGCTGTCTTCTCTCAGCACCTGGCTCGTGACGAAACCATTTACCCAAGTTGGAATACCGCCTGGCGTAATATCTTTTGTTAATATGGATTCAACACATGCCCCTGAGCTCATTGCAAGATTTATTGGAAACAAGCACGTCCGAAAAATTAATTTTACAGGCTCGTCTGCGACCGGACGAAAAATCGCAGAGCAGGCAGCGGCCCATCTCAAACCGGTATTGATGGAACTCGGTGGAAAGGGGGCAGTTTACATTCATCATGATGCAGATCTTGCCGCAGCCGCTACTCAGGTGCTCATTGGATCCTGGCTCTCGAATGGTCAAATTTGCATGTCTACTGAACGCATCTTTGTTCATCAAGATGTATTTTATGAATTCCAGAAAGTCCTTTTACAAGCGGCAAAGCAACTTGGGCCACAGTACTCTACAGATCCGATTATATCTTCGAGCGCGGCAGACCGAATCGACTCTATGGTCTTAGAAGCGATATCCAAAGGTGCAAAGCTTCTTTATCCTACCAAATATGATAGAAATGGACCCTTTATGAGCAAAAGCATTCTCGTCGACGTTTCACCAGACTCTAAAATCTATCACTGCGAGACATTTGGACCTACCGCCTACCTCTGCTCTGTCACTGACGCGGAAAATGCAATCGAATTGATTAATGAGTCAAACTACGGTCTGTCTGCTGGTGTATGGAGCCGTGATCTGAGTGTTGCTCTTGCCATTGCCGACCATATTGAGTCGGGGGCCGTCCACATCAATGGAAATACAGTCCATGATCACCCAGTTCTTCCTCACGGCGGTGTAAAGGAATCTGGATATGGCAGGTTTGGGGGAAAGTGGGGACTGTCTGAGTTTTTGGTAAACAAGCTTATCACTCTTCCTCGTCCACAGGTTATAAACTAGGTATTTGTACGTTTTCAATTTATGCATTTATAGCTTCCATCAAAAAAGTTCTTATATCTGAGTTACTATGCTCGGAAATGTGCTGCGGCGTAACCGAAGAAAGGCGACATCGTGCGGCTAACTTTACACTTTGCCGAATGACATGACGGACACAGATCTGAAATCATTTTCTTCATCTGCCGGCGTTGGTTGGTATAGCCAGATAGCAGAATGGTCGGGTATAAGAGCTCTGTCGGACTTGATGGAAACTATCAAATGTTGGTAGCTGAACATGAGAGTACTCTAAGCGACCCAGAACTTCAGTCCCTCACCTCACAAGACGGACTGCAGCACAACCAATTCCGAGATGTATATGGCAATTTTGATAAGGAGAGATGGCCTCTATTATCTGATGAAAATGCTCCAGAGGATCAGTTTATCTACTGGCCGTGGAAAAGCAAGCTTCAACGGCGCCCTGATGAAATTGCCACAATGCCATCAGTCTTTGACAATCCTAAAACAGCAGAGAGTGCTTGGCCAAATCCCGAATGGGAGAATTTAAAACGATTTGATCCTAGATTTCGTTGGACTGTTTTTGAAGAGAGATGCCTAATACGCAAAATTGATAAAAAGATTTTGCTCTGGGTGTTGCTAATGTTTTTTGCATTGCAGATTGATCGTGGCAATATCAGTCAAGCAAATTCCGACAATTTTCTTAACGATATTAATGTCTCTACTAACGAGTTCAACAATGGCCAGACCCTTTTCTATTTTGCATTTCTACTCGCAGAACTTCCCTCACAGCTTATTTCAAAATGGCTAGGGCCAGATCGCTGGGTACCAGTCCAAATGTTGATGTGGTCAGTGGTCGCTATATCCCAAAGCCAAATCCAATCCAAATCGGGCTTCTACATAACCCGGTTCTTACTTGGCCTTTTTGAAGGAGGGTTCATTCCAGATATGATTTTATTTCTGTCGTATTTTTATAAAGCTTCCGAGCTCTCGCGCCGGTTGTCGTGGTTTTGGGTCTCTGATTTGGTTACCAATATTCTAGCATCTTTTATGGCATTTGGCATCTTACATTTACGAGGGGTCAATGATTGGGCCGGATGGCGGTGGCTTTTTGCGATTGAAGGAACAATCTCTCTTGTCATTGCCTTCTTTTCCTTTTTCTTGCTTTCTCCTGGTCCGACAGAGACGGCCTCAAAATGGAGGGGCAAACAAGGGTGGTTTACCAAAAACGAAGAGTATATCATGGTGAATAGAGTTATCCGGGATGACCCTGCGAAAGGATCAATGCACAACCGACAGCCTCTTACCTGGGTTATGATCAAAGCTGCTTTGTGCGATTATTATCTTTGGCCTCTATATCTAACCGGATTTCTTTTCTCAATCCCAATTTTTCCACCAAATCAGTACTTTACCTTGAATCTAGTAGGCCTTGGCTTTACTACATTTCAGACAAACCTTCTCGTTATACCCTCTACAGTCTTCAAGTGTTTCAATTTGGTACTGATCACTACCATAGCAGAAAGGCTTCACAACAAAAGATGGCTGACTGGGGTAATTTCGCAGTCCTGGAATATACCCTTGTTCTTGTTGCTGATTATAAATGCTAATTATAATCAACAGCATCCATGGGTCTTATGGCTCATTAACACGCTCATTGTTGCAAGCCCCTATCACCACGCCGTTCATGTCGGCCTATGCTCTCGTAACGCTAATTCAGTTCATGCACGAACTATATCAGCCTCTCTTTACAATATGGCTTGCCAGATGGGATCAATAGCTGCGGCTCAAATATATCGCCATAATGACGCTCCTCGTTACGTTCGCGGAAACAGCATATTACTATTTGTGGTGTTTTTGCAAATAGGCGTTTATATTTCGATAAGACATTGGTTCTCCTCGATCAACAACAAAAGAGATGATGTTTGGAACAGCATGGCCGCCGACGAAAAGACAAACTATATTGAAAATAACAAAACTGTGCAGGGTGCGCACCGTTTAGACTTTAGGTTTAGCTACTGAATACTAAAATAATTGACTTTAAAATGAACGCCGTTAGACTACCCTAATTGAGAAACTGCTTGACAAAGTCTGCAGGATATTTGTAGGCTCTAAAGAGAGCATTTGACTCATTTGTAAAGAATTCACTTACTCGAGAAGTGGATGGGTATTTACTTCTGTAGGGATTGAGATACTCCCAGACCACTTCACCTTCTGGTGTGACCTCAAACAAGCGACCAAAGGCACTTTCACAGATGAATGTGTTTCCATTGGGCAGACGTTGGACAGATCCCATAAAAGGGGAGTAGAAGGCTTCAGGTTGGCGGTCCTTGTATTGCCAGACAATTTCCTTTGTTGCTCGAGACACTTCAATGATGCGGGAAAATTGAAAGCTTTCACGTCCCCGGAAGGCACCATTATCAAAGATGAGAATGTTTCCATTGTCGAGCTCCTGGGCGTTATGCTGCTGTCCGACGACGGTGGAATCCAAGTGCCATTCGACATTGCCGGTGGCCTTATCAATGATGATCACAGCAGAGACTGAGCGTAGACTTGCAAGAATCTTGCCATCCTTAAGAGGGTAGACCGAGTTAATAAGAGGCCAATGTTCACGCGGGTAGTGTGATTGAAGAGGGAATTTTTCGCGGTCGAGATGCTCGGATGCCTTCCAACTCCAGGTTGTCTTTCCTTCGGGGTCGACTTCGTTGATGACATCGGCGTAGACGGAACCATTATAGCCCTCGGTTCCAGACACACCCCCGATGACAGACTCGGCACGCTCGCCGCTGAGCTCTTCTAATGTTGTGTAAATGAGAGAACCGTCTTCACGCTGGAAGCCATCGTGATGGCCGAGAGGATCTTTGAACTCGTGGACGATCTCGCCGGCTGGATTGATCTGAACATAGTAACCACCTCGGTATTTTTCGAAAAAGTGAAACAATTTAGGAATCTCGACACCGTCGGTAGACTCGAGAACACCATTAAAGGCTAAATTACCGTTGGCGAGAATTCGAGCGTGTCGACCTGGCCGGTGCGCAACGTTCCAAGTGTGAACGGTCTTTCCGTTAGAATCAACCAAGTAAACTTTACCATCGGAAGAAAGAGGTGCAAGAACGACGTAGCCGTCGAGAGCCTTGTCAGAGCGTCCAACCAAGCCTGTAATCCTTCCTCTAAACACAGTATTTTGCTCCATTTTCTGACAAAAAAACAAAATAAGCCCAAGAAGTAATTGAAATATAAAAGAATGACGCCAAAAAGAAGCCGAAAAAAGGCGATTTAAAAGCATTTTCAAACACCATCATTGGGAGATGTATTGCGGGTAATCCGCGGAGCCCCATTCTAAGCGAAAAGAAGCGAACCAATAATAGTTGCTATGAGCTGTCCGCGGGATAGCCGCGAAGTTAGCGCGGATATCCCGAGGGACCGAACCATCTCTACAAGTGACACACATCAATTAATCTGAGAAGCTCGCAATTCAACGCGCGCCGCCGAGATAAATGAGTGGGCAACAGTTTGTGCGCATATAAGCAGGCATACTACGCTCCCTTTTTGAAATGACAAAATGACTGAGATTGACAAAATGGAGAAGACGGTTGATGAAGTCGCTTCTGTTGACTCGACCTTTGCTACGCAGGTGGATACGGCCGATTACTGGAAAATCAGACTCAAGATAGACTTGACAGTACTCCCTCTTATGATTACCATGATGTTTTTTATGCAGTTGGATCGAGGAAATCTCGGTAATGCCTTGACCGGTGGTCTCAAAAAGGATCTTCATCTCTCTACGGGCGTTGTCGATGCCGGTGCATCACTTATGTGGCTTGGTATTGTTCTTACGGAAATCCCTGCAAACATTTTCCTTCAAAAGATTGGCCCCGCAAACTGGATCCCCCTTCAAGCCCTTGTCTGGGGTTTGATTGCTACCTTTCAGTGCTTTATGAAAAACACCGGTGGCTTCATTGTCACGCGACTCTTTTTAGGTTTGGCTGAAGGTGGATTCTTGCCTTGTGCAGTTTACTATCTGTCTTGTTTTTACACCAAGCGTGAAATGGGCTTACGCACTGCCTTCTTTTTTTGCGGTCTTCAGTTGGCTTCAGCTGCTAGTTCTTTGATCGCATATGGTGTTTTTAAACACCTCAGCGACCGCAGCTGGGGTGCTTGGCGATATCTATTTGTTATCGATGGTGTCTGCACCATATTTGTCGGACTCTTGACTTTCCTCCTGCTCCCCAAGAGTGCTTCCGATACACGAGTTCGTTTCAACCTGTTTCGAATTCTCTCTCCCAAGGAGGAGGCAGTCTTGCTAGCTCGTCTTAAAGAAGATGATAAACTTGAGGAAAAGCGATCTTCAATGACAATCACTGGCCAAGATATTAAAGCAACGCTTTCTTACTGGCGCGTATGGCCTCACCTGCTTGTTGCTCTTATCGGAAATTTGTTCTTTTCTCCCATGCTTACCTATATTCCCTCTATTATCAAGTCTTTGGGGTTTAGCACGCAAAACTCCAATCTGCTATCTGCTGCTTATCCTATGACTACGCTCATTGCAAATATCATACTGTCTTCCTTTAGTGATCTATTCAAGCTGCGTTCGCCATTTATTTTGTTTTCACTTGTGTGGCTGTTTGCCGGTATGCTGGCTGTTTGTGCTGTTCCCGACTCGATTAATAAATGGAGTCTTTACGGATTGATTGTCTTTACTATGTCTGGTGGCACTACATGGCACACTCTGAATGTGGCATGGTCAGGAATCAATGCACGAACTCCTCAACAGCGAAGTATTACCTATGCATTGGTGTTTATGTGCGCCAACATCTCCTCCATTCCTGGTAGCTATATTTTCCAATCCTATGATGCCCCAAGATACAGGAAGGGTTTCACTGCCATTATTGTGCTTTTGTTCGTGGCTATTTTAATTCTTATCTTCCAAATTTTTGCCTACATTAAGGCCAACCGCGAGCTCAAAAGGAAGCAGGAAGAAGGTGAAGATGTTCACCAGTTTATGCTTTAGTTTTTGTTTTTGGAGTGTGTTTGTTTTTTCCTTTTGTAAATTATTAATAGAAGTAGTATTGTCACTAAAAGTTGTAGTCTGTAGACTTTTTTTTTCTCTAAACAATAGTAGACAGATTGGCAAAAGTTGTCATGTACTCTGTTAAAAAGTATAAAAGGTTGTTCTATATTGAAACTAGAGATGAGCAGAGCTTCTTGAGAGATTTGAGATCTGCAGAAAGTAGGGGAGACAAGATGGCAGGAGAAGCGGAAGGAAGATTCCGGTTTTCGGTGCTACCCGGAGAAATAAAAACGGAACTGATCATCTACGGAGAGATAAGCGATATCCATTGACCCTCTCGGCAGCTTCCGAAGAGAAGATGACTCTTCGGCAAGCTCCGATGAAAAGCCAGCGATTGAAGAAAAATCTTTAGCCAAACAACACATTAGAATTACTGTGAAATTCAGTGAGTGAAGGTGGCGACTAAAGTAGTTCAAGGTGCAAGTGAGGTTGTATGAGCGTGCCTGAACAACATCAAACAGCTCCGTACACTCTTAGGGGGAACCACATGAGTATTTGAGCATCAAGCTCGGCTGATATACATTTGATGTCTCCCATACATCCACAAAACCAGCAGAATTCTACACGTACCGAGCGCAGCGGCTTTCGAGAACGGGTGTGGAAGGCGTGCGAAGGATGCCGGTCAGCCAAGCAGCGCTGCTACCCGCTCGCCAATGACACCGGTCAATGTGCACGGTGCTTTGCGCGCAAGATTCCATGCCTATATGAAAACTCGATGATTCCAGGATTCCATACTCCGATGGCTGAGGAGACAGGAGTGATTGATGCGAGTATGGCAAGTTACAAAAGTGCGAGCGATGCGCGTTTTACAGCGCTCGAAGAGAAAGTTGCTCGACTACAGGAGCAGGTTGAGCGTCTGACCAAGTATGTGCCTAGTCCGATTGAGGAACCTGCGGTGGTGTCGTCTGTACCGGCACACGTCTCTCTTATTCATGATCTCGACCCTGAGTTTGTTCCGGCAAGTGATGTGATGATTACGTCTCTTGGAGAGATATTATCTCCACCAGATATTGAACGTCTTCTTACGGTATTTCTTGACGAATATTCGCAACGCTGGACGCCTTCGTTGGAGCGAGTTACGCAAGCAAGAGGCAACATCCAAGACTATCTCATGAAAAATTCGCCATTTCTGCTTGTTTCAATATTGTGCCTAGCTTCACGGCATACCAACATTAATGAGCGATCGCTGTCGAGGCTTTCGTCGGAGTCTCGCGACTTGCTGGGAAAGGTGCTCCAAATATCGCCTCCAAAATTGGAGACGTTGGATGGTATATTACTCTTGGCCATGGGCTCGACCTTCGGTTTGGGGTTCAAACACAAGGACAGTTGGTTGCTAAGCGGTTATGGTTGCCAGTTGGCTGCGCTTTTACCAGACTCTGATATTTTTGTTTTAAGAGCAAAGTCGCATCTGGCATTAATACATTTGCAGTGAGTATATTTGTGAGGTGTTTAGTAGTTGCTCACCAAAATAGTTATTCGGTGGGGTTACAGAGGACGTGCATGCTTCATGAGGACGAAATAAGGAATATTAAGCGACTGTTGGATCTGGGCGGACACACTGTTCGTGACAAGCGAATGATTGCTGAGATTGAGCTTTACTTTTTGCTTTATTCGTATCTGCAAAAGCCTGATAAGGATATGTCGGCGAGGTATTTGGACCATTGGCACGAATACTGGAAAGAGCTTTTTGGTAGGTTGGAAGCGGTGCTAGTCGAGAAAAGGCTAATAGTTGTAGATGATGAACGCTTCTATTTTATAGACATTGGGTTCCACTTTGCGAAAATTGCGATTTTGATGCACGAGTGTGACCAAGTCAGCGAGAGTGTGATCCCGCTCGCGTCGCGTGTGTTGACTCTAGCCCAAAAGATTCCGCCAGATATTGGACGACAAATGACAGATATGATTTATTACAATATCACATTTGCTGCGTTGCTACTCTGCAAGTTCAAAGTCCCTGAGCTTGTGCTAGTTGAGAAGACCATCGAAAAGCTGCGATCATTTGCAATCAGTCCCCATCACATTGCCAACAAATTTACCATTATAGTTGGGCGGATGTATGAGCAGTCGCTGGAGCAGCAGTACCAAGCCATCAACTTTGAATCGCTCTTTCCGGAGTTGATGACTGACCAGCAGTGGATGAGTAGCTAGTAGGATATTGGAGTAAAATGGTTTGGAGTTTTGTGTATAATAGGGTTTAAAAAAACATACGTATGGTACTACACAACTGTTGAGTCGGGACTATCCCTCATATGGATAATTCGCCTAATGTAGCGTATACCCGAATGTTAGCCTCACTGCGACATGCAGGATATCCGAGACGTTGAGCCCGATATCTCCCATTAACCCCACACTTTGCCGAGAAGTGTGTCGGGAGTTTGTAAGTTTGGGAGTTTGTGAGGTTAAGACTCGCCTAAGCTCAAAGAGCAACCGCCAAAAATCGAGTCAACCTGAAGTATAATTGTAATCCTACTTTATAATTCTGTTTATGATTTGCTGATCCCTGTCGTTGAAGGAGCTGGGGCTGTTTTTCGGGGAGGAGCGGGGCAGTGCTTCGGGAATCCGTTTTAGGCAATTTCGCATAGAGCGGGGCGTGTCAAAAGTGAAAACATAAATCCGGGGTAAGCGCGGGGGGACAGACCCCACCTTTTAAGAGACTTGCCCCGCTCAAACCGAGGGTTTTTAACCAGCTGCTTCTCCCTTTTTTTTTTCTAACCCCAAAGGAAAAATGTCTTCTGTGAGTGGTTCTTCTGCTTCGTTGAAATTGAAACTGACATTGATTAGAATAACTCTTTTGTGCTTCAGAAAATCGACGAGTTTACGTTTGAAGACCGTGCTGTCCCCGTCGCAGATGGTCCCAACGATGTTATCGTTCAGGTTAAAGCCACCGGTATCTGTGGATCAGACGTGCACTTCTCAACCCATGGACGCATTGGCGATTTCATCGTCGAGAAGCCTTTGATTTTGGGTCACGAAAGCTCGGGAATAGTCACCGCTGTCGGATCCACCGTCACCAACGTCAAAGTCGGTGATCGCGTCTGTATCGAGCCCGGAAAGCCCTGTTTTATGTGCACCGAGTGCCTCGAAGGCCAGTACAACCACTGCCCTCAAATGCAGTTTGCTGCTTGCCCTCCCATTGACGGTACTCTCACTAAATACTTCAAGGCCTTGTCGCCCTTTGTCTACAAGCTCCCCGAGAATGTCTCCTTTGAGGAGGGTGCTTTGATGGAACCTCTTTCTGTTGCTATCCACGCTGTTGGCCAGGCTTCGCCCGTGCCTGGATCGTCCGTCGTCATCTTTGGTGCCGGTCCGGTAGGCTTGCTCATTGCTGCAGTTGCCAAAAACATTTATAGTGCCGCGCAGGTCGTTGTTGTCGACATCAACGAGGGCCGTTTAGCCTTTGCCAAGGAAAAATACGGTGTCGAGACCTATCTCTCGCCCAAAGGAAAGACTTCACGCGAGACTGCTGCAGACATTGTCGAGAAGTTTGGTCGATCCAATGTTGGCGGCTTCCAATACGGGTTTGATGCAACTGGTGCTCCTTACTGCATTCAGGTTGCTCTCTACGCTCTTAAGCGCAGAGGTGTGTTTGTCCAGACTGGCATGGGTGCGGACGACGCCAACTTGCCCATCTCAACAATTTGCTTCCGTGAGCTCGATGTCAAGGGTTGCTTCAGATATAACGGTGGTGATTTCCAGCGTTCGGTCGATTTTGTTTCGCGTGGTGCCATTGATGTGTCCAGCTTGGTCTCGTCGACCGTTCCATTCGAGAAGGCCAAGGAGGCCTTTGATCTTGTTAAGCAGGGCCAGGGCATGAAGACCATTATTGCCGGCCCCCTTTAAGAAGTACACGTAAAAAAGTTGCTATGTTTGATACAATTTTGTTGCATTTGGGTGATGAAGTAATGAGAAAGTTTTGAAGTTTAACAAGATCGTAAGAGAAATTTGAAGCATCTATATGTTCAAACAGCGGGTATCGCCTGTCGCAGTAGAAATAATTTTTTTTATCGGTGTAGACTGTGTTGAGCTCGTCTACCGCTTTTGGCTCTCTTCACCCCGCACTCACCAGGCCCACTTGGAAATCCTTTTCTCTCCTGGCGATCCAGCTCTGCTTCACACTCAAAGACGTCTTGTTTTATATCTACTCAACGCAACCCTGATAATTTTAGTGCCAAAGAGGGAAGCGAGAGTCTACGAATGACGATATTCAAAGGGCCTTTCGTTGGCACCTTCCAGGGTGTAACGAGAAACAGACGCGCCCGCAGCCGAGGAGGATGGTATGTAATTTTTATTTTCTGTCTTTTGGGAGGTTCACCATAGCTGATTACTTGTCTAATAGCACCCCTTGCAAACAGAGACATGTTAAATGCGACGAAACCAAACCGATATGCGACAGATGCAGCAAAGCCAAGCGAGATTGTGTCTATGTACCGGTTGTAGACTATTATCGGATCGATGCTGTTTCGAGCCTGTCTCCTCTCACGGTTTCCAGCTCAGCTCCGACCATGGGCAGCCGACCAGAACCCAAAGTTAAGCGCAATAGAGGCAACTCCATGACCTCTGAGATTGACTACAGTGTTGTATCACCTCTATCTAGTTTAAATCCGGGAGCAGCCAAGGAGCTCTCTGAGTCGGAAAGCATTTCTCCACCTCGCGACTCGTCGCCGCTGTCGGCCTCGGACAAGTTCAACCTTGCAGAGCTCGGTAATGACGACTGGGACTTTCTCAATACTCCCATGACTGAGAAAAATGCAGTATCAACCTTGTCGATTGCAAATTTGGTGAATAAAGCCTCAGATCTGGTCGGCTTTACCTCGACGGAGTTAAACAAGCTTCCCACATTTATCAACGCCAAAGAGTACTCTCTCATTCAGCATTTTATCAAAAGGATAGCACCATGGGTATGTATGAAATAAGCATATCACTTTTCTAACTTTATAGTTTGATCTATTTGACGATGAAAATAACTTTACAAACCACATTGTCAAGATTGCGTTTCGCAACTCGGTAGTTATGAATTCCATCTTGGCCATATCTTCCAAGCAGCTTTCTCTAACGGCAAATTACGACTTTAAGGTTTCGATTCAATATTATAATGATACCCTGCAAGGCATTAGAAACTCTCTAGCAAGCTTCCAACCAGGCTCTTCCGCCAACTCGTCAGAGTGTGCATTTCTCGCTACCGTGGTCTTGTCTGCGTTTGAAATGCTGGAGCCCTGTGATGTCGATTGGCAACGTCACTTGCGCGGTGCAACATCCCAAGTGCTCACCTTTGGGATCGATAGTCACTCGACAGGCGTCTTCAAGACGGCCTTTTGGAGCTATGCTCGACAAGAGGTCATCAAGTCAATGCTTGGAAGAACGAAAATCGAATTTACACCAGAGAAATGGAAGATAGATATTTCTTCGTGGTCGAGTGGGCCCAGCTGGTCGGTTGGAACTGCCTGCAACATGGCTGTGTATTTGTGGGGGCTTGCCACGGACTATTGTGCCTCTTCAGAGTCAGTCGGACAACCTTCAATCAGTGCCGAGGAGATTTTGGTCTGGCTGGAAATTTGGAGAACCAGACTTGGTGATGAATTCGAGCCGCTGACGATGAGTCAGGGATACGATGATGGAATAACGCGTATCTTTTACCACCCTGCGGAAGCAGGGCTGGCTATCCAAATATACCACGCTTGTCGCATAATGCTCGCTCTTCACAGCGAGGAAACGAAAGACACGAACTATCCACGGAATCTTCAAACCGTGAAGAAAGATTTCGCTGACGACAGCGATTGTATAATAGGGATCAGCATGTGCTGTGAAGACGAACCATCCGCTCTTCTTTCGATCCACTGTCTTCATATTGGTAGGTCAGGACATTCTACCCTCAAACTAGAGCTAACATCTATAGCGGGCCAAATAACCGATAATGCCACTAAGCAAAAGGTGATTTTAAAGCTCCTACGGGATATACGAAGCAGCTGTGGGTGGGAAACACGATACATACAAACATCTTTAATGACTGAATGGAATTATCAGGAGTAGTAAAAAAGGAGAGGTGTACAGGACTTTGTTTTTGATTTGCTTGGCAGGCGTAGGCGTAGAAGCGGCTAGAAAGAGGTTCAGAGAGATAAATCTTTAATGAAAAAACATAAACCAAAGGTAAACATAAGATTTTTTTGAACTTTATATAAAAGCTTGCAACATTTTAACTCAAAAATTTATTTATCGTGTAATAAAGTAATTGAGCCTTTTTTCTTTCCAAGCCTTCTCTCTCGTATCAAATTGAGCGCAATTCCGTAAAAGAAAAACATTATTGTTTTCTCTAAGGACCCTAACTTTTAAATGCGTTCTGAATTCTACATCTACAACTCTTTTAGCAAAAACAATTCAAAATTTTCAATATAGAAGACCTAAAATTAGGAAATTCAATTCATTGGCGGGCATTAAAAGGTACAGATAAAACAAATTTAAACAGACTCGGCCAGGTCAACTTCAGGCTTTTCTCCATCAGAGGGCCAGTCGGCGACATCACTAGTGTGTCGCTGAGCCTCCTTCTCAATAAACAAAGCAGGTCTCTCGAGCTGAGTAGCAAGAGGGTTGTTGTGAATGAATATACTAGGGTTGGTGGAAAAGAAGGTGTCCATATCTTCCAAGGTTCGGTTTGAAGTCTCGGGGTAGAAGAAGTAGGTGACAACAATGAAGGCAGCAGAGATGACAACCCAGACAATCCAGAATCTCCAACCCAAATTGGCAATACCAGGAGGCGTGACTTGGACAACCATGTAGTTGATGATCCAGTTGGTTGCAGTAGCACAGGCAGCACCCTTGGTTCGAAGCTGCAAAGTGTTGATCTCGGTAGGGTAGAGCCACGGGACACCAAGACATCCGACAGCAAAGAGAGAGAAAAAGAGGAAGAAAAAGGCAATGGCGACCGAACCAAGTTTGTGGTCCTCAGGAGTACCAGTCTCGGTATTGTGGGAAAGAACACCAGTAATGATAATGAAGCACATGGAAATACCAGCAGAAGAAAAGATCATCATTGTTCGTCGACCGTATCGCTCAATGGTCCAGTAAGAAAGCAAAGAAAAGATGAGGTAGTTGCATGAACCAGTAGCAGACAAGATACGAGCCAGAGTCTCGGTGGTGTTAACAGCGTGAATCAAAACATAGGAAAAGTAGTAAGAAGTAATGTTAATTCCACTCAGCTGGTTCATAGCCTGCATTCCCATACCCAAGATCATTCGGCGGACACCGCACAAGGGGGCGCGACCACGGATGATATCACCCCAAGTAACAGGGTTAGCAGTCTCTGTTCGGAAAGACTCCAAAATAGCATTGTACTGAGTCTGAACACCTTCGTCATCGATAGGGACATTTTCACCTGCAAGCTTGGCCATGACCTCAAGAGCTTCCTGGTCACGACCTTTTCGAATGAGCAAACGTGGCGATTCAGGAAGAAAAGGGCACATTGCGTAAATACAAAAGCAAAAGAAGAGCTGGAAAGCAAGGGGAAACCTCCAAGAAACGGGTCCACTGATGTATGAGAAACCAAAGGTGAGCCAGTTGGAAACCATAAAGCCAAAAATACACATAGCCATCTGAAGAACAATCAGTTGACCACGCGAAGTGAACTTTGCAGTTTCAGACTGCCAGATACCAGCTGTTGAGGTGTTGATACCCGTACCAACACCAGCAATAACACGACCAGCGTACATTTGTCCACTACTAAAGGCAGAAGTTTGAATAATAGCACCAACAAGAATCCAGGTAGTTCCAACCAAAAGAGTCCTTGGTCGACCAAAAAAATCACCAATCCAAATGGTAGCCACGGCACCACCGAAACATCCCAAATTGTAGACAGAAGTCATGGTTGAGATCTTGTCGGCATCAGGGTTGTCAAACTGAGTCAAGAAGGGTTCACCGATAATAACATTTCCAAAGACACCTTGGTCATAACCGTAGAAGACAAGAACTGTCGAAGCAGCTAGCGATAAAAAAAAGTTGAGGTTGCGGCCCGAACCTCCAAGATAACTGCGACCCATTGTTTATTAAAAGAGAAAGTTGTCTGAACCAAACTTTGCTCTAGGAAAATGTTGCCCTATTTATACCCGAGAGTATTGGCCAAACCCCACAGTTTACAGAAGCAAAGTATGTTAAGATGGAAGAGTTTTGCAGGGGTTGGCAAAACGTCCCCCCCCGCCAACTCCGATGTGGGGTAGTGCTGACTTTTGTCAAAGTCGGGGTTTACAAGAGTTTGGATGTAAGGGTTTAAACAGTTTAAACGTATTAACGTTTAAAGATAAAGTTTTATTCAGTATGATAGTATGTGTTTTTATGTTGGTGGTGATAAAATCTCATAGAGTCCAACACTTTGCTTAAATGGTTTAACAACAACTCCACCCCTCCCCCTCTCCCTGAACCCCCGCACTTGCTCTAATGATTGACGTGCCTTTCGACCGACGTTTGAAAACTGCAACCAACTCTTTAGTAGCGCGATGTCCGATCATCGCGCACCCTCCGTTGCCTCCACTGCAACTGTCGGGTACTTACCAAAAAGGGTAATTACCCGATTTAATCCCAAAGTGGAACTTTCCCGAGATCACTGCCCTTACCCTCTCAAGCACCCACCCCACACTTTCCCCGGGGTTGTGCGTGCCCCTCTTAACCCGAGCCAGAGAATACAACCGCTGCGCCGCACTGACACCCCGCATCCCTCGGAGTCTTTCGTCTCGACTTAACCCCTTGCAGCAGTTTGTGGCTGAAAAAGTGCATATAACCACGGTCCTTTTGCCACTTTTTCCCTTCTTTCAAACTCTAACAGAGACAAAAGAATGACTGCTTCAAAGACATTATTGGATTCTATCGCAGAGTATACAACAATCTCTGTTGATACTATGTGGCCTGAAGGTTGGTAGTATACTTTTATTCGTTTGCATTAATTCTGATTTACAGGCGCTCTCGCCATCAAGCCCGCTGGCTATTTTGAAAATGCCACCTCCAACCAGTTCCACATTTGGTATATGCTTGACAAGAAGCCGGAAATCGCCCAGGAGGCTATTGGATACGCAAAGAAGTTTGGATACTCCCCCGAAAACAAGGAAGAGTTTATCCAGCAAGTCATCAACTACGCCGCTGCCATTCTTGGTCGTGAAATGCTTAAGATCGTCAAAGGCTCTGTCTTGACTCAAACCAACCCTGCTTTTGCTTACGATACAGCAAAGACCATTGCCTCAGCCGAAGGCTTCATCAAGGCATACAACGATTTGGGTGTCCCTAATGAAAAGGTCATTATTAAGGTCCCCTCCACATACCAGGCTCTTCAGGCTGCTATCAAGCTCAAGGGAAAGAACATCAGAACTTTGGGAACAATGGTCCACTCCTTCCCCCAGGGTGTTGCTGCCGCTGAGGCCGGCTGCGTCGCCATCTCCACTTATGTAGATGATTTGGCTGCTAACTTGGATCTGTCCTTGCTCAAGGAGTATGATAACTTGGAGGAAAACTACGGCTGGGCCTTGACACGCGATCTTCACAACTACTACCGCGCCTATGGTATCACAACTCGCAACGTTGCCGCCGCTATGATTGGCCTCGACGTTACCGTCGGTTTGGCTGGTATTGATGAGATGACCATTCCTATTCCCTGCTTGGAGAAGCTTATTGCCCAGCCTGCTCCGGAGAAGTTTGTTCCCCGACAGCCTGCCACCGTCAACCCCAAGGACACCGTTCCTAAGGAATCCTTCCTCGAGAGTCAGGCCAAGTTTGATAAGGCCGTCAATGACAATAAGGTTGCTGTTGCACGAATTGAGGATGCTATTGCTACTTTCACCAAGTATGATGGTCTCACTCGTGAGCTTATTGCAAAGCTTATCTGATCCCCCTCCTGTAAAAACTCTGTTGTACAACGAAATAATGATAGAAGGCTTTAGCCAATAGTAACAATTATGACTTTTAACATTCATCTTATTGTAAACATAAACCATCTATTAGAGACTCTTAATTTGCTACACCAACAAAAAAATAGGAATATGTCTTAACTTCTCCCTTGACGTGATGAGCCACAGCGTACCAATCGACCTTCTTCCTCCTCTTTGACAACGGCGGAAGCAGTGGAAAGGGATAAGCCTTATTCAATAACAAAGCTGGAAGTCTACGGTTTTCTCTTCAATCAGTTTTAGATCAGGGATATTTTAATTGAAATACCGTTTCTCTTGATGTATAAATCAACCTACTCTTTGAGCTGATGGTAAATTGCCGAGCTAGAAAGTCTCTCGTACGGCATCCACGTGTAGTCATCATCCATATCGTCATCAATTTGAACCACACCGTGCTCTGGCATTAGTCCAACCACACCCGTTTCTGCGGCATACTCCTTCCAAAAATTCAGAAGCTCTTCAAATATGGCTGGTTCTTGCTCAATCAAGTCGTTGGTTTCGCCTGGATCTTGCTTGACATTGTAAAGTTGCCAGCGTTCAGGCCCTTTTGGAGCTCCAATAAAGACAATTTTCCAGTCGCCCTTTCGTAGGGCACCATGTCCAAACAGCTCCCAACCCATAACATAGTCGCTGGGATGGATGGTATCAAGAGAAGAATCGAGCAAAAACTTCTTCCATGAGGCCCCTCTGATCTTTGCGACCGGGCGACCTCTAAAGATGCCATCATGCAACGGAATTCCAGCACTTTCAATGACGGTAGGAAAAATATCCATCACCGTAGAAAATACGGGGGATATAGTCCCTATCCGTTCAGAGGGAAGGTTGGGATAGTCGATAATCAAGGGAACATGTATTCCTCCCTCGGAAGAGAAGCCCTTGTACAAGCGACTTGGAGCTGTCGCAGCCTGAGCCCACCTGGCTCCGTACCAAACAAAAGAATCTTTACGTCCAATGTTGTCCAGAGAATTATCGTAATTATTGGCAAGATATGATTTGATGTCATCCCCAACGAGTGATAGAGCTTCATACGACGCACCTTCCGCGCCATTGTCAGACATGAAAATTATAACCGTGCTTTCGCGATCTCCGTTCCGTTCCAGAGTCTCCAATACACGCCCAATATTCAAGTCCATCCGAGTAACCATTCCAGCATAAACTTCCATTGCGCGTGCCGATTTGGCCCGCTTGATATCGTCCAGCTGATCCCATCCACTGTTGACCTCAGCAACAACAGCATGAGGAACTACATCAGGCTCAATGAACCCCAAATCTTTCAACCGCTCAAGTCTTTGAAATCTCAAGTTATCTGGGCCTTTGTCGTACAAGCCCTCATAGGCTTGTGCATCCTCCTTTGGGCACTGCAGCGGCCAGTGTGGAGCGGAGAAGGGTAAATAGGCAAAGAAAGGACGCTCTTCATTTCGCTGATGCCGATCATCCAGATATTCAATCAACTTGGACGCATAGAAGTCGGACGAGTAAAAATCACTGGGCAAATCAACCACATAGCGATCCCCATCCATGTGCAGCGGCACTTCAGTAGTCTCAAAAAATGAAGGAACTTCCGTGTCGCTCTGTCTCTGTGGCTCAAATCCATAGTGATTGGCACATGCCGGGAGAAGAGCAAAAGATCGTTCAAATCCCCTCGCGTGTGGAGATAGATCTGGTCGCAGGCCAAGATGCCACTTACCGCTCATCAGCGTTTCATAGGCATGATCTTGCAAGACTTCAGATAACGCAGCAACTTTATTGTTCAAGTAACCTTCGTGACCTGGTTTCCCCATATATACAGGAGCCCGTCGGATGATTTCATGGAGCTGACCAAGCCCAGCAATATGATTATCGGTACCGGTCATAAGCATGGAACGCGTCGGAGAGCATGCAGCAGCTGCATAGAATTCCGAGAATCTTATTCCCGTCTTAGACAGCCCATCAAGTGCGGGTGTCTTGATTTCCCCGCCAAAGCAGCCGAGGTCAGAAAAGCCAAGGTCGTCCGCAACAATGATAAGATAGTTGAGCCGGGACATTGTCTTTTTGAAAGGAGAACAATTAAAAGAAAGATTATTTTATATCAAGCGACATTGCTAATTCATGTCCCGCTCGCGTCATCTCGGACCGATTTTCATTCCGCTTGGGTTTGAGTTTGAAAAGCTTATTTCTAATTTGGTGCTAGCCAAAATTTACTTTCCAGCACACTCACACAACCATAGGTTATAGTGGTGAACGCACCAAATTGATTTAAACATAACAATTGAGGGGGGCACATCAACTAGGAAAAAGGGTTGCTGTTGCTATCATCTTCGTCTCCTTCGTCCAAGCCATCGGCGCTACTTGCTTGAGAGGATCTTATCTCGTAGGTCGTAGGTTCACCGGTTTCCTGCTCCCTTTCGGCAGAAATTGACCATCCTCCTGTAACACTTTTCTAAAGTGGACCAGAGTCTTCCCCCAGTTCGATGGAGACACGTAACTCTTGTGCCCAGATCTGACTTGCAACGCTGATTTCATGTAAAATATTCGCGCACCTAGTATAAAGATGTTTCTTTATACTAGAAAATATCACGTGAACGGCTACGCTATCAGTCTCATCAAGCTGAGAAAGCAGATATCGCTCGTATTCGTCAACCAATTCTTCGATCTAAGGAAGTCATTTCGGTCTTGGCGGGGATGACACCAGAGGAAGAACCGAATACCTCGACCCAGGCGACCAGAACACTCATGGTGGTCCCCCTTGGTGGTCCATGTCGAGAACCCAAGACGTAAACAATACCTTAGGGTACGGATTACGTGTCAGGGTGGACCTCAAGAGTTCTTTTGACACGTTATAAACATCATTGGCAGTCACCAGGCGATACAGTCATCATCTTCCGCGAAACAGAAGCCATGCACATTTGGACAATTGCCATCTCGGCATTTGAAGCTAGTGCCCATAAAAATAGTAGTAGCCGTCAGTAGTTGTACCATCAAGCCAGATCAGGTCGTACGTGCCACGAGCAGATTGGGCATGTTCTAGTACTTGAATGAGTCGGTCACTCTCCTGCCTTGTGATCTGATAATGTCTCGAGCTCCTTCAACAAAGACCTTGATTTTCAAAAGCATGCCATTCATACTTTTTTGAATAAACAGATTGCGAATTGTACCGACTGCCAGGCGAGGATCTTGGTACCGATCTTCCCTCAGACGAGTTTCAATGCCTGTATGGATGGATTCGCTGACTAATCTTGATGCATGTAAGAGCGACGAGTACGCATAAGGAGGTAATTCCTCTAAGTCAAGTATTTCTGTTTCGCCTCACGCCCCTTGCACGTATCTATTCATATAGGAATTGAAAATCGCTTATGGGATGATCGGTACTTTGTTAGACTTGGTGACAGGAGTAGCATTGCCCGGAACAGTTTCACTATACTCAGGAAAAGTACTCTTTTTCACCTCGAGGGCTCATATCCTGAGAGTTTGACGTATCATGTGCGCAGAGGTTCCAACTTCTTGAATTACCGTTAGTACCCTAGGGAGTCCTCTGGAAAAACCCCTTCTTGTCACCTATTGACCTTTATCTGCGTCATAGAAAGCAGACTCAATAAGCACTTGGTAAGCTTTTGAGTCCTGGAACCGGGCTAAAGGGGCGGTGTCACTGCTTGGAAAGTGTTTGATATGGCATACCTTACCCATGAAGCAAGGGTGGTATTGAACACGGGAGCGACTTCGCTAAGTGGTATCTCAGAAACATTAGTGATTCTGATGGGAAGGACTAAATGCGAATCTGACGAAGTGAAAACCGTGACCCCGCTAATCGCCAGGTTGTTGACTCAGATATGGTTTCCAAGCAACAGTGCAGCTTCCTCCTCGTAAGCAGGTTTGACGAACAAGTCGCCGTGAGAGAAATAAGCCTGGATTCGGGGTTTCAGGTGCAACATGCTGAGTTTAGGTGGTCCATCGGGAACTTCACCTGGTGAGCGGTGTTGATCAATTGAATCTACATCTCAAGTTCGAGGTGTTGAGCGACGAGTCCTCTGGCCCTATGCGTTTCGATATGGGATCATTGTAGAACCTAGAAAATAAAATATTAACGATATTTTACTGTTTATAAAAGCAGTCTATTTGACAGAAACTAAAAAAGATTCATGTAAAACCCAAACTCTAACAATTTTTTTTTTCAACACAACTCATTAACTTTCGAACTATTTTTTGAACCAATAAACAAGTAAAAGCAATAAACACACAAAAACTTTCGACATATATTATAACTTTCTCGACTCAATAAGGCTTATTCAGCCACCAAAGACGAACCTTCTGGTTTTTCTTTTGAAATTATAACCTGAGATACATCGGCGTTGCTTTCATTATTCGAAAGGAAAGCATGCTCTTTCATGAACCTTCTATATTCATCGCGCTTATAAAAGTAAAGTACCACAAATGTCGTCACAATTAGCCCAACTGCCATACAGCAACAGAAAATGAAGCCCTTGTGGAATCTCGGAGATTGAGCAGTGGGAAAAACTAATATAATTAACCAGGCAGAAGTCGACTGAGCAATAAGATTCATCCAAATCATCACAACCGCCCGATACTCATCATCGTATCTTAATATATCGTTGATCCAGGCATATAAAATAGGAGACATGGCAATAGAACTGTACTGGAACGAAAAAGCAAACCATTTTGCACTCTCGGCAACATCCCACACTGCAAGGATGACCAAAGCCATAAAGTTGAACAGCTGAGCTCCAACAATAGGAATCCAACGAGAATGAAACATATCAGACACAAAAGACCAAAAGTAAATAAAGAAGAGTCCTAAAGCAGGAGAAACCATGGAGAGATTGTTTATTTCCACAATAGAAAATCGGCCAAGCGCCTTGAGCCAGAGTAAGTAAGAACCTGAAATAGCACCAAGACCAGAATTCCAGAAAAAGAAGCCCCAGACACAAATGACAGGAAAATGCCAGCTTGTAAATAATCGTTTGAAGTGCGAAAAGTTAAACCCAAGAGGAGGCCGAGTTCCATTTTGTCGCATTCGTTCCTTCGCCAATTCTACCTCTTCCTTGGTAAGAAACAGACTTTGACATTTTTCTGGGGTTCCTGGACTCCATATTATACCGAATAATCCAACAATCATCGTAACAATAGCATTTATGATAAACATCCATCTCCAACCAGCAAGTCCGCTCTTTCCGTTTAGATGTTTGTAGATCGAGCCCTGTAAGGCGCCAGATGACAGTAGGCCAATCATTTGTCCAGAGTACCATATAGCTCCACGACGTGAAAGTTCATTGGTCTTAAACCAACAACCCAAGATGTAGTGCTGCGAAGGGAAAAATCCCCCCTCAAAAAGCCCAACAAAAAAGCGGTAAACCATCATCTCATGCACTGAGTGGGCACGGTATTGCAGTAATGTGAAAACACCCCACAAAAGGTCTAGACCGGGAACTACATAGTTCATCCGATATCTAGTAAATAGATAAAAGCAAGGAATTTGGCCAATAACTGTACCCGCGGTATAGAGTGCTTGCACATGCGCTAACTGAGATCCTCTGAAACCAACATCCTCTCTCATACCCGAGACATAAGCATTGTTAACATTTCCCATATCCAATGTTTTAAGAAAGAAAAGAACAAGTCCATTGAGAGTAACCAAAAGGTCTAGCTTTATCAACAATTTTCTTTCGGCAGGAGTGTCCAAGGGATCAAACCACTGATACCAGCGATGTTGGCGCTGCTTCTTGTCGAGACGATACTCATACTCATCAAAGAATTTCCACCAGGGCCGCTTTTGACTGTCTAATTCAGACAGAGCAAAGTGTTCAGTGTCGGAAGTCTTGGGACTATCAACCACATCTATGTCTGAGGTCATTTTTGTTTTTGAGGAATCAGAAACAAACTCTCGAAATAAAAACCAAAGTTTTCACTGAAGGTTTTCGTCTCATGAAGATGTCTTATATATATTCAATAAGAGAAAGAAAATCATAAAGTTAATTTAGTCGCAGCGATTTAGGTCACACGACATATTATACCAAATAAACTGTCATTTCTCGGTATATTATAGGAACGGAGTTTCCGGAATCATATTTTTCTCGGTAATTTTTTGGGAACAGAGTTTGTGGAAGCCATTTCATCCCAGCAAGCCTCATTCACTGTCTTGGCAATTTCCAAGTGAAATCAATTTCAAGAAAAATGGCCCTCCACTTATATTGAGGATACCCGGTAGATTAGAGAGGCGAAATGTTGAAGCCCCAACACGCTCATCCTTCAATGAGAACAATATAGAGAGGTTTTTGTTCTAATTTTGATTGGAACTGGGAGAAAGTGTCATAGTGCCAGTCGAGCTGTCGTCGAGTCGGATCGCTTAGCCAACCGGCAGCCCGAAATTGGCAACCTTAAAGTTAGTTACGCCTCAGCCCCAAACGATAGCGGCTAGAGTCGCATCAACGAGAAAAACATCAGATAATATAATGTAAAATGATAATCTGATTAGGACAATTAAGGTGAGGCTGCTCAATATTCCTGATTTTCTAATTGTTAGCTTCGAGAGCGACGCATTTTAATTGGTCATAAATCAAGCCATATCATAAAGCGAGTCCTTTTTCCGATATCATCAAATTAAAATATTAAGTTTTTCATTTGTATTTGGAGGAGAAACATGATGTCAACTTGTACGTTAACCAACCGCAAGACATTCGCAAAACCCACAGAAAGGTACAACGACTTTTCTCGTATATTAAGATTTTGCCAAGTGCAGAGCCAAGTCGCAAAAAAATCCCAACAACATAGAAAGCCTTTACACGTGGAGATTCTGCTGGATTTTAAGTCGATCTTACATTCAAACTGCCTAAGAAGATCCCAGCTCGCAGCGCATTGTTTGGATATTGTCATCAAAAAAGTCGCCCATGAAAAAAGTAGGTATGTGAGGAAACTTCCGGGTTCACTTTTTCCTAGACGCTTTTTCACCCTAGACGGTTTGAGATTTAGATCATCCATTGATTATCAGATTATTATAACAGCCAATATTCAATTAACTACCTTACAGCAAGGTTATATCTACTCAGACATAATAGAATTTCTTTAGATGGAACCTATCCTACATTTTGAAAGGTTAAAAGTACCTAAGTTCTTCTAAAGCCTTAGAGTATCGAGACAACACTTTTCTTAAAACTTCTTCAAAAGCGAGAACGCTACATCACCCCCTATTGTCCAACAGGTCAATAGTGGGACTTTTGTACGTGTACAGATTATATGCGAATGACACATGGTGTCATATGTATATGTCTTCTCGGTAAAAGACAGATACCCAAAGAATTATTTACATTGTCTACGGAAGTCCCTAACTATCAGAATCAAGCCGAAAAACCAGCAGTATTCTTACGCAGGGCATTCCTTCCCTAACAGATCTCCACTCTTGTTCTTGTTGCATACCGGGCCCCGAGAAAGTTTTCTCTTTGTCAGCCCAAAGCTTTTTTTTTAAACAGAAAAGATTTAGACTCAAAATTAAAGTTTTTAATAAGGGAGAACCTTTCAGGTTGTTCATAGACGTAAACCATTTTTACAAGAATGACCAACTATCAAGTCAAAGCTACTACTTTAAACCATTCCCCTTGACATTTAAATTGCTGAGGGAGAAACCCAATAACATTGTTATCATATAGGCCACGAAGGCAAGACGTCTAGATTAGTGTCATATTGGCCATGTTGTAATGCAAAAATGAGAGAAGCCTGTAAGCTTCGGAAGGATTCCTACTCTAATAAAAATAGCTTTTCTGAAGAGAGCAGGGCGCGCGCGATAAGCGAGATTTTAGTTTGTATTTAGCTTTCTTTCCTATTGTCTCGTTTTTCGTTTTCACCCGACATTGAGCTCCCAAACCAGATACTGTTCAAGGAATACAATCCAGTTATGTAATGAAAAAAAAATACTGTAATTCAACCGTACAACTTTCTCTCGTTTAAAATAAAAACAATAAATCATTACTAACTAAAACAAACACCACCCGTTAAATGTCAAGTACAAAAACTAATTAAAAGCAAATTGCAGAAAGATTTAAGACTAGGCATTTTTTGAGGTTAAACCTTGACGTCTGTGGGTTCATAGACTTTTTCAACAGTATCAGAGTCGCTTGGCGTTTGTCCGTGAGAGGCGCCGTGAGCACCAGCAGCGTGAACGGCATTGAGAAGCTCGTTTTCGGTATTATCTCCATCGATCATGAAGGCAACCTCTTCCAAGGAGTAGCCCTGAGTCTCGACAAACAAGAAGTAGACAACGACGGCCTCGACAGCAGTCCAAACACAGTAGGTGATGTAGTACTTCCATCCAGAGTTGGTCATACCGACGGGATTAGCATACTGATTGAAGATCAAAGCAAGAGCAACAAAGAGGTTGTAAAGGACTAATCCACGGGCACGGAGAGTGAAGGGCAAAATCTCAATGACATAAGTGACCTGCAAAGGAGTCCATGCAATGTTGAAAGCAAAGTTGTAGATAAAAAGCATAGCCAGCACACCCTTACCCAGACCTTTGTTTCCCTCTCCACCGGCATCAACTTGCTTTTCGTAGGTAGCTTCCAAAGCGGTCCAAATGATGAAAGTAAGACAGATGAGAACAGTAGAGATCAAAAACATAGGACGACGGCCAAAGCGGTTAGAGATAAAGGCAAAGAAAACTGAAGTTACCAAGTTCCAAATAGAAAGTAAACCATTAACCAACGTCTGAGTGCCTTCTGAAGTGTATCCAATGCCGTCCAAGACCAGTGTAAGGTAGTAGGTGATGAGACCATTACCGGACCACTGAGAGAAGAATCCAACAGCCAGAATAATGTAGAAACGAGTACGGTTTCCCTTGGTTTTGAAGAAGCTCAAGTAGCTGGCGTTGGCTTCATACTCCTTCTCAATACGTAAGGCCTCCTTAATCTCAGCCATTTCTGCATCTGCAAGAGGATCGCGTTCATCACCGTTGCAGTGGTACTTAATAAGAATCTTTTTTGCTTCTTCGTCCTTTCCCTTGGCGATCAACCAACGTGGAGATTCAATAATAAAAAAACAAAAGGCGATTTGGAAGAAAGAAGAAATGGCTTGCAAGTAGGAAGGAATACGCCATCCCGAGTTATTATTAATTCTGAATGTTCCGAAGGTAATCCAAGCGGCAGCGATAGCACCAGAGTAGTAAAGAGAGTTATAACATGAGACCAAAGGACCACGCTGGGTGGGGAAAGCCAACTCAAGACAAAGCAAAGGCGCAGCAGTCGTGTTGAATCCCATAGCAAAACCAATGATACCACGGGCGGCAATAAACATTCCATTATTTTGAGCAGCACCTTGGATCATGACAGCGCCCAAGAGCAAGATAGCCGAGGCAACAAGGATAGGCTTTCGACCAAAGTAATCGCAAGCAAAAGCTGAGAAAGGAATAGCAACAAGCTGACCAACACTCTGAATAGCGTTCAGCAACGACAAAGTACTCGCATCAGGGTTATGAAAGAAAGCATTCCAAGTATCAAGCGACTGCAGACCATTCATCATAGATCCATCATAACCTGTAGCATATGAGGAGATTAAAGACAAAATTAATACGAGATTTAGCCGAATAATACCCCAGTTTTGGAAGTATTTCGTCGGTCGGGATTTCAAGATCTCATCAACAGTAAGGGCAGTGTCTGAGCTTTCTCCAAGATTGCAGTCCACCTGTTTGTGTTCAGTACCAAACTTGTCAACAAAGGTTTCATCTACCGGTGTGGTATCCTGAATTCCTGACATTTTTCCTGTGTCTTGGATTCCAATTTTCAATGAAAGGGCTAGTTTATATGGGATATCTCCCATGCCATTGATATGCCTTAATCGTACTTCCTTAATTTCTGGGGAAACGCCGTAAGCCGTGCAGACACTGATTTGAGTGTAGATAAACCCAAGGGCGACACTTTAATCGCATGACTGATTTCAGAGATTTAGTGGGGAGGGACGTTGTTTCACCGGGTTCACCGGGTTGACCGAGCTCACCGAATTCGCCGGGTTCGCCGAACTGACAGTGGTGCGGCGCGACGACTTTTGATTAGCTGATAAGACCGACAGAGAAGCAAGCTAGAGTAATCCAAAGCGTTGAAACTTTCTAAGAAACAAAGCGCTGATGAAAGTGGAAAAGACTGTTTCAAAGTAGAGTCAAAGGAGACCGCCGAGATTCGCCGGACGAAGAGAATACCACCTTCGGCTTTTTGCTTTCTTATACGACTATTTTACAATGAATCCTTAAATAATACACGTATTCTATAAAGTTATTAGATAAAGCAAGGCTTCTTTTTTTTTTAGTTATTAGATAAAGCAAGGGTTCTTTATTGATTTTTCAACTTTCTACGTTTTCGTTGGATTCCCTTCCGCCCGTAAGCGGTGTTTAACCTCTACACAAAAACAAAGTCATGGACGACGAAGTGCGCCTAAAGCCTACAAAGGCATGCGGTAAGCAAGCATAGATATACGTCGGAGCGCTCTAACTTTTTTTTTTTTCACAGTAAACTGCCGTCGTCAAAAGGTTTTACCAGCAGGGCTAATTCACACTCCCAACTGTTAACCGGTATGTAGATGAAATGCCACATAGACGAAGGCATCCCGTGCAGAAGATGTAAGGCGTCAAATGAAGAATGCATATTTCGTCCAAGAGCAAACGTAAGTTCCCACGTGAACCGTTTTTTTGGTCTTGCTAAATGAGCCGTTAGGCTGCTTTGCCTCGGATCAGAACCAAAATTTCGAAACCCCGGTCAGGTTCCTTGCAAAACAGTACTACGACCACACTTTCACAGTCTCAAATAATATCGAAGCATCCATTATCACATGATGTCGAAAGCGGATCACTGCCCTCGGTCCTGGCGCGACTCGACAATCTAGAATCAATCTTGGGAGTCCGCAATAATGATGCAAAAGACTATGAACTACGACTAATAACGAATAAAATTGCTGAAGAAGATCCATCGTTTATTGATGTATGGCGAACGGCCGAGAAGCTCCGCATACTGTCCCACTCTGCTGCTGACTCCCAAGCATGGTCATACCCTGTTGTCAAGGAACTATGGGGCTTGTAAGTACCAATAATTTCTAAATTATAGAAGTTAACTCTTGTTTTAAGTTTTCTTGATGTGATGCCCAAACTCCATTTCCTGACGAATCAAAGCTCTTTTTTAAATCCGACTCCAGTTCTTCTATCAGCTGTTCTTTATATGTCAACATTTAGGTACAAACCCCACCAGGTTGCCAAATATTCTTCTGAGTACTTTACTGCCATGTCGCATTCGATTGCAGACTTGATGATTCCATCAAGTCAAGCCACCACCACCGGTAGTCGAGCTACGTGGGAAGGCTCCTCTGCGCAGAGGGGCTTGTTTGAACGAAGGACTCATACTTGGGAAGCAATCTATAATGTACTGGGTATAATTTTAGCGGCGCTAATGACTCTTGGTTTTATTGAAGCTACCAGCTTGTGGATCTCTGTAGGATTCCAGCTGTTATTTGAAAATTCACCGCTACAAACAGATTCATGGAAGTCTGAATGGTTTTCTCTGTATTCTGGTCTTCAGGTAGGACTAAATTTCAACCGGAAAGAATACCACTAAACTTTTACAGACTGTGGATATTGAACACTCATCTATGCACCTTTCGGTTCCCATTCTTTCTCGCCTCACTCCAGTTGTTCCATTCGCAGCTCTTGAAAATACGGTGGAGGGGGCATTCCGGGATTTGGTGCGCATGATGTACACTGGACTCAGCCACTTTGTAAACAGGGGACTTCCTACAATATGGTCAAACATTGGCCAGCAACCTGAGAGTGGACCTGTGGTGGCTTCCAAGTTTACTGAATCTGATACGAAAATAATTCGCGAGTGGGCTCAGACGTTGGATGCCTGGTTGGTCAAGTATCGCACTAATACGGGTATGTGGAATCATTGTAAAGTTTGGAAGAAAACTTACCAAAATCAGGCAATACCACGTCGGAACATGATGATCAAGTAGTATTTTTGCAGTATCTTCTCCACAAGCTCTTCGTGCTTTCTATATACCACCCTACAAGAGGCTTTGACATGTTTGCCAACAATGCTGACTTTCTGGAACGTTGTGAGCTGTTATACTCGGCTCGTGCTGTGCTCAAGCTGCAAATAGACGATCGTGGAATTTGGTCCAACTGGGATATAATGGTTTGTAGCATTTATTGTCAATGACAGTTTCTCTAACTAGGTGCAGATGATCACCTGGGCAGCTCTCTTGGTTCTTCGCGGATTGGAGGATGGATTGGGTCAGGAAAATGGTAAGTTCAAACCCACAGCAAGAACTGATTGCGTTCTGACAAGGCCAGATTTGATGTTGGTTCAAATTCATTTGAAAATGTTGATGGAATCGACCCAGCCGGCTCCAAACTTGCGCCGTTTGCTAGCGAGCCGACTTGAGGCGTCACTCCAAACACTACAAATCGCAACTCCTGTTGTGGGTGACACTCTCTGGGATACGGCTGATGATGGTCAACAGGCTCAGTTTGAGTGGTCCATATTTGATATGAACAATCTAAAGATGTCGTCTGACCTGCTTCTTCCGGATGCGCGGATCCTGGAAGAGCAGTTTGCCAAGTTCGACGACGACACACACAACATTGGTGCAGGTGAACCGAGCCGCGAAACTAGAGAAACTGGATCGGGTACCTCGTCAGTTGGAAGCCCTCATAGTAGTAGTGCTGGCACTCAAGAGCTCATCGACAACAATGAGTACTTGCAATCGCTCTCGACAAAATTCTCACGGGTATTCGGAGATCCTAGTTTGAATGGCATACGGGGAGCTATTTAACGAGTTGATTTTTGTAAAGCGAGAGGGAAAAAGGAGGAGTACGGATTAAAATTGTTATTTATACAAACTGGAGTCCTGTGATTTTGTGAAAACAAACAAAAAAAATTAAAAGAAGAGCATTTACTATTATTTTGCCAATAATGCGCAAATTGCGGCGCCCGTACTGCTCGCGTCATGCGCCATTGAAAAATGTAACTTTTGGGCTTTCTCAACTCCTAATATAATTTCGCAAGCCTCACGAAGCCACTTTTTGAAGTTTGGATAATGTAAGGCAACGCTTCCATCAAGTGCAATATTGACACCGGCACTGTCTTTGTCGAAATATGAGATGATTTTTTGTGTTTTAAGAAGGTGAAGAATGACACCTGAAACTGCTGCACCTGCTAATTTTGAAGCACGCAGTCCAATAGCTAAAGAAATCTCTCTGATCTCTGTCAACTGCTCTGGTTTGAGCTGCAAGTTGTGTCCACATGTCGCTGTCAAGGCTGCATTGGTTTGCTCCGTACTAGTTGAGGCCGCAATTTCGGACAATACAGCCGTTCCAAGAGACCAGGGTTGCGACAGAAAATGTTCAAAATCTGGAATGAACCCTATGAGGGCCCGTCGAAAGATCTCTCCGAGATACATTCCCCCGATCCGCTTTTCGAACTGCCCGGCACCGCCATTGAGACTTTCATAATCGAGTAAACGATCAAATTTTGTGGTTGGAAGAATTTTAAGATCATTGTCAAACTCGCCCCACTCACTATTTATTACCATCTCAAGGTCTTGACCTGCGTAGTTAGTTCCTTTTAGTCGTGCGATATCGCGCGCGCTTTCAACATAGGCACCGTTTGTTCCTGTTCCAAAAATTGCTCCTAGAATAGTAGGAATCCCCTGAGATTGGTAGCTTTGAGCAGCGAGCGTAGCGACCGTATCATTGATCAAAGCAGTTAACTTCACAGGCACGTTCCGGGAGTCGAGCTCCTGCTGAAGAACTTTGCCAACGTCAAGACCAATTGCACTGGGAATAGAAAAACCTTTGGACCATTCGGTCAGCAAACCTGAACGGACACTCTTTTGGTCTACAGCAAACGAGAAGGTGAAGCCCAAAGAAATATTGCCTTGACTAAGCAACCGCTTATTGATCACAAAATGCCCTATTTTGTCTGCTATGAATCCAAATAGCTCCTCTACAGTGCCGGTCATGATTTCCGACGAGAGCTTGTACTTGTGCTGTGCTTTGGTCATAAACACCCCACTCCCGCTGAATTCAACCAAAGAGACCCGCAAATTGGTTCCTCCCAAATCAACAGCAAGACTGGATCCTACTTCTGTCCCACTAGGTAAGACCTGAACTGAATATATAAGTTAGTGTATGAGTAACCGTAGTTCACTTTTACACACCGAAGCTAGGCAAACAGGCCATTCCGACTATAAGCCTGTTAGAAATTCCATGATCTAGATTTAAAATTGTTAGCTAATTAAGTTTCCTCATTTTAACTCACCAATTGCACGTGTAAACTCCTGGGAAATCTCACAAAGACGTGAGTTGCTCAAGGCAAACGACCCTGAAATCGACATTTTCTTGTATCCACTCTATCTGAGTAGTATCTAGTTTATCTGATATTGAAAAGAAGTAATTTTCGGAAAAGATTCATTTCCGAGTGGGTTTCGGTGAAGTCGCAAAATCGGCAAACCTTTCACCGAAATAAGAACATTTCCCTAGGGTGCCGCTATCTGTGCGGCTGGTTGGGATAATCAACATAATGAAAGCCGACAGAGAGAAAACATCAATCGAAAGACACAGCCGGCAGACAAAAATGGTGCGCGTTCATATTTTTGGAGATAAAGAAGAGGCTTCCAAAGCTGTAGCGACCTTGATTGCAGGTTGGAAAACTTATCTCCGATAGCGTGGGTATGTGCTGACCTTTACAGATGAGATTCGTGCCTTCAAGCCTACTTCTGAGCGATCATTTTATGTGTTGGGCTTGCCTACAGGATCTTCACCTGAGTTGGTGTATAGAGAGCTTGTATCCTTCCATCGCAATGGGCTTCTCTCCTTCAAGAATGTCGTGACTTTCAACATGGTGGGTGGCTGGCTACCTTTTATCACGAAAATATATTCTAACTAATTTCTAGGATGAATATGTTGGTCTTGGTCCTGATGATGTACAGTCCTACCACTATTTTATGGAGCATCATCTTTTTTCGCATATAGACATTGACCGCGCTCATATTCACATTCTCGACGGACAGACAAAGGATATTGAGAAAGAGTGCAATTACTACGAAGAGAAAATCAAATCTTTTGGAGGAATCGATTTGTTTTTAGGCGGGATGGGCATTGAAGGGCACTTGGCTTTTAATGAGTAAGTACGGCAGAGGTAAGGTGTTCGTCTTTTCTAACGATTTCTTTAAGAGCTGGATCCGCTATCAGTAGCCGAACCCGTCAAGTTGCTTTGGCTGAAAGCACCATTAAAGTCAACGCGAGGTTTTTTGACTCTCCGGAGAAAGTCCCGCGCTCGGCTCTTTCCGTCGGCATCGCCACTGTTCTCGATGCGAAGAAAGTTGTTTTGGTTGTTTTTGGAAAAGCCAAAGCCACAGCGCTTGAAGAATGTGTTAACGGACCAATCAGTGATAAATGTCCGGCTTCCTTCTTGCAAACTCATGCCCATGCTGAAATCTACATAGACAAACTGGCAAAAGCTGAGTAGTTTTCTCATTTTGTTATTCAGTGTGGCTGTTGAAATTCGAGAAAACGAAAAGAAATATGTATAGTTATTGACCTCGTATATGCGTGTACTTTTTCACAGTTTTGAAGTAAGCCACATTGCCTAGAATTTTCAAAATCGCAACCGCAAAGGCCCAACATATTCCGCGCAGCGGTACCTTCATAGACATTTATTTTGTTCAAGAAAAAGTGAGGTAGCTACCCTTGGAATCCCTGGATTCAGTGGGCTTAAACCATGCTAAAGTTTCCTACACACCAAGACCCTTTCCAGTTAAAGATCTCGTCAGCTACATCCGAGTCGGCAACTCGGGGAGTTTGGGGTGTTTTTTTTTGGCTATCCTCCTTCCCTGCGAGGAGTTGTCCATTTTGTGGCGCCTTCTCATGCGCGAGTATGGTACTCGAGGAAATTGTGGAGTCCACAATCGAGAAAGCGCCGAGAGCCGATTTATCAACCACAATCAAGCTCGGAAGTGGATGGTGTTTTAATTCCTCTCTCCTTTCAGAATTTTGTCAGAGCAACTACAGCAAACCCACCAGCTTACTTTCGGTTCAAGGGCTCGTCTATCATGCCGTTACATACCCCATCTGGTGTTACCCACTGGGTGTTTCTTTGCCAGGTGACAGGCGACTTCCTAACTCTAATCCACCATTGGTTATATCGCCGAGAGTGTGGCTCTAAAACTACTGGTTCGTAGCTTTACGTGAGAGTCCAAGCAGTTCAATTGAACTGTAGTGCTACCGTAGGAGCTGTTATACCCCTGTAATAGCGAGTTGGAAGGTTTGCTATTTGGACGATACTCATGGGGAGCAGTGAGACGGCCCCTGACGAAATGCGGAAAGTCGGCAAAAAAAAAGCTGCAAAAGCCGGTTTCAATTTTAGCAGAACTGGGTTGTAGGTCGTTGCAATGTGAGTCTGGGTCGAAGAGGCGGAAGAGTGCCGGGGTGGGGACATAGTTTCAGGAATAGTGCCTACTGCCAAAAGTGCCCTCGTGTCGAAGTGAGGAAATTAGAGAGACATTTAGCCAAGCCTCTTGTGAGTTTCTCTCCAAAATTCCAGAGTTTGAAACCGCCATTGGAGTGCGGTGCAGTCAGACTGTTGTGTGGTGGGCTAGATGGTGCTGGTCAAGGAATACTACCAATACTACCTGACACTGGGTAACTATATTGATTCACAATACCTGATCAATTTTAGTGGCTTGGGTAAACATGTTGTTCAGCGATGCCCGAGTCACCAAAGTTACTCTACTAAGCATATTTCAAAGAGAATAAATACAATGTGCTCAGAGTTAAGCATTCCCATCCTCTAGAAGACCGACCCACTTCGAGAATGAAAAAAACAACGAAAAAGTGCGCATTAACCGGACGATGACCTAAGTAGTGGGGAAGAGAACGAGGAGAGCTTAGACGGAAGTATCACCGGCTTCGCAAAGGAGCGTTAGAAGATGAAGAAGCACAGTTTTTGCTTGTTTAGTTCCATATATAGTCAATTGAATACAAATGTGATATGGAAAAAAAAAAAAAAAAAAAAAAAAAAAAAACGTAACAAGAGCTTGAATATTATTACATTACTAACTACAAAAGCTGAAAGAAAAGGTCAAAGGGCATCAAGAACTTATCGTTCTTTTTAAAAATAAAATACAGTAAAAATAAATTTTGACGACGGTTAGGTATAGGTCGTCTCACGAATCAAAAGTAGTACTTCTAGGCTTGTTTTCTCAGATCCAACACTTTAACACGTGTATTTGAAGTCGAACGAGATCTTGGGTGTTCCAGTGAAATTGGAAGGAACGCTATATGTGACATTGTAGTAGTATGAATCGTAGAAAGAAACGTCGTATGTGGTGGGCTGGATCTCCAAGCCAGGGGCATCAACCGTAACGTTCAGGCAAGGCAAGTTAGAGAAACCGTCAATATAGTTACCTGCCAAGTTCCAAGGAGCGGGAATATTTGCAATCATAAACTGGAAGCTATCACTGCCCTCCATGGTGGCATTAGGATAGCTGATAACCAAGCTATTTTCGGTAGCGACAGCATCAATAGTACCAGTCGTAGGATAAAGAGAGAAGAAACCAACATAGGGGAATGGTCGGTGATCGGGATCAGCGGCCCAGTGAGCGATAGCTGGAACGAACTGCTTGTTCCGAGGAGTGGACTCGGCAACCTGCTGAGCACCAATCATGAGTTCCTTGGAGACCCAACTGGAAGTGTTTCGGGGGTTATCATTTTCCAACGACGAGTGGACGACCTTGTTGATCTGCCGGGTGTAAGTGAATTGGCCAGTGAGGTTGGCAATGGTGCTCTCATTGATGTTGGCCTTAATGGCAGAGGAAATAAGCGCGATGGCAGGCCCTTGACCAGCATCATACTGAATGTCAATTTCAGATTTCACGGGAACGGGAGCATTGGCATATCCAAACATGGACCAGAAGTAAAGCCCGAGAATGGCGTCGTGCATGGTCATGTCACGGGTGTAAGCACGGTCAAAGGGACCAGCCACATTACCGAGGTAAGAGTTGTAGTGAAGAGCAATGTCAGCAAAAAGCGTATTGACGAAATAAGAAGAGTACTGAGTCATAGAAGAGTTCGAGGGGCCGTACTTGAGAGCCGCACCAAGAGCCCAGAGATCCATACCATAGTAGTTAGGAGCATTATATTCGCCAAATGTATCAGCACCATCCATAGTAAAAAGCTCATAGATACTCTTGGCATCATTTTCGGCAAAGTCGATAAATGTCTGGTTTTGGAGACGGGAACCGAGCCAGCCAACGTAAAAAGAACGCATCAAACCAGGATTGGTATAGGCAACGTCCAAGTTATCTCCTTCAGGGAAGGTGCCGTTTCGACGCATTGATCCAACGGCAGACTTGACCAAGGCATCTTCGACATCACTGACCAAGTCAGAGGGAAGCAAGTCTTCGAATTCGGCGATGATTTGAACCAATTGACTGCTCACAAACTCACGCCAGTTGGGATCATAAGTGTTGTAGATGGATGGGGGGTACAGATCCGAGTCAGGAGAGGGGTTGGGTTCGTCAGGTGAGAGCTTGAAGGTACCATACCAGGCCGATGTAAAGTTATAGTCGAGCTGAACGTCAAGAACAGCGCGGATGGCCCGTTCAGCCTTTTTGATATCATCACCCTGCTGACGAAGCAACAAACCGGCAGCATACCAAGCGGTGAATCGAGTAGACCACTGTCCATTGTCTTCATATTCAACCATGGCATAAGAGTCATCCCAGCGGTTATCCTGAACGAGCATCGCATAGTCAAACAGGTCAAGTTCATCTATGCAGTTAGCAATCCCTCATCTAAAAAAACTTCAAAGATAAACATACTTGGTGTCAATACTTGAGCAGCAGTAGGCACTGAAGCAGCTGCACCCAAGGCAGCCAAGCATGAAATTCCAGCAGCAAGAGAAGTAAGCATTAATTGATAGGATATAACCCTGAGTATCAACTTTTGGAGTACTAGCGTTTATTTATACTAGGAAATCATTTATCTCTAGTGAAATCCAAAAGTCGGGGTAAAACGGGGCGTAACGACAAGTAACGTTTCGTGCGGCGTCTCTAAAAAGGTACACTTCTACAGAAGAAACAGCGAAAAAAAAACCAAACGAACTGGCAATTATACCAACACTAAGCTTGCTTTGAGGTTCTAAAAGAGCAGGGATTTATATGTTTAAGTTAACATGCTAGATTCTTGCCCAGTTTAGACTTATACAATGTCGCTCAGCTGGCTTTCCTGTCTTCGTTCGCTCTGTCTTTACAAAATGCAATCTCCCAACGCTGCGGCATCCCCCGCGCAAGACGTATAACAGCAGCTTCTTAGGTAAGCAATGCCGGCGAAAAAGTTTTCCGATTCTCGGCAAAGTTGTACTTCACCGGAATTGCCGACTTCACCGGGTTTTGCGGCCCGGGATCTCAACCTGCGATACCGTGCAATCAAGAGATCAAAAACTTAAGGTCAAAAATGGATTTTAATTGAAAAAGGTTCTTCTATTATCTTCTTTTTTTTTTCTTGTTCTTGTTGGGATTTCACAAGCAATGTCGCTTCAGCTTCTTGAAAATCCCAGCGTTGTTCAAGAGTCGCGATTGCCTCCGCGTGCTTATGCTTTGCCTGATCAGCGCATTCTTCTAAGTGGCATTTGGAAGCTTTCTGTGGCAGAAGCTCCTGCTCTAGCACCTCAATGGTCTGAATTAAACTCGGTAGAGTGGTCTGATGTTCAGGTCCCGGGGCACTGGCAGTTACAAGGATTTGGCACGCCCCACTATTCCAATCTTGATGTGCCCTTTCCCGTGGATCCACCCTTTGTACCTACACAAAACCCTACTGGCTCATACTACAGGTCTTTTTCTTTGCCTAGTGAATGGGTAGTCGGATCGCAGATTAGAATTCGCTTCGAGGGAGTCGACTCGGCGTTTCATATCTTTTTAAACGGTCATCAAGTCGGCTACTCTCAGGGAAGTAGAAACGCTGCCGAGTTTGATATTTCTCAGTATGTGAGTTTCAATTCAGAAAACAAGGTGTTGGTACGCGTGTACCAGTGGTGCGACGGCTCTTATATTGAAGACCAGGATCAGTGGTGGCTCTCAGGTATTTTTCGCGACGTCCACATTATTGCATTTCCTCCTGAGGGACGCATTGAAGATTTTTTCATCACCACCACTTTTACTGATGAGTCTTATACCGACGCAACTCTTCAGCTTAGTCTCGACTTTGATGTCTCGGTACATGCAGAAGCAAAAGTTAGTCTTCAGTCACCTTCTGGTGAGCATGTATTCTCTTCAGATCCTTTTTATGTTGGTGCAGGACTGCACAAAGTTGTTAAATCCTTTTCCGTTGATGAACCTCTTCACTGGACAGCCGAAACCCCAAATTTATATCACTTGGAAGTTTCTCTTTATTCTGACACCAAGAAAATTCACTCTATTTCTCAGTCGGTTGGTTTCAGACAGGTGGAGATGAAGAATGGACTCATCTGTGTCAATGGCAAGCGGATCCTCTTCAAAGGTGTCAATCGCCACGAGCACCACCCCAAGTACGGCCGTGCTGTGCCGTTGGACTTTTTGAAGCGTGATTTGAAATTGATGAAGACTCACAATATTAATGCAATTCGATGCAGCCACCAACCGAATGATCCTCGGTTTTATCAGCTGTGTAATGAAATGGGATTTTGGGTTATCAATGAGGCTGATCTTGAATGCCACGAGTTTTTCAGTGCCGCCGAAGCTTGCACTGACTTTCCTGAAGCCACAAAGTATGAGGTACGAAAAGCCATGCTTTCTGATGAAGCAGGTGAAGTCATTTCAGACAACTTACTTTGGAAAGAGGCCTATCTTGATCGAGCTCAACAGTTGGTTTACCGAGATAGAAATCATCCTTGTGTCATTATCTGGTCTTTGGGAAACGAGTCATTCTTTGGTCAAAATTTTGTGGCTATGAAGCAACAGGTCTTGGATATCGACTCGACTAGACCTATTCATTACGAAGGTGATACTGAATCCAAAATAACTGATATGCACAGCCTGATGTACCCTCCCTTGGAAGATTTGATTTCTTACGTTAACAAGCCAATTTCAAATATAAAGCCGATGATTTTGTGCGAGTATATTCACGCCATGGGCAACGGACCCGGCTCCATGCGAGAGTATATGGATCTGTTTTATAAATACAAGTGTCTTCAGGGTGGATTTGTCTGGGAATGGGCAAATCATGGTCTCTTGACTTTCGATAAAGATGGTAAGGAGTTTTATGCATACGGTGGCGACTTTGGTGATATTCCCAATGATGGAAACTTTGTATTGGATGGATTGGTTGACTCTGAACATAACCCGACTCCAGGTCTTCTTGGTTACAAGAAGGTCATTGAGCCTGTTGCTACTACTTTTGATCTCGCTTCTGAGACTATAGAGATCAAAAACCTTAATGACTTTGCATCTTTGGACTACTTGTCTCTTTCTTGGGAAGCGGTTGCACTTCCTGTAAAGTGAGTTTTCTGTTTTATGTGCTTTTTTTTAGTTGACGGTTTACTAAATTTTTAGACTTGGAGAAAAGGTTTTCATTGCGAGTGGCCAGCTCGATTTACCGCACATCGGCGCCGGTGAAAGCAAAACTATTGCTTTTCCTAAACTTCCTTCTAAATCTGTCGAGCTTCCTGGTCATGAAATTTGGTTGAACTTGAGCTTTTGCTTGCGAGACTCTACTTCGTGGGCACCTGCCGGTCATTTAGTTGCTTGGAGCCAGACCAAAATTGAAGAGTCGAATGCTGAATTTCAGCTCATTGAGTTTCCTATGACACCTATTTTGGATCTTGCCTCTGCATCTGTTAAGGAGACTGGTAAATTTGTTGAGCTAACAGCTCCTGGTATTGTCTTCTTGTTCGACAAGATCCAGGGAAAGATTATTGAGTGGACTTGCAACACAAACAAATTGATTGTTGAAGGAGTGAATGGACTCACATTTACTCGACCTATTACAAACAACGACGCGCCTGTTGACGGTCCTTACTGGCAGCGATTCGGTCTTAATCAGATGCAAGTACAGACTCGGTCCGTTAAAACTTCTCAGCCACCTCATTGCTTGCTCATGATTACTTGCACTCAATATATTGCACCGGCTGCCCTTATGTGGGGTTTCCAAGTGGTCACCACCTACTCTGTTTATGAAAATAGCATCAAAATTTCTACGAATTTGCATCCTGTTTGTTATTGGAAGAAAGCTCTTCCCAAGTATATTCCACGAGTTGGTTGGGAGTTTGGAGTTGCCTCTGTGGTGGATAAATGCCGCTGGTTCGGGTTGGGCCCCATGGAAAGCTACGCCGATAAGAAGGATGCTGCTCGTATTGGACTGTTTGACTCTGTTATTTCTGACATGAATTTTAATTACGACTTTCCTCAGGAAAGTGGTAATCGTTCTGGTACTCGTTGGGCTTGGACTGGTAGCAGCTCGTCTCAGACTGGACTGGTTGCATACATGTCCAAGGATGACCAGCCAATTGAATTTGGCTTTAAGGTGTCTGATGAGATCAATAATGATTCTGCTTTGCATAGCAGTGAACTTGAGCATGGCTCTACTACAATTCGTCTTGACTATGCTCAGCAGGGATTGGGATCTCAGTCATGCGGACCCCCTGTCTTGGATAAATATCGTATTGCACCAGCTGACATGTCTTTTGATGTTACACTTGTATTAGGACGAGTCTAGCTCTTTCTCTGCCTAATATTATTTGGCCAGAACTCGTATATAATTTGTTGTCTTGAAGTTTCTCAGTACGTCTGCTTCCCTTTTGCGGTAGTATTTGTACTCATTTCTATATGATATATATATAACTGTAACTTTTTATCCAACATACATGTGTGCCTAGCCTTGCTTGGGTCTTAATGCGGTAATTTGAAAAACACCTCGCTAACGCAAATAAAATCCAGAACGTAATGTAAAAGAGTGGATTGTCAAGAAAATTAGACATTTATAAAGTACTACACGCGCAAATGTATTTTATAATTGAGAAGATGTTGATGAACTTATGAGGCGTCGAGTCGAGTCGATTACTGAAAGAGTTTATATTCATTAAAAAGCAAAAGGGGGCGGGGAGCATAATTAATCAAGCCAATACAAACGCTTTTGTTTCTAAAGAAAAATCATGGTTGACTTTAAAGAAGGTGAATAAATACTCTTTGGCGGGTAGATGTGAATTTCTGTGCTGACTTCCTTGGGTGATGTATTGGCTTTCGGATCGCACCATCACCACTCCAAAAACACTAGTGGGATTTGATTTTCTTAAATTACGATATTTTTAAAAGCAACAACGCATCAGACTAAGAGAAGTACTTCAACCGATTTTAAATATCTATACTATTTATCTTCTTTAGATAAGCAAAGATCCTAAAAGTAAGTTTCACTGCTTTGATGTTCATGAACATTGGAAGGATTGACATCTTCCTCAGAGACAATATAATGAACCAAATCACCTCCATTCTTCTCATAAAGAGTTTCACCACAGCCCAAAAAGTTAAATCGATTTTTAGTGCTTCGTTTGAAAACGTAGTCTTCCCAGCGAGGATTTCCGCGAGCAGTCAGAGAGTGAAAAGCACTACCTGGCCAATGGATGGCCGCTCTTCTTGTTCCGTCTTTTAAAGTTTCACTGTAGTATGTAGGATAACCCTTCGTGACGTTTGAAGCTTTACTAAAGGAGTCTATAATGTCTTGATAGTCGAGAGATGCCTCTAAGGAGGGTGCGACAGCAGAAATATGTTCAATTTGAAGTTTGCGAATAACTTTAGCAACATATGTAACAATTCTCTCAGCTTGAAGTGGAACAGATCCTCCAATGGCATTAGACTGAGAAGCAAAAATATAAAAGAAGTTGGGAAAACCAGGTGCTCCGACGCCCAGATATGATATAGATTTACCATATTTACTTTTAGAACCACCTTGAACCTTATCCAAAGATACACCACCTTCTCCATATATTGGGATTGACGAGGCACCATCACTGGTATAGCCAGTAGCTAGAACCACAGCGTCCACTTTGCGTTCGATTCCATCTGAAGACGCGACAATTCCATCCTCTGTGAAATGGTCTATCGAGCTCACAAAATAATCGACATTCGGCTGACACAGAGCCTCAATATAACCTGGAGCAGGGGTCAAACGTCTGCAACCTGGTGTGTATTTTGGAACAAGCTTGCGAAATAAATCCTCATCACCCTTTGTGCGCTCATAAATAAGATTTAGAGAATCTTTTATGACTGTCCAAGATTCATTTGAGCCGTGCAAAGTAGCCCTGAATCTTCCATGAGCATTTGCTTCAAGTTCGCGACGAAAGAGAAGATAATCATCTGGATTTTGAAAACGTTGTAAATCTTCCTCTGTATAAGCATAGCCTTCAGGACCTTTAATTGCGCCAAATAAACTCCGAGTAATCCAGGTTGGCTGCCTGACGTAGTGATCCACGTGACTTGCTTCCTTCGCAATCTCAGGTAATATTTGCAATCCAGTAGCACCATTTCCTATCAAAGCCACTTTTTTTCCTTTAGCTGAGAAAGATTGATCCCAAGCCATCGGGTGAATTTTTTTACCCTTGAAATTTTCCAAACCAGGAATGTCAGGAAGACTTGGGTCGGTGAAACGACCTGTTGCAGACAAGAAGATATTTGATTCATCTCTGAAAATATCACCCGTTTGTAAGTTCTTAATTTTAAACTGCCAAACAAGTTTGGTTTCGTTCCAACGTGCTTCAAGAATTTCGTGCGAAAGATAGGTGAGCTTATCCACACCATATTTCTCGGAAATTCTAACCCAATATTTGCGGATATCCTCACCAGGAGAATACTCATATTCCCAGTCCTTTGAAGGCGAAAAGGTTGATTGATAAACATGCGAAGGAACATCACAGCGGACACCGGGGTATTTGTGGCTATGCCATGTACCTCCCTATAAACATTAGAAAGAGTAAGAATATATTCCAAAAGAAACATGTAAGGGTCAACTTACAGCACCGTTGCTCTTTTCATATATCTTTAAATCTATATTGCTGAGCTTGGCCGGAAGAAGAGCACCGGCAGTGATTCCTGCAAGCCCAGAACCAGCCACAATAATCTTTTTTTTGTCAGCTTAACAACAAAACCCATCTTTTATTTGAGCTTTACCTTGATACGATCAGGTTGTCCTAAGACTTCACGTTGGCTAAATTCAACGGCCTCGGCTGTAAGAGTCGTCGGAACGACCTTTGCTATTTGCTCAAGTGCTTCCTCAACAGCAGTCATATTTTTTTTCTTCAATAAGATAATGCCGAAATGAAAGAGGAATGAAAAAATGCTCTACAAAAATTAAAATCAAATCGGTTGGGGTCTACTTCGGTTATAACGTAGACTATCTCTGCCGCCTCCCAGGCGGCGAGGAATGTCGCCATACCGAGCACTAAAGAATTCCCAGTTGCGGGATAACGTCAATACCAAGAAAAAATTCGTAAATTCGTAGATAGTTGCTTTGATGAAGGCAGACTGGTATCATTTTATTCATTTTACTTCATTTATATTATTTTTTGCCTCTCTCTACATGGTTCTTGAACTTTCTCATTTACCCATTGAAGAGGATTTTGGTGCACATCCACGGAAAATTTTAATCGCATTTAATGAACTAGGCTTAGAATGGAAAAGTGATCCTATACCTCGCTCAAAGGCTCGTTCTGAAGGAGTCCCGAGTCACCCAAACAGTAAAGTACCTGTTTTGAGAGATGGTCCAATCACGGTTTTCGAATCGACTTCAATACTTCAGTATTTAAATGATAAATACGATCCAAATAACTTGTTGTTAAGGTATTAAAGCAGCATGAGCCGGCTATTTAAACAGTTGCTCACTCGGGTATATAGCACTAATACACAAGATAAAGCTGATACATTGGCATGGGTATCATTGCAAGTTTCTGGATTAGCGTGAGTTTTTTTTTTCAAAAAAAGATTTCTTTCAATTGCTTATTAAAGAATCTCGATGTTCAATTACGGGACACTCGCAGAACCAGCTAAAACTTATTTCCGCAATGAAGTTCTTCACTTTTACAAAATTCTAGACGAAAAGCTGAGAAATTCAAAATCTGGCTATATAATCGATTCTGGTTATTCAATGGCAGATATTGCTTGGATCTCGTTTGTTGACGAACATAGACGACTTCGACTGAAGCTAGATGACTTCAGCGATTTCCCATATTTAAATGCTTGGAAGACGCGCATGATGAATAGACCTGCCGTGAAAAAGGCGTTTGATGAAAGTTCAGGAGATTTGTCTAATCTTGTAAACCTAGCATCTGTTTCTAAATGAGCGTCTGTGAGTATGTATTTGTATTTAAAAGATAGTCTTCTTGAAAGGTTGTGTAGCACTCTTTATACTATATTATAACATTATTCAATATATTCGTTTGCAAAAATTTGAATTTCCCTTATTTATTCAAAGTGATATTTACTGACTAGTCGTCTCATCATACTTTTCACTCTTTAAGAATACACAAAAATCAACTACAGAAAAAATAACTACAGAAAGATGCGATTATCGCAGTGGATTGCTGTTAACTTCTATTCATTCTTGGAAAATATAGCGTCAAAGGTGAAGACTGACTTTCGCTTGACGGATAGGTGGCTCACTCTGATTGCGATGTTGGGTCCCTTTCAATGAAAAATTTGAAGTTAAAAAGAGGTTTCTTATAATTATTCTTTTCTTATAATACGCTTTTCTTCTAATACTCTTCTTTTTGGTCGACCGAAATAGTAACAAAATATTATCTATACCAAAAACGTTTGAACATTAGGATAGAAGAAAGCAATAAAATTCATGTTCATTAAACTATTAAGTAGCTTTAACATACAAAAATAGGATCTCAAAAGACAAGACATACCCGAATAAGATTGGAAACAAAACGTTTTCTTTTTGGATAAAAGCAAATCAAACTTCTTACAGTTAAAATAATTTTGTGAAGTTTTTAGATTGATGTCGTTCCGAAAGAAGTCGCTTCATGATTTTCAGCAGCAAGTTTTTCGTCCACCACAAAAGACGACACCGCGGGATTTTCATCCTGTCGTGCTTTGATGGCAAAATACTTTCGCTTTTCATCTCTTTTAAATAGGAAGAAGATAAGGATTGCAAATATAATCATGAATGAAGCGCAAGTAGCAGTAAAACTGTATCCTTTGAAATAAACAGGAGCGTCAACTGTTTGCCAAACAAGCAAAGGAAGCCAAACAAGTGTTGCTTGCGAAATGGTATTCATCATTGTGAGGACTACTGCTCTATAGTTGTCATCCTCACGAAGAATATCATTTGTCCAAGAGTAAAAGATGGGTGTCACAGCTGTTCCCATGTGTTGTGTAACAAATGCATACCATTTTGCTGATAGAGATATATTCCAAGTAGCTAACAATCCTAAAGAGACCAGGTTTAGAACCTCCACCAGTAGGAAAAAAATAAATCTGAGACCAGTAAGATCGGCCAATGTAGAAGCAATAACCATATACACAATACCGAGTCCTGGTGACATAGCAGAAAGATTATTAAGACGAGGAGTAGAGAATTTGTTCAAACTCTTCAGCCACAAAGTATATCCAGGCTGCTGAGGAGACTGTGAGTTATTTAAAAAGATAGCCCAGGGAACAAGAACCCAAAAGTGCCAGCTTCGAAAGATGCGACCAAAGATGACCTTCCACTCAAACTCTGGTTTTCGTTTGCCATCTCGGAAAACGCGTTCACGAGCTAGTTTGACTTCGTCTTTGGTAAGGATCAAATTATGGCAGTTTTCAGGTGTTCCAGGCCAGATAAAATAACCGAGAAAGCCAATAGGTAGAGAAATGACTGTACTCATAATAAACATCCAACGCCAACCAGCGATACCAAGTGTGCCATTAAGACTCCTGTAGACAGACGCTTGAAGAAGACCAGATGTCATGCTTCCTAAATAGTATCCAATGTAAAATATACTGCCTCTTCGAGCCAATTCTTTGCGTGTGTACCAGGATCCGAGAACATATTGAATGGCTGGAAAAGATCCAGCTTCAAATACACCGACCATAAATCGATAACCCATCATGTCATGATATCCCCGCGCCTTGTATTGAGCAAGTGTAAACAGCCCCCAGCAAATATCCATAGTAGGCAAAACGTAATTCATTCGAACTTTGGGGAATATATATGTGCAGGGCAGCTGGAAAATAATGCATCCAAGAAAATACATAGTGTTAAAATGAACCAAATCATTTCCACCGAGTTTAAGGTCTTCCTTCATACCAGACACATAGGCATTGCTGAGATTTGAAGCATCAAGCATCTTGACCCAGTAACAGGCGAGACTGTAAAAGGCAACACATAAATCAAGCTTAATGAGAAGACGACGCTCGGCAGGTGTATCGTCCTTGCTATACCAACGAAGGAAATCCCATTTTCCACTTTGCAAAGTCTTTTCCGTGGTAATAAGCGATCTATACTCATTTTCATCGAGAAAAGAGCGCAAACGTTCCCACAGAGTCTTCTTTTCGGGAAGTTCAAGTGCAATAACATTATCAATAGACTTAAGTGAGCTGTTATCGGAGTGATCCGCTTGTTCAATGTCCTGAAGTGAAGGACCGTTAGAACTCATGATTTTGAAGTGGCAAGCTTAATCCATGGGAAAGGTAATAGAATTTATTAAACATTTGAAGCAATGCTCTATTCTAGCAAAAGTTCCATCATAAGAAATTTTTTCTTGGCTAGCGCTAAAAACAGGCCGAGCCGAGTTGATTTACCAGAGGGATGGTTCAGTGCCGAGCAATAAAATCATTGACAGATAAATTCGGCTAATAAGCCACACTGTTGTCAACGAAATCGGGGACAGAATCAAATGGCAGCCCGAGAATCCCAGCCGCGCAAAACGTCCCAGATGAAGTGGGTCAACGGGTTTTTAAAGTTACACACAGGTTATTCTCAAAATTTAACATGATTTAATTTAACTTTAGAATCTAATACGAATCTTGATAGATATTCAACTTTAATGCTAGGTTTAACCAGGCACTTTTGAAGTGTAACGAGAGCAGAAAAAAAAATTGGTTTCTTCCATGACGTGCTTTCTACTCGGAAAAGCCGCATCTCCTCATCTTTAAGCGATCGAGCCGAACAGCAAATGAAGAGTGTAAGATTGAGTAGATTTAATCAGGTATAAATCAAATGTCTCAAAGTTCAGTTAATGAAAAACAAAATCAGATAGATATACTTGCTGACCAAGATATTTTCAAGATTAGTAAACGTAGACTAAAGCTCTGACAAACAATTAGACAGCCTGCATTTAGTCGTAGTATAGAAACTGCTCTTAGTTTTAAATGGCTAGCAATGAAAATTTCTCTCCAACTCGTGGAAAAGTGAGAGGCGGTGGTGAGCCCTGACCCATTCCCATTCATCGTTGTTGAGTTGAAAATGACGTACACTTTTGCTCGAAATAAATTACCTTAAATTTTTCTTATGTTTTTTTTTCTCCTTCTTCTCTACTAACTAAGCTATTATCTAACTCACTAAAAAATGACAGAAACATTTACTTTGCTTACTGGACGTTCGATCCCGGCTATTGCTTACGGTACTGGGACAGCCATTGCCAAGGGCAAGAAAACAGACATAAATGTGGTCGAAGCAATTAAGACTGCTATAGAGCTCGGATTTAAGCATATTGATGCTGCAGAAATGTATGGTACGGAGGAAGAAGTTGGAAAGGCTATTAAGCTTTCGAATATTTCCCGAGAGGAACTTTTTATTACTACCAAAGTCTTTACCGGCGCAAATGACGTCGAAAAGGCACTTGAATCCTCACTTTCCAAACTCGACACAAGCTACGTCGATCTATTTCTGCTTCATTCTCCTGAAATAACTCTAGAAAAGCACGGCGTTTCACTTGAACAAGCATGGGATGGTCTTATCCAACTCCAAAAAAAAGGAAAGGCTAAAGATATTGGCGTCTCGAATTTCAAAGTCTCGGATATAGAGCGCATATTTAAATCCAGTGGAGTTTATCCTACTGTGAATCAAATTGAATTCAACCCTTACCTTCAAAACCAGTCTCCTGGAATCGTCTCTTACGCCAAAGAACGCGGTATCTTGATCGAGTCTTACAACAACCTCTCATCTTTAACTAAAACACAGGGTGGGCCTATTGATGATATTATTAATGGAATTGCAGCAAAATATTCAAAATCTCCAGCCCAAATTTTACTTCGTTGGGTATATCAACAAGGAGTGCTGCCGGTTACGACTTCGCGAAACAGAAGTAGAATTGAAAACCAGCTAGACATCTTCTCATTCTCCCTTTCACAGGAGGAAGTCGATTTGATTTCAAAAACTGGATCCCAGAACCCCGTCCGTTCCCATTGGCTAAATTCTTTTTCTTAAATTTACGATTTTTCAATACTTGAGCGGCGATACCCTGAGCTAGTGAGCCAGTTGGTTGTTAAAGCTGCCTCAGTGGAGGACTATGATTAAGAAAAGGGATGTGGTGAAATATGTCCATTATTTCTATTGTTTGACTCAGTTATTGTAGAAGATCTTAGTTGAAAAAACGTGAAAATCGACCAACACAACGTACTATTTACTCATAAACACACAAACAAGAAAGGTTTAGTATTCCAAAGTTTATTTTCCTCTAGTAAACAAGCTTCTATCCCTTTTATAGTCGTCCCCATCGCACGTCTCAGGATTCTGTCTTCCGTCGGACACTCGTGCATCTCCTTCTTTAAGCTCACGCAATAGACTTTTACGTTAGTAGCCGCAGTGTCAATTATTAGCAGGTTTCCTAGAGGGAAGTGAAAGTCGGATATCAGAATAAAGTACCTCAAACTTCAGAACAATACGGATATCACTCTCAGCCTTTGCGGAAGTTTCCCGAACGGCATATTCATTTCATCCATGAAGACGGAATCGAGATCGGACATCTCTACAACATTCATAAAATGGAGGGATAGTATTTTAGAGGCACCGTATGTCACTATAACCTCCATATCAAATAATATTGTACTCAAGTTGGGAGGTACGTCTTGCATCATAATACAAAAATGCAATTCAGATGCGCAGACGCGCATGAACTGCATCCGATTGGAGCCACTTCTTATAATCGTCTTTAAATTCCCTTGCATGAATTTAATAGAGAAATAAAAAGAAATATATATAAAGTTAGGCACAATGTGGTGAAATCTGTTTTTTTCCGCATTTCGTCGTTATATCGGCAGCTGGATCTTATGTACAGATACAGCACGCAAATAATATTACGCGGAGAAATTAAAATATATAGTATAGATCTATGGATAAACACCTTTTCGTAGGTTCGCATTGTAAACTGCCGGCAGATCTTTCTGATTCTTCAACGTATCCTCGGCCTCCTTCCGACTCGTGCTGCCCTCTCGGAGTATAGGCACTTCTCCAATAATTGTAACTCTCACACCATGACGATGCAGTGGCGCATAATCATGCGTAGCGCGATGTGTCGAGGCGCGGTTATCCCAAAATGCTACAGAATTCTTCTCCCAGCGCCAGCGGACGGTATGATCTTGCGCTGTGTGAATGTGGGTAAACAAAAGCTCAAGAAGTTTATCGGATTCGTATCGGTTGAGACCTTCAATGCGATCGACGAACCCAGAGTTGAGGTTGAGTGACTTGTAGCCTGTGACGGGATGGGTTCGGACAATGGGGTGCAGGGTTTCGTGGGGACGAGTGGAAGGGTTACTGCCCCAGTGGTTAAGGACAGAGTCGTAAACGAGCTGTATTATTAGCAATTTTAAGTAAAGAGACGGGAGACATACCTCAGAGGAGTGCCACGCGGATAGTCCTTCCAAGAACTTTTGCAGTGGCGGCGATAGTGTTTCGAATGTGCCGTAGCCAGAGATCCTAATAGTTAGCGAGGATCAAATATAAGACAGATAGACCTACCAATTCGTGTCACCTCCAGTTGGTGGCGGCTCATCGACTCTCAGTAGCGAGAATGAAGGAGGATTGATCTCGAACGAAGAGTCGGCATGAAAGTCGGCAAATGGCCATCGGAAGTGGACATAAGTCTTGCGGTAGTGCCTGAAAGTCAGCTTTGCGTTTTATGGGAAGACGAAACGTACTGTTCTTGTTCTTGAATGGTGGTCGTTGGCTTGCCGTCTTCTGGATTGTCTCCAGGTAATTCAGGGAGGCCTGACTGTTAATGCATGATTTAAGTGCTTTCGGAGGGCTTACCATAGTAATTGAACAAAGCACGCTGGCCTTCAGCGGTGATGTCTTGGTCACGGAAGAAGACTACACCTCGATGAGCAACGAGAAGAGCAAGTTCATCCTTTTGAATATCGGTCAATTGACTTAATTGGATACCAGACAATTGTGTTCTACTCTGTTAGATGAGCCACTCTAGCACTAAAGAAACACATACCCAATGGATGGTGTCAAGTCGAGTCTAGTAACTCCCGAGCCCAGAAGATGAGGCAAATTGGCGTTTGCATTCAGAGCACGATCGGCGGGAATCTTTCGTGGCGACTTGAAATTATTGGCCGGTACATGGTCCCCCAAAGGGTGAATAGGCAGTATACGATGCCGGACATTGGGGAATTCTTTCCAGCTTATATCTGTAGGTTTGTTATCGTCAATGCCTTTGACATCTTCGCCATTGACCTGATAAATGGGAGCAATAGAAGACATGGTGATGAATGATGCCTACATTTGAATTTCGCGAGTGTATATATGCAGTCTCTGATTGTGAGGAAATGTCGTGATCCGAGGCAATGTCGTGATATGCACCGATATGATATCTATAACTCGGTAGCGACCCCCGGCAACACGAAAGGCCCCTCTATAACATGGCAGATTTTAAACCCCCCGGGAAACAACCCGGGTTTATCAGTATCCATACCCTAATAGGGAAAAATATCCTGCCCAAGTGAGATGAGATTGATAACCTCATATATGCTTACCATTGTTTCATGCAATATTTTGGCCGCCGATTATCATTTTTACACCCACTTTTATACCGAATGGATGGGATGTAGCGTGCTGTATATATCTACAACGGAGTTACTGTGTTACTGTTCTCGGGCGAATTAGGATGAGGTGATTATTCAGTAAACGCCGACAATTCTTTGAGCTAAAGATATACATATATAGATAAAGTACACAAGTAAATACAATCACAATCCAAGCATACAAACTCAAAATGTCTACCGCATCAACTGATTCTCCCAGGGACTTTATCAAAGATGTCCTTGTCACAGAATTGCCAGTCGAGAATGATCAAAAAATTCCGGTCCAAAAGAGCACCACATGGCAAGCCTGGATCGTTGCTGCAGTCTTCTTCTGCGGTCCTGGTATGAGCAGCGCTCTCGGTGCTCTAGGAGCTGGTGGTCTGGAAAGTCCCACACTCGTCAATATCACATCGTCCATGGGTTATGCCATGATTGCGGTGTTCAGTTTCTTTGGTGGTGTGGTAATTAACGTCCTTGGACTACGACAGACATTGGCTGTTGGTGTTGTCTCTTTTTCAGTTTCTGGCGCGGCATTGTATTGTAACAACAAGTTTGGGACAGTCTGGTTCTTGTATTTTGCACAAGCGCTTACTGGATTTTGTGCTGCTGTGCTATGGTATGTCCTTCATGCAAACTATAGACGTCGCTAATTGGTAGGGTCGCACAAGGTGCCATCACCTTGACGTATCCTGAGCCGAATAAGCGAGGCTTCTTCAGTATGTTCAGAACGTCTTGTCGCTTCATCACTAACAAGATAGTCGCCACATTTTACTCGTCATTGTCAGTTGGTGCCATTGTTGGCGGTCTCATTGCCCTTGGCTTCAACACTGGTAACAGCCACACAGGTGCTATTACACCAAGTATGTTGCGTTGCAGATTTCATAACCTAGCTGACTAAAAGTCTCCTATATTCCTCTCATCGCAATTTCGTCACTTGGTCCTTTTATTGCACAGTTTCTAGCATTACCCAAAGATGTCATTCGTAGAGATGGGCAAGCCGTTCAAGCACAGAAGAATATTGGTGTGATGCAGGAGATCAAAGGAAGCTTTGCGACGTTGAGAGAAAAAAAAGTATTTGACTTGTGCGTCTGTAGTCAAAACTAACATGATAGATCCTACTCCTCGTGCCTCTGTTCATCTATTCCCAGTGGTTCCTCTCGTATCAAGGTACATTCATCACTGTCTACCACTCTGTGCGTGGAAGAGCTCTTGGCGGGCTGTTGAATGCTCTGTTCGGTGTTCTCGGCACTGCACTATTTTGGGTCTTGTCCGACAAAATTGGCTGGACTCGCCGACAACTAGCTCGACATGGCTTCTTTGGCATTTTCTCTCTATACTCGGCCACTTGGATCTACGGAACAGTAGTGCAAAAGATTTACACAGATACGAATCCTGTTGGCCTTGATTGGGCGCAGAGAGAGTACTGGCTGAGTATTATGCTTTACCTTGTCTGGTCGTATGTCACCTCTTACCGTCAAATGAATTTTGCTAACGTCGCAGATTCGTTGACAACATGTTTCAGTGCTACATGTATTTCATTGTCGGCACGCTTTCAGACAATGTCGAGACGATTGCTAGATACATTGCCATCATGAAGACTATCAACACGGCTGGTATCGCACTAGGATATGGTGTGCAAGTCAAGTGGAGTATGATGGGAGCTGAGGCGTTGATGTAAGTACCTCTTTATGATGTCAAACTTTACCTAACAGCATAGTGTTGGGCTGTGGTTCGTACAGATTGTGCCAACATGGCTCGTCGTCAAGGATATCAACTGAAAAAGTAAAGTTTTGGAGGATTGTTATGAAAAGGTAACACTTATGTATGTGTCAAGACAATTCAATGAAATCTACCAATCCTTTCTTACTAGTGACGAGACGCACAATTCGTCAAAGCCCAGCCCCCTCTACTTTAAACATGACTAAGAGGGACCTCAACGTTGTAGTGGTTCCTGTAGCATCTTTGTTGACAAGACAAAAAAGAAAAGCAACAGTGAGTTTTTAAAACAGGATATAATATACAAAATTTGTTTATAAAACCGATATAATCCTCGAAATTTAGAGGTTGGTCAGTAGATTTTTCACGAGAGCAAGGAAGGGTACAGAGACCTATACCGAAATCGTGAATTAGGGTAGTAAAAACAGAATCGCCTAACAAAATTTGTGCGTGGCAACTGTCCATTGTCCATTTTTGAAAAACAAAAATTTACCCCTCCATTTGTCCACATTTCCTAAAAAAGCGGACAGGCCAAAATACAGCAAGGGGTAAGACAATAACCACGTGACACAAAAAAGAAAACCTCTAAATTTAATATTAGATCGTCGTAACCGTAATAGAGGCGCATTTGCTGTGGGAGTTTATTTGTTGTGCGGCAAGGGGAAGCTGATTGTCACGACTTGGGACAGCTTTACCAAGGACGATGAACATTTGGCCGATTTCCTAGAGGTGAGAGATGCGCTTTGTGCTAACTAGAGGGTGATTAAGGAGATAGCGTGTATAATTATAAATTGAAGAGCAGAAACGAATGCGATAGGAAAGTAACAGCAAGAGCAACAGTTTGAAGTGAAAGTGAAGGAGCTGAGCAAAAGGAATAGATATCAATGGAGATAAAAAGAGAGCTTTCTGAAGGAGTCTCTCCAGTTAGCGAGATATAATAAAAGGCTTTCTCAAGTTATGGGTGCAGTTGGAAGAAGAAATAGCAGGTAAGGGCAACAGCCAAAAAAAAAAAAAATCCAGGAAGAGAGCTAGTTCGGAGTGTTTAAAGGCTAAGCCTGTGTGTTTTTGCGGAGTATTCAGTGTTAGGGAAAATGGGAATAAGAGTATAATGATGATTTATTGCGGTTTGGATGTGATTAAATTAAGGAATGGCCATAAGGCCGTGGGATTGGTATGGTGGCGGTGAACAGAATAATTTAAATGAAAAAAAAAAGATGCAGTAAAAAGGCGAAAAGAAGAAAGAGTGAGTTTACAGAATATTAAGAGTTAGCGAAAATGAGAGTGCAAGTCCGGTAGGAGAGAGTAAAGGTAGGTGGTGGTCAGAAAGACCAGCAGTGGCACAGAAAATTAAGCCAACAGCCTCCGGTCGGGGAGAAAGCAGCAGAAATAAAACGAGTGGCATCCGTTAGCGCTGATATGAGATACGGTTTTAAATAGAGGTGTTAGCGAGGTGTTAGCGAGGTGTTAGCGAGGTGTTAGCGAGGTGTTAGCGAGGTGTTAGCGAGGTGTTAGCGAGGTGTTAGCGAGGTGTTAGCGAGGTGTTAGCGAGGTGTTAGCGAGGTGTTAGCGAGGTGTTAGCGAGGTGTTAGCGAGGTGTTAGCGAGGTGTTAGCGAGGTGTTAGCGAGGTGTTAGCGAGG